>JAMPIV010017379.1:0-170000 GCA_024509875.1 Oreohelix idahoensis
GCACCACCCTTCCCTTGATATCCACCCCGCACAGGACCCTGTTCAACTCTGGCAGTCCACCACTGCCGAGGGCCCGCAGAACCGACACCGCACCGGCAAGGAACACAACCCGCTGACATTGGCCCATTGTGTCACCTACTACCCCCGCAGCAATGCTCACGGCCCGCACCTCAGCAGCACAGTTTGAACAGAACATTCCAGCAGGTGAACAGGTGGATTCATTTTCTTCGTCTGGATAGACCACATAAACTCCTGCGCCTCCGTTCCCCACTGCCCCGGCCGCAGATCCATCAGCACATACCCGGACCCATGCCCCTCTGGGGCACAGTTCTCCAATCATGTCACATGCTGCTATCCTCCCCCGGAGAGTACCCAGCTCTCCCATGGGGCAGGTGGCAGCCACGGAGGTCCCAATACTGAAATTTTGATGTTGTTCCCATGGGGTTGGGAGGAGTGTGGGAGTTATTTCCTTAGTGATGTCTGGCAGTTCATACGGGTGTATACGGGTGCAGTGGGGCCTATGTTGGGGTGCGGATCGGCGGCGTGGTCTGCAGCGGCCGGGTCGCACCTACGGGCCTTAGATAAAGTACGGGATCGGGCGCTTGGGTTGGTCGCGGGTGCCATGGGGGCCGCACCGGTAGATGAGATGGAGGGGGTCACAGGCGTTCCGCCTTTGTTATACAGACGGGACGCTGGGGCCCTGATCCAGGCGGGGGGTGCAGGAGCATGCCCGCGCGTCCGGTGGGGACTAGATTTGGAGGTTTGGCCAGTGGGAGGTTGGGGAGAGGCAGTTTTGTGCATCGGTCCAAGAAACTAATTAGAGCATGCAAGGACGAACATGACAGGACTAATTATGATGTTGTCAGAGCAGCATTGCTAAAAAAATACCAACTAAAAGAAGAAGACTATCGTCTTCGTTTTAGGACAATGTTGCCAGAAAATGGAGTAGATTTCTCTGATTTTGTTACAAAAATACGTCGTACATTTACACGATGGGTTGAGTTGTCTCAGACTGAGAAAACATATGAAGGTCTAATGGACTTATTATTGCGAGATAAGGTTTTGTCATCTGTTAATGATTCTTTTCTTGCATTCCTTCATGAGCGTAAGCCTAAAAACTTAAAAGATATGGAGGAATACTGTTGTCAGTATGCCACCGCGCATCCCCATGCTACAGTTAGCAATTCTAAAGTGAAAGAAGGGTTGCCAGCTGCTTCGGCAACACCATATGGCACTAATTTCAAAAAAATATTTCAGGGTGCTCAACAAAACTGGAATAGGGGAAGTAATCAGAATTACACTCAGAAGCGGAGTAATCCAACACATGATGGTTCTTCGTCTATGAATTGGAGACAAGATGGTAGTTCTCGTAATTTTAATGGTAATAATCTTAGACACTTTCGCAAGGGTTATCGTAATAATAACCATTCGAGCTTTCGAGATAACCATTCTCGACGTCAAGATTATGACGATGGTGAATTTAGAAACCGGGATTCAAACCGGAATGATGATTACAATAGGCAATATGATAACAATTACAGGGGAAATGATAGTCGAAATAATTACAGGGGAAATGATAATCGAGGCAGACCTAGATTTAACAAAAAAAGACCTTTCCAACAGGCAAACTCTGCACAACAAGAGTTTGATGGAGCCTGTAATACAGTAAATGATAGTGGTAACTCTAGGGCTATCACTGGTTGTGCTTTCGATTTTGGGAGAGCAACTGAATGCCCCCAATGCTTAACATTGTTCGACTCATCGACTGTATCTACTCTAAGTTGTGGTCACCCTCTTCCTGCTCTACCTGCTACAGTTGCGCATGATGGGAGAGGATCTCTCATCTTACATAAAGGTCTAATAAATGATAGGCTAGTCTCAGTACTCTTCGATTCGGGATGTACTACCGTCGGGGTTAGGCAATCTCTGATAGATCCTTGCTGTGCCACTGGAAAAACAATCAAGTGTGTTACATTTGGTGGTACTATGGAAAGTTATTGTTACGCACAAATAATTACTTTTTTCCAAAGTCTTTGTATGATCGTTTTTCGTATGTATGATCATTATTTGACTGAAATGCATGTTATATATATTTTATGGTCAAAGGGACAGAATCCGATATATCGATACTGCTATTTTTTATGAGTTTACCTCCTCTTGTATAGAGACACGTTCGGTCTATAATGTCTTGAACGAAGCGTGACCATATCTCCTTATTTGGTAGTATCAGTCAACTGGTGTAGATGTTTGAAACCTTTCTTAACGCTTCTGTTCATGTCCATAAAAGGCGCGACTGTGTAAGACTTTTATCTCGAATGTTCTTAGAATCGTCTTATTGTGAACAGCGACTCAGAGATTGTCACTCTGCGCATGTCTCGACTTGGTTGTCGTTTGTTGTTCCGCCCAGGTCGGGCAGTTGAGAAATGGACTGATTAGCGAGCGGACGCGACTGCGTCTTGTGATTCTCTGAGGGAAATACATTGTCTTTGTGAGTTAGTTAGCTAACTAGACTATTTCCCCGTATTATTCAAGCCTGCCTGGAGGCATATGTTCATGGTTGATTTTCCGAAATAAGGTAATTCCTCTTGTATCGAACTTTAGGCTATCATCTAGAGGTTCGTCATTTTGTCGCCTTTTTGCTCGCCTGTGTGATTCAAAATGGAGAGGTACTTTGACTAGGATTAAGTCACCGGTATCTTTATACCTGAACTAGTTATATATCTATGGGTCGCTCTAGACCAACAAGACTATTGTCTGTGTTCCAGGATTCGTTATATCAGAGATCACGTCCAAGTCAGATGGTTAGACTTAGGAAGGTTATAAAGGTCGAGCTGACCTGTAATCCATGTATGCTACTCACGTGCAGACAGTAAACGGACGTATTGTATACATCTGATCTGCTAGCATCAGGAAGGAATAATTATTATTGTCTATGAACATTAAGGATCTGCAGCAGACCACAAATTTCTTCGTTTGAGCCCCAACTTTAATTTATACATGTAAAATGAAGGATGTCTTATGTTAACAATGGCTCGCGGGTAAGTTATATGTATTATTTATCAAGCTTCGCTATGATATTTGTTTTCCATACAACTATTGAGTATTGACTTCTACATGACTCTCAGTTAACATGAGTTTGAATGCTGCATTCGTTATACTATGCTGATGATAACATAAGTATCATGACTGTTTTGTGGCGTGCAATAAATGGTATAAACCTAAAGCGAAGTTACCATTTTTATGACTCTACACGTCATGTTGCCTGTGGTGTACCCTGTGAACTGTTCTACTGCAACACACACAGCAACAATCTAAACCAGATAAGACACCCACATCTTGCATTGTAATACCTGGTGTCGATAGAGGTGGTAATTTGACGGCATCCTAATTCCACCCTTATCAATTCATGGTGGCCAATAGTTGGTTTATTCTGGTACCAACTCTCAAGGGGGTCAACAAACCCAGACATCATCAGCAGACTACAAGACAACATTGCAGTTGCTATTTCATGTTGCCTGTGGTGTACCCTGTGAACTGTTCTACTGCAACACACACAGCAACAATCTAAACCAGATAAGACACCCACATCTTGCATTGTAATACCTGGTGTCGATAGAGGTGGTAATTTGACGGCATCCTAATTCCACCCTTATCAATTCATGGTGGCCAATAGTTGGTTTATTCTGGTACCAACTCTCATGGGGGGGGTTTCAACAAAACCCAGACAACAAACTTTGATGAAATTTTTTGAAAGACGCAGCAGTACTGACAGTTGTTGATATTTTGAAACTACCCGGCGCTGCTCGGCGGTATTGAAGTTTGTCTACAAATAGAAGGACAAGTACCGAGCGAATGGATTTCCTGATCTGTTGAGAAGAAGGACAAGTGCCGTAACAACTGTTCCGGTCTCAGAATTACTGTTGCAGATTCAGAAGGTCAAGTTCAGAAGCTGTTTCCTGTCAGAAGCTGTTTCCTGTTAGAAGCTCATTTCCTTCGTCATGGCAGTTTACGAGAGCAGATATGGATCAACGTTGGATCATTGTCCTAAGAATGCTGATCACATCCTGTTCTGACCTGTGCTGACGTTGTGGATACATAGAAGTTAAGTGGCCTGTTTTGTTTGTGAACTGTGCCCTTATGTTCTAACTGAGCCTTCTGTCTATCACATTTTTCGCACTCTTTATATGTTTACATGTTATATGTTATTTGGATTTGTATTTATATGTTTATATTTCTGCGGGTTTTCTCGGTTGGGCGGTGTCTTTCAGTAGATGATACCACGTCACAGAGGTTCTACTGTTAGCGTTTTCGTTAGGGACTGTGCGAATTTCCTATTGTGAAATTTGCTAGCGACAATCGTTGCTATATCTGTTTAGTTGTGACGAGTTGTGCTTTATTTTCGTTTTTTGTATATTTTTTTTTTGTTTCTCTTTCTTTCTGTTTTTTAGTTTCGATTTCAATTGTTTGTATTTGTAGGTCTCCTCTTTTCTATTATTCAGTTCTTCACGTAAATTTTTGTGTATATACTGTAGCGTCATTTGTTTGTCATATCTTCGCATTCTGTCATCATATTCTTTTTAGTTTCGCTGTTTATTTATTTGACTTATGCGAATGTTTTCGTATTGTTTGATCTTTGTTATTGTTTACATTGACTCTGATCTTTGTTATTGTTTACATTGACGTTGATCTTTGTTATTGTTTACATTGACTCTGATCTTTGTTATTGTTTACATTGTCTTGTTATTGTTTGCATAGTTCTTGCATAGTTAGCTTTCACTATTGTTACATATATGCTCATGCACTATTGATCTATAGTGCACTTATCATAACTAGCTGGTGGTTTTTTCCTTATGCACTATTGTAGTGCAGTTATGATAAATAACTGATGGTTATGCACTGATTTGGGTAGTGCACTGATAATTAAGAGGTGACTTGTGATATTATTGTACAACTGATAATACAAATTGGTGTCAAGTCTTGTTTCCCACAGAGATTGGAGTGAACATAGTAATTATACAAGCACTTTATTAAGTCTTGTTGCTATTAAGATTGAAATAAGATAATTAATTATTTCAGGTTCTGTACTCACATTTTAGACATCATGTCTACATTTGAGTACTTTATTGAGCAGGGTAAAGCCCTTGGGAAGACAGGTGATAAATTAGAAGAATTTGCGACTGTTCAATATGCCAAGGCATTGAAGTCGGAGGAAAAGAAAATGAAAGAACTAACTGAACAAAAGAGAATAGATGCTGAAAATTTAAAACTGCAGATGCAGGTAGATGAAAAGAGATTACAAATGGAAATGGAAAAACAAAAAAGAGAAGCAGAATCTCAGGAGAAGAGACTTCAGGCTGAGCTTGAAAATAAGAGACTTGAAAAAGAAGCTGAAAATAAGAGACTTGAAAAAGAAGCTGAAAATAAGAGACTTGAAAAAGAAGCTGAAAATAAGAGACTTGAAATAGAGGCTGAAAATAAAAGATTAGAAAAACAGGCTGAGGCTGAAGAAAGAAGGTTACAAAGAGAGTCTGATGAGAGAAAAGCAAAAATGGAACATGAAGAAAAACTCTTAGCTTTGGAGTTAGAAAAGTTGAAATTATCTAGTAATGCTAATGATGCTAATAAGGTATCATCTGCTAATAAGTCTAATGCTGTTGATTTCAAGCTTAATTTACCAGCATTCAATGCTTCAATTGATGATATAACATTTTATCTAGATAGATTTGAAAGTGCATGTAAGGTGCATAATATAGATAAAACATTATATGTTTATCATCTGTCCAAGATACTTAGAGGTGATGCTTTGACTTTGTTGGGTATGGTAGATGTGCCTGACAAGAACAACTATGAGGTTGTCAGGGCGGCATTGTTAAAGAAGTACCAACTTAACGAAGACGGATATCGTCTAAAATTTAAAAACATGTTACCAGAAACTGGAGTTGAATTCTCAGAATTCATCTCAGGCATACGTCTTACTTTTTTACGATGGGTTGAGCTTTCTAAGACAGAAAGTACATTTGAAGCCCTCATGGACTTACTTCTTAGAGACAAGGTTATGTCTTCTGTTAATGAAGCTTTTCTTTCTTTTCTTCATGAGCGTAAGCCTAAAAATATAAAAGAAATGGAAGAATACTGTAGCCAGTATGTTACTGCACATCCTCACATAACCATTAGCAACTCTAAGGTAAAAGAAGGTCTGCCAGTTGCTTCGGCAGCACCTTATGGCCCGAATTTTATGCGTAAATTTCAGGGTAGCCAGCAAAATTTCAATAAAAAGAGTAACCGTAATTATGCCCAGAACCATGGTAATCAATTTCAGGGAGATTCTTCTTCCCAGAACTGGAGACAACCTAATATTACACGGTATTCTATTCCCGGTAACTTTAGAAATTTTCATAAAGGTAATCGGTATAGAGGAAAATATTTTTTGCAGAGACCTCAATACCAAGATAATAGAGGTTCTCAACAGCATAGAGATGGTAATGACAGTTATGGAAACTGGAACGCAAACCAGGATAAAAATTACAGTAGGGACTTTAATGATAATTGCAGAGGCAATAATGGTCGCGGTAGATCGCAACAGAAGAGAAAAAGATATCAACAGACAAACTCTGTTCAACAAGAATCTCAGGGAGCAGATAAACAGGTTAATAATGATAAAGACCATAATGCTATCGGATGCTCATCTTTTGACTTTGGTAGGGCAAATAAATGTATCCAATGCAGTACTTTATTTGATCCGAAAACCATTAGTACTCTAAGCTGTGGTCATCCTTTGCCCGCTCTTCCTGCTAATGTTGCTCATGATGGGAGAGGTTCTCTTATATTACATAAGGGGCTTGTAAATAGTAATCCAGTCTCGGTGTTGTTTGATTCTGGATGTACTACTGTCGGGGTTAGGCAATCTCTTGTAGATCCATTCTGTGCTACAGGAAAGGTCATCAAATGTGTCACATTTGGTGGCACGTTGGAAAAATATCCTACTGCCATAATACATATTGCTACTCCTTTCTTCACGGGAGAGGTCCACGCGTGTCTACTTCCAAACCCTATTGCGGACCTTATTATTGGTCGTATTCACGGAGTTAGGGAATGTACCCCACAGCAGATTGCTGTTTGGGAAGAGCAAAACATTGAAGCTACCAATACGGTGGTCACAAGAGCACATGCTCTGGATCCACCTCAAACTTCATTAACTAATAATGATGAAGTAAATGAACAAAATAGTCACTTGACTATTACACGTGACTCATTTATCAAATTGCAAGAAGAAGATCCGTCGTTACAAAAATTCTTCATTCTAGCAAAAAAAGGTGATCCTAATCAAAATACTAATAGAAAATCTTGGATTTCTATGAAGAACGGCGTACTTGTACGTATGGTACAAGACTCGACTACATCCACTCATTCACAAATTCTTGTGCCTAAGAGCATGAGGGTGCAAATATTGCAACATGCTCATGACTCGCAATGTGCTGGACATATGGGTTTTTCCCGTACAAAGTCGAGAGTTCTTGCGGCTTTCTTTTGGCCATTTGTGAGCAAGGACATACGAATGTACTGTCGCTCTTGCAAAGTATGTCAGGAGGTCAAATCTAAAGGACCACGACATGCTGCGCCTATTCAGGCTGCTGACATTCCAATTCGCCCTTTTCAAAAAATGGCAATAGATATTATCGGTCCTTTTAGAATTAAGTCGGCTAGAGGGCATCAATTTATTCTTACATGTGTCGATATGTGCACACGTTGGCCAGAGGCAATACCTCTCAAGAGCATCTCAACTGCTGATATCGCAGACGCTCTTTGGCTGATATTTTCTCGCTTGGGTTTTCCCGGAGAAATATTGTCAGACCATGGCACTCAACTGATATCAGACACTATGCCACAGGTAATGTCTATGCTACATATAAAAAGGTCTCTCAGCAGTATCTATCACCCAATGTCTAATGGGTTGGTCGAACGTTTAAATAGGACTCTAAAAACTTTACTGGGTAAAATAACTGAGGATCATCCTCAGGATTGGGACAGGGTCTTACCCGCGGCTCTCTTTGCGTATAGAGAGGTCCCCAATGAACATACGGGGTTTTCCCCTTTTGAACTTGTCTTTGGCGCGCAACCGCGCGGCCCTATGTCTTTACTTCACGATCTAATCACTGCCGATAATATTAGCGATGAGACTCAGTCTTCTTATGAGTACGTCATTGCTCTTAGGAAAAAAATCATTGAGGCATGCAGACTAGCAACTTCGTCTTCCGAATTTGCTAAAGAAAAGGCAAGGCAGTTTGCGAATAAGAATAGATGTCTACGACAACTTTGTCCAGGTGACAAAGCTCTCGTTCTACTTCCTTCAAGGGAGAACAGACTTCTAATTGCATGGAAAGGTCCATATGCAATAGTCTCCAAAATTTCTGATGTCGACTATGTTGTCGATATTGATGGAAAGCATAAAACTTTCCACATAAATATGCTCACGGAATTTCATGAAAGACCAGACTATTTGCAGCCTATTTTCCAGGCAACGGACAATTCTCAAGTACCTCATGGTCAATACTCATCGCTGTCAGTTATACAGGATGAGGAAACTACTTTTTCTGATGTCAATCTTCCTCTTTCTATGGTCCCATTTTATTCTACGGAATCTTGGAAAAACGTGACCGTTTCTCCAAATCTTTCCGCTGAGGAACATCGACAAGTTTCTTCGATGTTGCAAACATTTCAGGATGTTCTTACAGACATCCCGGGACACACACACATGTCATTGAACATGACATTGTGCTAACTGATCATAATCCTATCAGAGTCAGACCCTATCCAATACCTATCCATTTCCAGTCTCAAGTCGAGAAAGAATTGGATGAAATGATACGTTTGGAAATCATTGAACCATCCACTTCAGCATACTCTTCGTCTATGGTTATTGTTCGAAAGAAGGATAATAACATTCGCATTTGCGTAGATTATCGCAAATTGAACCAAGTTACGAAGTTCGACGCTGAACCTATGCCTTCATTAGAAGAGCTACTCAATAAACTTTCTAATTCTAGATTCTTTACCAAACTAGATTTGTCTAAAGGTTATTGGCAAGTCCCGCTAACTGAACGTGCCAAACCTTTTACAGCTTTTTCTACACCTAGGGGTTTATTCCAATGGAATTTCATGCCTTTTGGTCTTATGAACGCCCCTGCTACATTCGTACGCATGATGCGCCGAATTCTCGCATATCGTACAGATGTCATAGCATATCTAGATGATATCTGTCTATTCAGTGATTCCTGGGAAGATCACTATTTGGGTTTATACGAATTACTGTCTACTCTTCGCGAGTATAACTTGACTGCAAAACCCTCTAAAGCCTTTATAGGATTTAGTGAGATTTCTTTCCTAGGTCATCGTGTTGGTCATGGTCTTTTAAAGACAGAGGACCACAATGTTTCAAAAATACTTAACATTTCGGTCCCTAAGACAAAGAAACAAGTAAGGAGTCTATTAGGTTTGATCCAATTCTACGGACGATTCATTCCGAATCTGTCCTCCATTATGGCACCGCTTTCTACTTTATTGAAGAAAGGGTCGCCTAATTTGATCCGCTGGTCAAAAGAATGTCAATCCTCATTGGACCAGGTTAAAGACCTATTTTCATCTCCACCTATTCTTAAGTTACCTACTATTGAGAAGACTTTTGTTCTTCGAAGTGACGCCTCGTCAACTGGGATTGGGGCAGCACTAATGCAGGAGTATTCTGATACTCTGCATCCGGTGATGTATATCTCTAGGAAATTAAATGCTGCAGAAAAGAATTACTCGGTTTTAGACCGTGAGTTATTGGCTATGGTATGGTCTATTCTGAAGTTACAAAGATTTCTTCTAGGCGCACATTTCATTGTGGAAACCGACCAGAAAGCGCTTACTGCTATTCAGAGCAAAAACTTGAAGAGCTCGAGGTCCACTCGTTATGCCATAGCTCTTCAACCATTTCATTTCTCGGTTTGAGCTATCCGTGGTTCGGATAATGTAATGGCGGACATTCTGTCCAGATGCCCACACGATTCCACATGATTCTTCTGTCATATATATATTTCCTGATATACAGTCCAATGTTATAATGACATGTTGGTAGATTTTTTTTTCTCACTTTTTTGAGGGGGAATTTATAACATTGTTCCATGTAATTATCTAAGAAGGCTTAGTTAGTGATATACGGGCCAAAAGATCACTCGGCCACATTTAAATAAATTATTTTCAGGATTGTATTGAGAGATTTACCAGTTGTCTTTAAGATTTGTGTTATTGATATTTTCGCAGCACATCATTGAAGATGCGAGATTGTGTCCATTGTGGAACTTTGAGTATATCAAGTCCTGTCCTAGATTGGGAGCGGATGATGTCCACATCTTCTTCTATTGAATGTTTTATGTCAACGAAGATCAACACATGTATTACTTATTAGTTACTGATGCATTACATAATGTAATAAAATAGTGCGGTATATTAATATATTACACCGCTATTTGCAACACATTGTATGATATCATAATAATATATTTGATTTCATATATTGGTATGAGAATAATTTGACTTTTATTATGATGTTCCAGCATTGTGGTTTGTGTTGGTGGCACCTTCCTGGGATATATACGCGTATACTTAGATAAATTTTTCTCTAAGGACCTGGGATATGATCTCAGTTTTGCTCCAAGTGTTGAGCTATTTTGTTAGGTATATCCGCGCATCATACGTGCGTTAGGAGCCTAGATTTTTCCGGCTCCAGGATTTAAAAAAAAAAATGTTTTTTTTTTTTTTTTCCCGGGAGGGTGCGGTAATGTTACGCACAAATAATTACTTTTTTCCAAAGTCTTTGTATGATCGTTTTTCGTATGTATGATCATTATTTGACTGAAATGCATGTTATATATATTTTATGGTCAAAGGGACAGAATCCGATATATCGATACTGCTATTTTTTATGAGTTTACCTCCTCTTGTATAGAGACACGTTCGGTCTATAATGTCTTGAACGAAGCGTGACCATATCTCCTTATTTGGTAGTATCAGTCAACTGTTGTAGATGTTTGAAACCTTTCTTAACGCTTCTGTTCATGTCCATAAAAGGCGCGACTGTGTAAGACTTTTATCTCGAATGTTCTTAGAATCGTCTTATTGTGAACAGCGACTCAGAGATTGTCACTCTGCGCATGTCTCGACTTGGTTGTCGTTTGTTGTTCCGCCCAGGTCGGGCAGTTGAGAAATGGACTGATTAGCGAGCGGACGCGACTGCGTCTTGTGATTCTCTGAGGGAAATACATTGTCTTTGTGAGTTAGTTAGCTAACTAGACTATTTCCCCGTATTATTCAAGCCTGCCTGGAGGCATATGTTCATGGTTGATTTTCCGAAATAAGGTAATTCCTCTTGTATCGAACTTTAGGCTATCATCTAGAGGTTCGTCATTTTGTCGCCTTTTTGCTCGCCTGTGTGATTCAAAATGGAGAGGTACTTTGACTAGGATTAAGTCACCGGTATCTTTATACCTGAACTAGTTATATATCTATGGGTCGCTCTAGACCAACAAGACTATTGTCTGTGTTCCAGGATTCGTTATATCAGAGATCACGTCCAAGTCAGATGGTTAGACTTAGGAAGGTTATAAAGGTCGAGCTGACCTGTAATCCATGTATGCTACTCACGTGCAGACAGTAAACGGACGTATTGTATACATCTGATCTGCTAGCATCAGGAAGGAATAATTATTATTGTCTATGAACATTAAGGATCTGCAGCGGACCACGGTTGCAGAAGTTATATGTATTATTTATCAAGCTTCGCTATGATATTTGTTTTCCATACAACTATTGAGTATTGACTTCTACATGACTGTCAGTTAACATGAGTTTGAATGCTGCATTCGTTATACTATGCTGATGATAACATAAGTATCATGACTGTTTTGTGGCGTGCAATAAATGGTATAAACCTAAAGCGAAGTTACCATTTTATGACTCTACACGTCATGTTGCCTGTGGTGTACCCTGTGAACTGTTCTACTGCAACACACACAGCAACAATCTAAACCAGATAAGACACCCACATCTTGCATTGTAATACCTGGTGTCGATAGAGGTGGTAGTTTGACGGCATCCTAATTCCACCCTTATCAGTTATCCTACTGCTATTATTAGGATTGACACTCCCTTCTTCACAGGAGATGTCCATGCATGTCTTCTTCCTAATCCTATTGCGGATCTTATAATCGGTCGTATTCATGGGGTTAAGGAATGCACCCCGCAACAAATTTCTATTTGGGAAGAAAAAAACATCCATGCACTTAATGCTCATGGTAACATTAAGCAATATGGGAACAAACATTTTCGTGGAAAATATAGTTTCCCACGGAATAACAATACTGCCTCTAATGGGAGTTGGCGTCAGGCCAACAAAGGTAAATCAAGTTTGGATCACGGTGAGGACTTTGATAAGTATCATGTTAAGATTCCTCAGGGAAACCGTGCATCGAATTCCCAGATTCCTGATAAGTGGGTAAAAGAAAACAAAAATGTTAGTACCCATCGTAATCAGCTCAGTCAGTACGATGTACCTGTTAAGCATATTGCTACAGGGAAAAATAGAAGCAACTTTATTAAGAGGAATAACCGTGATTGTGGACATTGCCAAACGCGTCCATCACGTGATGGTTCTTCTTTAAAGAATTGGAGGGAATTTAATTGTCCTCAACATGTTGATCCCAGTGACTATAGGAACTTTAATAAAAGTTACCAACCTGATAATAGTTTTTCTTGGAAACAACAAAATCCATGTATGTCTTACTTCCCTCAAGAGAGAATAGACTTCTCATTTCATGGAAAGGTCCATACACTATAGTCTCCAAAATTTCCGATGTCGACTACATCGTCGATGTGGATGGAAAGCATAAAACCTTCCATATAAATATGCTAACAGAGTTTATTGAACGTCCAGACTATTTGCAGCCTATTTTCCAGGCGACGGACGACTCTCCAGTCCAACATGGTCACATCTCATCCCTGTCCGTTATACAGGATGAGGAAACTATTTTTTCTGACGTTAACTTACCTCTTCCTGCGATTCCACTGAATTCAACGGAATCGTGGAGGGACGTTACAATCTCTTCGAACTTGTCTTTTGAGGAGCAACGTCAAGTATCCTCTACGCTACAATCATATCAGGATGTCCTTACCGACATTCCTGGACACACAGATGTCATAGAACATGACATCATACTTACTGATCGTAATCCGATCAGAGTAAGACCATACCCAATACCTATTCATTTTCAAGCACAAGTCGAGAATGAATTGGATGAAATGATTCAACTGCAAATAATTGAACCATCCACTTCAGCTTATTCTTCGTCGATAGTTATTGTTCGAAAGAAAGACAATAACATACGTCTTTGCGTTGACTATCGCAAATTAAATCAAGTTACGAAGTTCGATGCTGAACCTATGCCATTATTAGATGATCTACTTATTAGACTTTCTAAAGCTAAATTCTTTACTAAACTAGACTTGTCGAAAGGTTATTGACAAGTCCCACTGACGGAACACGCCAAACCTCTCACTGCTTTTTCGACACCTAGGGGTCTGTTTCAATGGAATTTTATGCCTTTCGGGCTTATGAACGCCCCAGCGACTTTCGTGCGCATGATGCGACGAATTCTATCAGATCGTGCAGATGTCATCGCATATTTAGACGACATCTGTTTTTTCAGCGATACTTGGGAAGAACACTATTTGGGTCTAAAGGAATTGCTATCTACTCTACGTGAGCATAGTTTGACTGCAAAACCCTCTAAAGCTTTTGTTGGGTTTAGTGAAATTTCCTTCCTAGGTCATCGAGTTGGTCATGGTCTGTTGAAGACAGAGGACCAAAACATTTCGAAGATATTAAATATCTCGGTTCCGAAGACAAAAAAGCAAGTGCGTAGTCTCTTGGGATTGATACAATTCTATGGAAGATTCATTGAGAATCTGTCCTCCATTATGGAACCACTTTCATCGTTATTGAAAAAAGGTTCTCCTAATATGGTGCATTGGTCCCAGGAATGCCAATCTTCATTGGATCAGGTTAAGAATTTGTTTTCATCTCATCCTATCTTAAGACTACCAACGATTGATAAGACTTTTGTTCTTCGTAGTGATGCCTCTTCCACTGGGATTGGAGCGGCACTAATGCAGGAATATTCAGGAAGTCTGCATCCTGTAATGTATATTTCTAGGAAGCTAAATGCGGCAGAAAGGAATTACTCGGTTTTAGACCGTGAATTGTTGGCTATGGTTTGGTCCATTCTTAAGCTACAAAGGTTCCTTCTGGGCGCGCATTTCTTTATGGAAACCGACCAAAAAGCTCTTACGGCTATGCAAAGTAAGGATTTGAAGAGCTCGAGATCTACTCGTTATGCTATTGCTCTTCAGCCTTTCCATTTCACGGTGCGAGCTATCCGTGGTTCGGATAATGTGATGGCGGACATATTGTCCAGATGCCCACATGATTCCAGTTAAATCTTGTGTCCTAGTTTTTCCTGATACACTTTCAGACTTAGGTCTGTCCTTAATATCCTAATATGTTGTAATACAAATGTATTTGGATGATGTTTAGATAATTTAACAAATTTCATTTTGTCCATCCATCAGTGATATGTTGCTAATATAGCATTGTAATTCATGACATTTGTATATTGCTATAATTATAGTATTTAGTAATGATTGATATATGATTGGTATTGCCAGCAACTTCGGTTTCTTTAATGGTACCCCCTTAGTTTGTTTGGCTTAAAGGAGATATTTTCTCCTATGTTGGGAGATGATTTGTATCCTCTTCAGACGCTTTGTTTATGCGTCTATTGTACCTGATATTAGGTTCATTTTTTCATGAGCACATAAGTGATACTTGTGCAATCTTGCTCATGGACATATTAAAAAAAAAAAAAAAAAATTTCATTTTTTTTTACAGGGGGGTGGTAGTAATATGTTGCTGTCATTTTTGACGGAGTCATCTGTCAAGTTATTTGGTTATGTTTTTATCATAAGAATAATTGTGTCTTTACCTGCGATGTCAGGTTGATTAGGGGTTGTCTTCCCTTGTTTATTCATTCATTGTGTTTGACCTTTAGGGTCAAAGGTAGACAGTTCGGGCGTAGGCCCATGGGCAGGTTTTTTTAAGCGGGAGTTGAGTTAGACTTCCGGCAAGCCGGGAAGTGTCCTGGTTTCTGAAGGGACGAGAGTCCATTGTGTTTTTCGGGAAGAATCTTCGAAGTGACTGCACTGGCAGTTTTCCTTAGTGAATCTCTGTGCGTTGGAATGACAGCAGAGTTCCTTGTTAAGTTCTGTGGACTCGGTTACAGGTAATACCGACTTTTTCCATTACTATGCTTTCGGTAGCAGAACATGTTAGAAGATTGCCTAGTCTTTGAACTGCAGCTCACCGGTCCTCCATTACAGAACATATATGTTGTGCTCAAGGTAGCCATCCAAGACTATTAGTCTTCATACCATCCAGAAATCCAGTGACGAAGATATATTGTGGGAGCCGCAGATTGGCGGCATGTTTATGTCTACAATAAGCATTACTGCAGGGTTGATGGTAACCTGCTTATCAGAAGTACACAGCCGACGTCAGAACGAGGCCTGTGTTTTCGGCTATTATACTACAGCCTGATAATGTGCAATTGGCGGGGAATGCCAAGTTGCACCTATGTGTCAAAGTGATTAAGGTATCTGACGCGTTTAGTCAGTAATCCCAGGGCGACGCCACGAACTGTCCTTATTGAAGAACATTGTATTGACCATGCACGAATATTCAAATGTTTACCAGCTTGCTGAATGCCTAATGTATACCTATCGATTTCCGGTCAGCATGACCTTGTTTACACTGACTGTTCCTGTTGATACCATGTGTGTTCTCGTCAATAAATGTTTTGAAACGTGCCTGCAGTGTCCGAGCATCCTTGACTACTGCATGTGAGTGTATGGGTTGCAGGGTCTACATACATATGAGCCTAAACACATTCGCGCCTTCATTCGCACCCACACTCAGTTCATCATACGCTCGCTCTACACACCTAACAACATGTATACTGTCTTGGGCCAGTGATCACCTCAACAAGAGAAAAAGTACAGTTACAGACACATATTGAGGAAACCTGCTGATAGCATTACAAGGTAGTTCTTATTCTGGAACCGCCAGGGTAAGAGAGGTTGAGGACAACTAAATAACACATGGAGAAGAGAACTAAAGATAGACATAAAGGGCATGAAGAAGACATGGAAAGACCTTGAGCAGACGGCATGGGACAGGAAGACATGACAGACGTTTGTTGAAGGCCTATGCTCCTTATGGTGTTGGAAGGTGATGAAGGAATGAATAATTGGGTTATTGCATCACATCCTCCACTCTCACCAACTGTAAGCTCAGTATATAGGCTCATGTTTGCAAGGTTTGGTCTTGACCTATCCTTTTTTTCTGTTTTATTAAGGTGTTTGCCTGATAGTGGTCCTTCAAGGCTCTTTCGGCTATAGCTCCTTCTGCTATAATGGAGTGCTTTTGCCAGTCAAAAAAAAAAAAAGTCCCAAGCAACTTTAACAACCACTTAGCCATAAAAGGGCTACTAACTTTTAGGGCTACTAGCCTTTGCTTAATTAATTTCCTTGACAAATCCCACTAGCCTAAAAATGATTTTCAAATGTAAAGGAACGCTTGATAAAAACAGTGTCAGTGCTACATATATATGTAAAAGTTTGTAGAAAGAAATTCCTTTAACTTCTCCTTTATAGCACTGTCATCCATGTGCCATCAACCTTTCCCTCCATTACAACTTTCATCACAGAGTAATGACTCTTCATTAGTCATACTGTACTCATTGAAATGTGAAAGGTAAAAATAGCCATGGAGAAATACATTCTGACATCAAACCTTCCAGGAGACCTGGTACACAAGACACACAGCCTAGATAAAGAGCATAAATAACAGATTAAGAAATCTGGAAAATTAAATTTTTTTTTAAAATTTAAAAGTTTTAAACATTCAGGTAAACTCAACAACATAATAAAAATGACATAAGAAATATTCACGCCTCTCTCCGTTTATTCTAGAATTAAACCACTGAATATATGTTAATTCTAAAGTAATGTAGGTTACTCAGAAAGTGACACAAGCCATTGCTTAAGTTATTTATATTATTGATTTAATAACTTGAGGTACTCCTTATGTAAAATGAGTATTCTAAATATATTTTTTTTTAAAACAGACATTCCTACTTTTACTTAAAAGTTCTATAACATGCTAACTTATCTCAATGTCATTTTAAGTTAAATAATTAATTGAAGCTCTCTGTACAATAAGTAATGGTACAGGACCTTTTCCAGACAATGCAAAGACTACCGATGTCTATATAACAAAAAATAAAAGCACTGTAAATTCTCTGCCTTTCTTTCTTAACAAACTACTGGCCATGTCAGCATTATGAACATTATTGGAACAAATATTCTGTTCCTTCTTCTCTTGATTAACATTACAATTGCTCAGAAATGTTCTAATTTAGAAAATTCATACTTTGCACTGTTTGATGACAATTCTTTTGTCAACTTACCTAGCTATATAAATTGTGTTTTAACTGCAACAGCTGCTTTGGACAATTAAAATATTATCCATATATCTTTTTTAAATGTTCCAACACTATTGTGTTTATAAGATAATACCTGTGGTGCATACATACTTTAATTAGATGACACACTTTCATAACTGGAACCATACAGATGTCAGATACTGTTACAATTTTGCTATCTTAGAAACAGCTATGTTAAATAAAAAGTCTACATATCTTTATTAGGGTGGTTACAAATTTGATGAAACTATGGGAATTAATCTGCTTTTACTGCTGTGAAGAGTTATTATTGTCAGCCAAGGCATGGTCTTAGTTTACTCAATGTTTGGGAACAGTACTTTACTGTTGGCCAAGTAGCATCGGATACACTTTTAGTCTGCCTGCTTTCAGTCATGAGAAAGGCATGATTTTTTAGCTTGGTTATGAGTTTACATGTTTTTAACATGTGAAAGATATTTTAATGTTAGCAAAGCTATGAGGCCTGGCCAGTTTTTTTTTCCATAGTTGTGACAGAAAATTAGCTTTAGTCAAGGTCTAAGCCTTAGGCTATCTGTTTTCACAGCAGTATGTTATGTTATCTAAACTACTGAGCTTAGTTTTCATTCTTAGGAAGGTATATAACATCTAGCTAAGCAAGGGAGCCTAGCCTATTGTCACTCTTGTGACAGTATATAACAGCTAGCCATGTAAGACAGCTTTGTGATTTCTCACTACTAAGAAGGAATATGATGACTGCTAGCCAAGAAAGGGGCCGTAGTCTATTTTCAGTTGGTGTGAATGGTATTTAGATATGGTTATTGGGCTTAGTCCTTCTCTTTTCATATCTGTGAAGCACATATCATTGTTAGGTGAGCCATGATAATTTTTCTCATAAATAACACCCCAATACAACTTCTGGAATTCAGTTATTTGTTGCTATCCCCGTTGCTCTTAGACAGTGTACATGCATGAATATCAACTTCTACTAGTTTCTCTGGAAAACCAATGTTTCTGGTTGAGGTTGTCCCCTGAAATATAGAAAGTTTAATTTAATGTACAGGTTAATAAGAAAGAAATTTAATGAGCATTGAATAACCTTGAGAACATTATACAGACTGTCCTTGACTTGGGGCAGAGTTCCATTCTATTGATGCTGGCATAAGTCGATATGGTTGTATGTCAGGAATCATCATAGACTATATGAACCATAAGAATATGTTAACAATTAACATGCCTAAATGCTCAAATGTGAAGGTCAGTTTTGTTATATTTGATAACTAACTTTACTCTCTGTGAAATAACATAAGGTACAAATTATAACATAAAGTAACGTAATACAACGTACAAATTATAGTGTAATAGGATGACCATCATAAGTACCAGTAGTTGTACGTAGCATATGTTGTAAGTTAAGAACAGTCTGTAGTTTTCATTAGCTCATCATCTTGCATTTCTACCACCTCCAGCTTCACATTCACTATGCTTTAATCACGAAAGCTATTGTTATCACAAAAAAACAGGACTATTCTTCCAAGCATTAACTGTTTAAAGAAGAAATTGTGACCTTACTAACTTCTCAAATGTTAGGTTTTGTTAAGAAAGTGTTGCAATTTAATACAACTATTTTAAAAAACATTAAACAGGTCATTGTGTAGAATAGAAGCATTGAAATGGTAGGAAAAGATCATTATTGTGAAACTGATGACAAGAACCAGAAAAAATAGATGAGAAGAAGATACTGGCGATGAAAAGGCCAAACACTGCAAAAACCTGTTGATAGTTTTACAAGGCAGACCTTGTTCTGGAAACCTCAGGGTAAGAGAGGTAGACTGAAGAACACATGGAGAAGGGAACTGGAGACAGACATCAACAGAATGAGGAAGACATGGACAAACCTTGAGCTGATGGCACAGGACAAGAAGACTTGGCATAAGTTTGTTGAAGACTTATGCTCTTGTGGGAGCTGAATGGTCATGATGATTATAAAACACACCAAAAGCATTTTTGTACCCACATAACCCGTCAGTTGGTCTTCCTTTCCAAATAACATTTGTCTCCAAGAATTATGCAATAGCTTAAGAAAGCACAGAACTAAGCCAAACAATAGGTTTTATCTATATTATCATGGGGACCTTTTTTCGTTCTATTTTACATGTACTCTCACATTCAGAGTGTCTAAAATATGAAATAAGTTTGTAAAACACAACATTTACCTGTATAAATGAGCAATGGAAGTTCCCATTAAGCAAAATTTCTTTGCTGTCCTTGTAACGACCTAGCAGGCTCATGAGCAATTAAACGTCAGGAGCTTAAGGCCGTGTCTAAGGGAGGATCTACTGTTGTCGAGTTGTCAGCATCATGGAAGACACGGTTCTGATAAATGTAATCCCTTACATTGGACAGTCCTTTTACTACACATGCGCTCAAAGCACTGCGGTATAAGTTCATGTCTGTGGCATCATACCTGAGAGGGAAATTTGTTCTATAATCATGTGGAAATTTACACCAAAATGTTTTATATTTTAAATCATAAAAATGTTAGCAACAGATGTAATGGTTCTGTAAACATGTCACTGATCTACACATGAAATTTCTTACTAGGCACATGCCTGTTGGTATGTAGTGACTTTGGTGCATTGACAGTTAGAGGTGTGCAGCTTATCTAGCCACACGTTTCAAATTATGTAAAACTTTGAGAAATTGAACCAGGCACTTTGCTCTCTACAGTTCTGAGTCTCTTCTTATCTGAGATACACCAAGGTTCAGCCAGGTTATTAAGATTTCACAGCAGAGTTTAGAAATATATAAACAGGGTGTCTCAGATTAAGGTATACACACTTTGAAAAGTTATATCTCATCATTTGAGACAAAAATATAGCAGTCACATTTAAAGAGATAAATGTTCAAAATGTCTACCACCTGCATCAATGCATTGTTTATAGTGATGAGCAACTGGCTGACATTCTGTATTATTACTAATTGAATAGTGAAACACATTCCTTTAGTCTGATGCCTCAGATCTTTCAGTGTGCACGTTTTGAGATGAACACAACATTCTCAGTAGAATACTTCACACGTAAAAAAAAAAAACGTAATAATCTAATGCCATACTTATGTGTCATCCAACATTATTCTACTCTGTCCCTGCAAAATAGTTAAATTCCATATCAGTTTTGAGATATAAGCATTGGAAGTATGATTCTCCACTTAGTGATGTTAATTTGTTCTTAAAAACTCGAGAGCTAACTGAAAAAGCGCTAAATGAAAATTGAGTTCTTATAAGAGTTGATAGAAATCAAATTAATTTCATGCTTTAGATGAGATGGTTGACTAACTGAGCAGTTTGCTACATTGTATTTGCTTTTCAATCCATACACTCAGTCAACGTTCCTTGTCAACCATAAGTGTTGATCTGGTGCTAATAATTTGTGTTGCACTGAGAGGAATTTTCGTCTTAGAAAACTCCCTAATTTTGTCTCTGTTCTTGATAATTGTCGGCACAGTTGACCCTCCCAAGCCCAATGCTGTGGCCACTTCCATGCTGATACTTAAAAGAATCAACAGGCTTCAAAACTTCTAATTTAACTTTGAGTGACAAACTCTTTCTCTACTTCTTATAATCACTGTCTGATTTACACACTTTGTTGCCATTTTGAAGGTATAAACTCACGTAACACAGAATATATAATAAAGGTTTTGATGCAAAATAGCATTACTCACAATAGATTGTCATCAACTGTGTTTGTTGCGCATGTGCAGGCTGGACTGTGAATCAGCCCCTTGAGTTTATGTATGCCCAGCCCAAATGTAGGCTTACACTTACAGTGCAGGAAGTTTAGCGTACGATCAAATTTTTAAAGCATGCAATAGATATGTGGTATAAAACAGACAGCATTATATCGGAAAAAGCGCTAATCAAACAGAGTAAGACTTAGGAACTGCTGTATAGAGTTTTGTGAGACACACTGAATATATTAAATATCATCAGTGTCTTACTGGGGCTTGAAAGGGAAGCAAACAAAAGTAACTCTGTACTTACGTCCCTGGAGGTGGCTAAGGAGGGTTGTTGTTCATGGAGCCAGCCACCAAACCCTGTAGAATCTTTAAACCACAAATACTTAGCAATAACATATTGACAACAACCAGACAAGTGCCAGTAGAGCAAGAGGTGATAAGAAGATGATGGCGTTTGATTCCCAGGGTAAGAGAGGTACAGGGAGACCAAAAAACATGGAGAAGGGAATATAAGACAGATATGAAAGAGATAAAGGAGACATGGTATGGCCTTGTATGGACAGTACAGGACAGGAAAACATAGCCTATGCTCCTTAGGAAGTAGAAGCACAATGACAATACATTAATAACTTCATATGAAAGATGAAACAGCTAGCTATCTATTCCACTGAACTATACAGTTGTCAGTAGAAATTATCTTTCGGGATGCAAACATCTTCCATGCGGCGGACATGGCCAAGCCAGTGTAGTCTGCACTGTCTAAGCAGTGTATAAATGCTCTGAAGGCCAGCACGTGACAACACCTCAACATTAGTCACTTTATCTTTCCACGAAATGCCAAGGATGTGGCGTAGACACCGTAGATGGAAGGTATTGAGCCTTCTTCAGTACAGAAATCAAAATCCAGTCTCATTAGATATGTGATGTAGTCATCTAGGCAGACATAACACAGCAGTGGCAGTACTCTTAAAATAACCAAAGTCACAATGTGTTGTGTAAATAGTCTTCAGTGTCAATAAAGGGACAACATTAGAGCAAACCAGAGCACATAAATCAAAGTCGAGGGATGATTAAGAGTGCTAAACAAAGCAACGTTGCAGGAAAAATAAGTGACGCCTGATCTTGGTTTTGGGACAATGGGGAAGCTGGGTGCCCAACACAAATACACTGCCAGGTTAAAAAGTACCAGGCAGTCCTTTGCTCAGCCAAGTACTCAGTCCTAGCCATGTACTCTTACACTCTAGAAATAATTTAACATTTATCCAGAGCTCGCACACTTTACTACTCACCAAGATTAAACTAAACTTACCATTCATCAGCATTAGAATCATAGCACTCTACATTGAAGATTGTAGTCACTCCATTGAAGCCACCAATGGCGAATAACATGTCATCGATGATCTATAATAACCAGAAGAAAAGTACAACTCCGGTCTCTTAATATTACCTTCTTAAATTTTGTCTTTTTTATTTCCCTTACACATCTTATTTCCCCCCCCCCCCCCCTAGTTTTCTGCACAACTGTTGCTTTACGTTACTGTGTGCATTTGAGTTTCACTATGACTGCAACAAAATGTTATATTGGATTACTGAATAAACATTTTTTTTAAAGGTAATTTACATAACAATTTTTCTCTAAATATAAATTTTTCTATTCATCATCATTAAGTTTTATAACACTTTGACATTGAGTGACCACATGCAATGGGAATTTTTATATAGTTTACTAGTTTGCTTAGTTGCGTGATGATTTCACCCATCCTGTCAAAAAATAAAATTTAAAATTGTCATCCAATTTTGTTTCTCTTTGCCTGTCTCCTTTTACCTAGTGCTGTGACTTAAAGGAACATTTTTGTTAGCCATCTGATCTAGATATTTGGCCACAGCGTGGCAGCTTTCCATTGAATTAAAAATATATGAGAGTTATGTAATTTCTGTACTTCTGTAGATTGCAGAATGCTGGAGAGTAACAGAAAAGGAATTGTCCAAAACATTCCTCTTTCCACACCACACCACCTCAGTCAATACCCTTTAGCTCCCCAAGGAGCATAGGCCTTCAACAAACGCATGCCAAGTCCTCCTGTCACGTGCCATCAGCTAAAATTCTTTACACGTTTTCCTCATTATTTTCACTTCTGTTTCCAGCTCTCTTCTTCATGTGTTTTTTGGTCTACCTCTGCCTCTCTTTTCCTGGGGATTCCAGAACAAGGACTGCCTTGTAATGCTATCAACAGGTTTCCTCAGTGTGTGTCCTATCCATCACCAGCGTTTTCTTCTCATCTCTTGGTCCACTGGTTCTTGTCATCAGTTCCACATTGATAATCTGTCATACCATTTCAGTCCTTCTATTCTATGCAAGCATCCATTTATGAATGTCTGTAACTTTTTTGTTGTTTTTGTTGCTCTCCATGTTTCAGATCCATGCAATAGGACTGACTTGGCATTTGAGTTGAAGATTCTTATTTTTGTGTTGGACTTGATTTCTCTTAATCTCCCTATGTTTCCCAATGCAAAGAAAGATCCTCTTGCTTTTTGTATTCTTATTTTGATATAATTTTGTCTGTCCCTCTAACTTTGTCTTCCAACTTCACACAACTTGCCTAAGGAAAATTCTTTGAATTTTCTGGCCAAACACCATCACCCACCAAGAACTGCTAACTCAGAGCCACCAAGAAGACATGTCCACCATAATAGCAGCAAGATGCTGGAACACTATCAGAAAAGACCTTGACACCATCACCAGAACTGCCATGCTATGGACTCCAGAAGGAAAGTGAAAGAGAGATTGGCCAAAAACTACCTGGTGGAGAACTGTATGAACCAGAGCTGGGGCACCACATGAAGAATGGCTGCTGACCAAGCTAAGTAGAGACAATCTGTTGTTGCCCTAGAAGACACAATCTGGCATGATGGTCCTTTACTTTGTCAGTCAGCAGTCAAAAGCAACACAGAAGAAGTGGCAACTTTCATTTCATTCCTGTAGCCAGAATATCTCTAGACATTCTTATAGCACTTATATTTGACATTCTGGATGATCTTGCGCCTCATGTCTAGCGCCTGTAGCCAGAATATCTCTAGACATTCTTATAGCACTTATATTTGACATTCTGGGTGATCGTGCGCCTCATGTCTAGCACCTGTAGCCAGAATATCTCTAGACATTCTTATAGCACTTATATTTGACATTCTGGAAGATCTTGTGCCTCATGTCTAGTGCCTGCATTCTTCTTTCTAAATCTGCTATCAATCTCCAGATTTCACATACATATGGGATTCTCGCCGATGCTACGGAGTTCATGCAATGTGCTGATATCCTCCTTGTGTGATCTAAGGAAGGAGATCAGAGCACTGATGGAGTTGTCTGTGTGCAATGAAGATAGTGCTTAAAACCAAACCAATGGGAACATGGCAAAAAAACAACAAGACAGTGTAGAAGTCTTGTTTCAAAGACAGACTTTTGGATTTCCATACAAATTTAAACTTTGCTAGGAGCACCATTGTCTGTATTGCTTTTGCTAGTATTTCTGTTCTATGTTTAATTACTGGCTCTAGGTATTTAAACTGGGATGAAATTCCAGCAGATGTCGATTTATCATGATATTCAAC
The DNA here is from genome assembly GCA_024509875.1 of Oreohelix idahoensis. Taxonomy (NCBI): domain Eukaryota; kingdom Metazoa; phylum Mollusca; class Gastropoda; order Stylommatophora; family Oreohelicidae; genus Oreohelix; species Oreohelix idahoensis. The sequence goes on from JAMPIV010017379.1 coordinate 24,954, forward strand.
TGTACTCCCTGTCAATTATTGGTCACCACTTTGGTCTTTTGGCATTGATGTGCATGCCATATCTTTTGGCAATAATGTCAAGACACCAGATAAAATACTGTCTAATATATTGCACTAAAAATATCTTTCTATTACGATGAGAGATTGTTTTTTTTTTTTACTTCTGTAAGTAATTGTTTCTGCTGAGATTAAAAACATAATATTCTGTACAAACCAGTAACAGTTTTCTGAGATAATGAAGAGAATTGTTTTATTTAGGTTATTGAGTTTCTAATCATAATTAATAATAGCATTTAGGACGCAAGGTGTTTTTATTTTTCTTGTCGAAGATTATCCATTCTTGGTCCTTTGCTGACACCAGCAATTCTTATTCCTGTTATTCACCAATGTCACTGATAAATATCACTTTTGTTTTGTTTAAGTGATGAGGGGTTTGGTTTGGTTTTTAAGGACTATCTTCAATGCACATGGACAACACTATTATCAGTGCTCTGGTCTCCTCCCTTAGATCACACAAGGAGGATCTCAGCGCAGTATACAAACTCCATAGCACCAGTGAGAATCCCAATGTGTGTATATAATGTATAGGAATCACACATTCTATAAATATTTTTGTGGTGGGTAGGTTTCCTAATTTTTAAATTTTGCCAGGGCAGCGGCCTGATAAGCCAATCTTTACAATTTCCAACTGCCATGGGATTTTTAACGTGCGCAACTTGCATACGGGACCTCCTATTTTTTCGCCCTTATCTGTGTGAGGGATATCTGTTGATGTATAAAATGATGAAGACAGTAATAGTTTTCTAATTTTGAGTTTATTATCTCTCTAATTCTCATAAATTCCTACCTATTAATAACTCTTCTCAATGAAACAAAAATACATACTTAATCTTCGTGATTGTTGGTTACACAAGGTATTACAATTTATTATCAGCCAGCTCACAACAGACTGAGTGGTTTTTGTATCACTTTCAAAAAGCTGCATTTTATAAATATAATCTGCAAGAATCAACTTAGTAAAAGTTATTGTTTTTAATAATTCTACACTTTCAAAGTTGTGAAGATTATTTGCCATTAAAAATTTGTTTAAAAACCAACCTCTGTGGCGAAATTACTGCGAGGACTGTACATCTCTGGTATGTTCACCCACTGGCGTGTTCGAGGACAATAGCGCTCTCCAGTATTCATACGAGTTACACCATTGAAACCCCCAAGGGCATAGATGCAGTCGTTGTAAGCAATGACACCTACTCCACTCCGCCTGCTGTTCATGTTCGTGATAAGTGTCCACTGTCCAGAATCGGGGCTGTAATACTCAGCCGAGTTCATACATTCTTGGCCATTGAATCCCCCGCATATGTACACCTTTCCTGGTCAGTACGAGATACTAATTACATTGACAGACAACACAATTTAATTTTAATTACATTGACAGAATAATGTTAAGTACGTTAACAAATGTAGTTCTCGAGGTGTCCCTTACGCGACAAAGAAAGAACATGACAACTGCTCCCACAGTCATGTCGTAAAAGGCGACTAATCTGAGGTTATACATGGAGCTGGCAACCACATCATGTAAAACAAACTACTACAGAAACCACTGTTGCAACAGCATATGAAAGCAGGCTTCCTACGACGTGGCTCTGTGCTCCATAGGAAGCAAAAAGGAAAATGATGACATTAACAACACAAAAAAAGGTATTAATTACACTGACTCATGACAAAATGTGATATTGTTCATACTAGCATACAACATAATATGATATTACATTTTCAGACAACACATTGTAATTTAACATATATTGGCATTCAGCATAATATGATATCACGCTGATAGATAATGCACTGTGATATTAATTACACTAATAGACAACACTCTGGGATTAATTTCATTGACCAGCAACAAGATGGTATAAATACATTGACAGGTATCACATAGTAGTATTTAACACTTGAAAACAACAGAGTGTGATATTAATTAGAGGCAGACCTGTTGTAATATTAGTTACAACAACAAACAAAAAAAGACAACAAAGTATGATTTAATTTCACTTAAGACAATAGATGTAATATGAATCAAACATATTTACTTTTCTGTCCTTCAGTGTGACGATATCTACATTGCTTTTTGTATTTATTTATATGGAAGTATAATTCCCCATGTAGCAAGTTTATCTGAAGCAACGAGGTATACAAATATTTCTCCATTTTCAGTCATTGTCTCAAGGTCATGTTGTCCCATGATCTCATCAAAGCCACTATTGTCTGTTCCTAACTTTACATTTTGGTCAACCGTCAAGACTGTAATATATTTACTTCTCTTTTTATCTATGACACTTTGAAGTCTGGGTTAACATTCTTCTTTCATGGATTCCTCTTTGCCATTAGGTGGTTCATAACTACTACTTAGTCGTTCCTATTCTCCTTTATTTTCCTTTTGGTAGTTATTGAATGTTGCTGATATTGGTCTCTCTTCCATTGTTTCCCATTCTGTAAGTGCCTTCTGCATTTTCTCACTATCTTAACCAACTTATTATTAAATGTAAACATGATATATATAATTACAGCATAGAAAGCCTAAGACATTCTTTAAAACTTATAGAAGCAACCCGTTCCAGGGAATGGGTAAAGTAAGAAACACTCATAAGTTTTATTTTCAATCATACCGCCCAGTGTAGTAGCTGATGCATCACTGCGTTGGTGATGCATTGGTCGTATCAGACTCCACTGATTGGTCTCTCTGTTGAAACGTTCAACCGAGTTTTGTCTGACATGGCCATCAAAGCCACCCATGGCGTAGATTTGGCCATCCAGAAGGGCAACACTCACGTAACACCTGGAAGAAAAAGGGGCCTGAATGAGCCAAATAACTTTCCTGTTCAAAATTCTTTCAATCTGGAACCAAGCACAAAATATAAAAAACTACTTCTTAAAACCTTCTAGTGTTATTTCAAGATCACCTATGACTCACCTGGGTGTGTCTCGAAACACTAAAATAAAACAAAAATAATGCTGAGCCACATTCAGTCATGAACAAACAAGTAACAGTGATTTTACCTGATGTTGTTCATTTACCTCCATTAGTTTGTTTATTTTTCTACACATTTTTTTTTCTCTACGTATATTTTTAATTTTCAATACTCTGATTATTTTTAACAATAGGTTGATATGATGTAATGATTGTTAATTGATTCCTGCATGTTTGTTGATGAAGACAAAATTGTCAGTGAGTCTAAAAGTGCTTCAGTCAAACTACCTATTTCCATTTTATGTATCTGCTCATACCTTTTGCAGTTCATCGGGGGAGCTTCTGCCCAGACTTTGGTTATGGGCTCGAAAGTTCTACAGCTGTTAAAATATTCCACTCCATCGAATCCTCCTATGACGTAGATAGTGTGTCCAATAGTGATCATACCATGATAGGCACGAGGGCCTGGAACAGAGTTTTAAGAATGAGCCATGTCAAATACCAACATTATATACATGTTGTAACATCAATTAATACATCAAATCTTATTTTCTTGAGATAGTTACCAGTTTTAGCACTTATGGGTTAGGTATTATGTGATTCTCCAAATGTTTGTGAGCTAAAACAAACTATCTTTTAGTCTGCTTTTACTTTAATATGTCTCTTTACTTCAAGCAGTCTTCTTGTCACAACCATTCAACCTCTCCTCACATCTGTTTTTGACTACTCTTGATTTAGAGTATTTTTCCATCATTTTCTTCCTGGATGCCCTTTGGTACTGTACCCAGCATCTAGTTCCCAAAGATGTCATTGCCTGTGTGTATTTTTTCTGGTTTTAACAAAGGTTTACATGTTTTAGTCATCTGAGTCTTAAAAAGTAACTGAATTAATCTCCCCTCAAGAGTCTCAAGTGATAAATGATCACCACCAGTTTAGAGAAATTTCAGGACTTGGGTGTTGTACTTGGTGGGGGACAACATATGTCCATTTATTCATATGCCTTTGGAACAAACAAAATATGAACTCACAAGTTGTTAAAATCAAGAAAAAGGAAATGAATTAAAAATGTAAAACACTTAATGACTTAAGCTTCATTTAAAATGACACAAGAAAATACAAAATATGGGGGACTGTAAGGAATGATGCAGAATATTTTATAACTGTTTATACTCTAAAAGTATTATGTTATTTTTATCCCTTACCAGTGTCTGCCACAGGGCACACTATCCAGCGGTCAGCCCTGGTGTCATATGTTTCCACCATGTTGGTTGGTGCCCCTCCACTCCAGCCTCCCATCACAAACATCACCTGTGTACATTATGAAGATGAATGGAATGATTACATCTTTAAATTAAAAATGACACATCGCCATATTTCCCACCTCACATTTTTACCAACTCACATCCTGTGATGTCTCTGCAGGTTTTTGTCTCCTGGTTTTTACGGTGCGTTCTAACAGACTTCTTTGCATCCATATCTTGATGCGTCTTTCACAACTATAATAAAGCCTTGTTTCACTTATCAGTTTTACTCCTAACAGGTTGTACTCAGCCTTTCCCTCTAGCATGACTTGCACATTAAAATGATTCATCTATGTAATTAAAGCAATATTATATATGTCTCCTTTATTTTTAAAATTCAGTATATTACTTCTTAGATGTAGCCACATGGACTATATTTAGTGAATTAACACCCATTTTACTATAGTCACATAACATAAACTAAGGAGAAGTCTAGCAGCCCTGAAAATAATGGCTGCGGCACGTCTGGAGCAGAGATTACTTTTTCTTCTTTATCATCAGCTAGTCATATCGGTCACTGAGTATGGGCTGGGAATACTCACACTGTCAGTAACACAATGAGAACAACTAGGAACCCGTTACACGCCCATTGAGGCATATTGGGAATATGGTGTTAGGCCCATATTATCTTGACCGTCGGCACACTAGGGGTGATGTGGTCGGCATCACGCCGGCCGCCTTAACCTTCCCAGAGTTGCTCTGGTACCCATTTGGGGCTGGGTCGACCCAGGAGCCGTTTGTGGCCTAAAAAATTCCCGCCTCATCTGGAGATCGAACCATAGACCACTGCACTAGGAAGCCAGTGCACTAACCACTATGCTGCCGCGGCTCCCAACAACTAGAACGCATTCAAAATGAAGGGATGCATATAGTCTTGGGCTGTACGCGAGATACACCTTTGTGACAATGAGGTACATGCTTGGAGTGCTGTCAATTAGATCCAGAAATGCGATGGCCCAAGCAAAAGCCTATATGCGAGCAACCACAGACAAATGGCACCCCCTGCATGGAAACATAGCTGACATTTAGGGAGCAAAAATAAAGAGAGGGATGTCATGGATGGCACAGGCAGAGACAACGATCAAGCAGGTGGCCACAGTTGAAAACATATTCAAAGGGGAAGAGTGGAGTATGTCAGATGAGAACTGGATTAATTACCAGCAAGTCATCATCAGCCTTGGCAGAGAGTGTAGAACTTGGGGCAATGGAAAAGCAGAACTGGAAATTAATCAACTGATACATATCATGCTGGGGATAATGATGCCATTGTGTATACAGATGGGTCTGTGATCCGTGGTGAGAAATCAGGCTGGGGTTTCTCTGCGAGTAAAGGGCAGAATTGCCGTGGAGCATAGCAGGGCTTACAAGATAAAAACTTCTAGCATGAGAATGGAGGTGGAGGCAGTTACTGCAGCCTTAAGGTGGATATCTGAAACTTCATTCACAAAGGCAGTCATTGTGTTGGACTCTCAGTCCATGCTTCGAAAGGTTCAAAGTGGTTGGTTTCAGGCATGAATGGAAAACATTCATAGAAGCTTCGAGTCTACAAGAGCTGGTGTGCATCTACTGTCCTGATCATGCATGGGTATGTGGTAATGAGAGAGCTGACAGACACACAGCAAGAGCACCCACAGTGGGGACACTGAATATGGATAAGGGAGAGATACTGAGAACAATTAATGATCACCTGTTAGAGAATGACACTGCAATAGATGAATCATCAAGGTTAAGACTGTTGGAATATGGCATCAAACGTAAGGCTAGCAGAGATGGATGTATGAGAGGATGCATCCGTCGTGTATACAACCAGCGAGCTACAGGAACAGTTAGCATTCACACTCTTCGACATATACTGAGGGAGACTGAGCACCTATGGGTTTGCCCGGAGTGCAGTGATGTCGATTCTGTTCAACAATAACAAAAAACTAAAAAAAATATACAGTATTGTGTCATGTTTAATTTTCCTACATATGAACCAGAAGAATATCATATAAAATGTGTTTGAAGTTTTATCATTAATTCTAACTTCATCTTCCACCTGGGACCATTTATTGTTATTGTTGATCAGAATAGACATTGCTGCACTCTAGGCAAACCATAGTTACTCAGTCTCCCTCAGTAAATGTCAAATTGGTCTAATGTTAACTGTTCTTGTGGTGAACTGGTTGTTTACACTCATGATGCATCTCCTCATACATCCACCACTTCTAGTCTTACATTGATGCCAATTACAGCAATCTTAGCCCTGTTGATTCTTCGATTGCAGTGTCGTTCTTTATTACGCAATCATTAATTGTCCTTAGAATCTCTCGCTTATCCATATCCAATGTCCCCACCATGAGTGCTCTCAAAGCTAGTCTGTCAGCTCTCTCATTGTCGGTTGCCCCTGCATGACCACAACAATAGATCCACCAGTTCTTGAAGATTCTAGACTTCTATGAATGTTTTCCATTCATGCCATAGCCATACATTTTGGACTTTCTGAAGCATGGAATGAGAGTCTGACACAATACCTACCCTGGTAAACAAAATTTCAGACAGCCACCTCAAGGCTGCAGTAGCTGCTTTCACCTCCATTCTCATGCTGGAGCTGTCGTCATGTAAGCTTTGATGTGAGCTTTGCTTACAAATGATACAGCCCTGTAGCAAAGTTGATTTTGCTGGGGAGGTTATGATGGTATCCTAAAAAGAATGAAAAGGTGTCTGCTATAACCGTGTGAGGTCAAGCACATGTAGGTCTCTGACTCTATAGATGATGATGATGAATTATGTACAGAGAACCTAACGCTACCTCCCTGGGTCAATCTTCTGGCTCTAGTGTATGGTGTATGGTGTACCTAGTGTCTAGGGGAGAAATGTAAAGTACGAGCCACACATTGTAATATAATGCGAATCTTGACATGTACGATATTCTGTAAATAAACATGGCTACGAACTGAACATGCTTCTACTGAGTGCTTTCTGAAACATGTGTGTGCTTGTGTAGATGACGAGGTAATGCTTATATACATACATCATAACATTACATGGTGGCAGCGGTCGATACCGGACTGACGCAAAACAGCTACACGATAACACGTGAGTACAGTTTATTCGGCTAATTTTCGTCATCGAGGTCAACAATGGCAGCTAAACATTACCGCAGCGCACCGCAAATGAGATTTGCCGGTCAAGATGATAAGAGTGAAGCTTTCTTGTTATGGCGCCAACGCATAGATCTATATTCCAAGACCACTGGTCTGGAAGGACAAACCCTAACTCCATATATCCTAGAAGCATTGGACGATGAAGGTTTGAAAATTTACAACAGTTTTGCTACCGCCATGCCTGTGGAGTCGGCGACAGACCCCGCAGCCATATTGGACGAATTTGAAAAACGTCTGATAATAAAGCACACGAACTTTAGAGCGGCAAGATTAGAACTTCACCACCTGCGACAGAAACCTGGTGAAAGTCTAGATGATTTTTTCACTCGCATCAAGGAGAAAACAAGTGTATGCAAATTTAACAAAGAAGAAGAAAAAGAGCGAATTATCGAACAGATCCTTCTCAGCACACCAATGCCAGAGTTCCAGAAATGGATACTGAGCCAGAGTGATACACTAACTTTACAACAACTTCTGGATGAAGGCAGGAAACACGAGGCACAAGCACTAAACATTAAACAAATTCAGCAAGGTACATTAGCAGCCCAGGTGGATGCAGTGAAAAGCTATAAACCTAGACACAACAAAGCAACTGGTTCGAAACAACAAGAAAAACACAACACAAGCAGAGGTGCTATGTGTAAATGTTGTGGCCTAAACCACATACAAAACCACTGTCCAGCTAAAGACTCTACATGTCATTACTGCAGAAAGAGGGGCCACTGGATAAAATTATGTTTCAAGAGGAAACAAGACAGTGCTCAACACAAACTTCACAGCAGAAAGTCGTCAAAACAAACACACTCTGTGATGACTGAGGACCTTGACTCCAGTGAAGAAAGTGATCCTTCCACTTTTGATACTGTGAAGATACTAACTTTCAGTAATGAACCAAAGAGAACGCAGGCTTTCTGCAAGGTACAATTCCGAATACCAGGAATTAAAAGGCACAAAGAAAGATATATTCGGTTCAAGATAGACACAGGTGCCCAAGGTAACACTCTACCCTTAAGAATATTCAGACAGATCATGCCTGACAAGGTGGATGAGCAAGGATTTCCCACAAGGGATGTAAAACGTAGGAGTGGCAGGACAAAGCTAAGAGCTTACAATGGAACAAGTATAGACTGTTTTGGAGCAGTAACACTTGAATGTTCATACAGTGGCTCAGAATGGACATCGTCAACATTTTACTTGGTAGATGTTGAAGGACCTGCAATTTTGGGTTTACCAATGTGCGAAAAGCTGAGTGTGGTAACTATTAACAACATTAAAGAGGATATAGGTCTTGCAGATGCTCTCAGCAGACTACCAAACCCCAACAAGACAGCAGATCTTACCCCAAACATCAAAGTTGATTTTGTCAAGTTTAGCGATAATCGGTTTGAACACATCAGAGAAGACACAATGAGAGATCCTATCCTTAACTCTCTCAAAGAACTGATATACCATGGATGGCCAAGCTCTATCAGGGAAGTTCCAACACACATCCGTCCATACTACTCGATGAGGGACGAGTTAAGCATCGAAGATGGTCTGATCCTTAAAGGAGATCGCATTGTTGTACCAGAAACACAACGCGATATCATCCTTAAACAGCTCCATAATAGTCACCTTGGTATTGTGAAGACACAACTGAGAGCAAAGAAAGATGTTTACTGGCCACAGATAAACAAGGACATAGAAACACTATGTAAAAACTGTTCAATTTGCCAAGAACATGCAAATAGGCAGTGCAGAGAACCTCTCATACCATCAGACATACCATTGAGCCCTTGGAGCATTATAGGAACTGATATTTTCTCAATCGACAATAATGACTATCTTATTATTGCTGATTACTACAGCAAATTTCCCATCATTGAGAAACTTCCACAACCCTCACCGTCAGCTGTTATTGCAGACATTACAAAGAAGTATTGCAGCATGTTTGGCATCCCAGATGAAATTAGATCAGACAACGGTCCACATTTCTCAGGTCAAGCATACAGAAACTTCACTAAGGACTGGAAGATCAAACACACAACATCATCACCTAGATACCCTAAATCTAATGGTTTCATTGAGAGACAGATACAAACTATCAAGTCAATCATGAAGAAAACAAGAACAGAGGATGTACACCTAGCACTCTTGAGATGGAGAACAACACCGGTAGACAGTAAGATCGACAGTCCAGCAGAACTTATGTTTGATAGAAGAATTAAAGATCTCCTACCATCTAAGGTCCACTTCCGTCCACAACATAGAGACAGCACATATGATCAACTTCAGCATCGTCAGCAAGTTCAGAAATTCAACTATGACAAATGTGCTAAAGACTTACCACCATTATATCCTGGTCAGCATGTGACTACCTACAACCACAACAATGACACATGGTCAAAAGCAACAATCATTTCCAGAAACCCTGAACCCAGGAGCTATACTTTAAGACCAGACAGCAGCAGCAACCTCCTGAGGCGAAACAGAGTGGACATAAGAGAAATCCCACAGAATACAACAGAACAGAGAATTCCCATGCTTTCAACAGACAATGCAGTAACTCCAGACCTTGGTGCCCCACAAAACCAACAAGCGTCAAGGCCAAAATCACAACCAACTCAAGCTAAACCAGGGACTTCCGCAGAACCACCAGCACTTTACACCACTCGTTCTGGCCGTACAGTGACACCTCCCAGCCGATACAGACAGTGACATATATATACTCACACTGAGCATTACACATACTTATCCTTTCTCACATGAAACATTTCGTTGGAAATGTTTGCACACATTTTTTTTTCAAAAAAGGGGGGATGTAATATGAATACATTAAAGTACGAGCCACACATTGTAATATAATGCGAATCTTGACATGTACGATATTCTGTAAATAAACATGGCTACGAACTGAACATGCTTCTACTGAGTGCTTTCTGAAACATGTGTGTGCTTGTGTAGATGACGAGGTAATGCTTATATACATACATCATAACATTACACCTCATACCCCCATAAAATTCCTGTGTAATATTTTGAAACACAAGAAAATGTCAGAGATGCCCCAGAGGTTTTACTCTTCACCTGAGAGTCCTTGTTGTAAGATAATACGATGGGTAGTTGCAGAAATTTCAAGTACAACACTCGCCAAAGCTCCTACTAGATATTCGACAGCATATAAGTCTGGTTGGAGACTGGTTGGCGTTTATAAGCACTCAGCAGGTTTCCTGTCACCAGCCGGCAACAGGAACATAGACCCTCACAATCAAGAAATATAATAATAATAGTTGCCCATCGCAAGCGAAGATGGCGACAGCTTCAGACTTGAGTTGTGACACATCTGTGCCGTGATCTCATGTGACTAATTAATCCTATTTTGGCCCTACAGGCCCTGCCACATACGGGGCACACATGGTTAGAGTCGATAGTAGTATTGCTGTGCATTCTGGCCTTTCTTGCAGCACGCTTGCCTTCTGCCTTATCAGCTAAATTCTGTTCTGCAATGTGAGCACCTTGAGTAATGTTTGTCCGCCAGGCACAGCGATCCTGTGCAATAGTCTCCCAGGAGGAGACATCAATTTTGAAGCTGCTCAACGATGCTTTCAGTGTGTCTTTGAAGCGTTTCTTTTGTCCCCCTGCTGTTCGCTTACCCGTGGAGAGTTCGCTGTACATGCGTTTTTCGGGCATGCGAACAACATGTCCGGCCCATCTAGTTTGGGCCCTCTGCAGCAATGTGTAGATGCTTGAGATATGTGCTCTGTTGAGGACCTCAGAATTAGATACTCTATCATGCCACTTGATCCTGAGGATCCTGCGAAGACAGCTCATGTGGAAAAGATTAAGCTTCTTGGCATGTCTGCTATACACTGTCCATGTTTCACAGGCATACAGGAGGGTAGTGAGTACTATTGCATGATATACTTTTATCTTGGTGGCTGCACTAATTCCTTGTCGATCCCAGACATTTACTCTTAGTCTTCCGAAAGCTGCACTTGCCTTTGCAATTCTGTTGTTGACCTCGGAGTCGATATTCGCATCTTTGGTAAGGGTACTGCCTAGATAAGTGAAGCTGTCCACCACTTGGAGACGTTGGTTCTTTACTGTGATATTTGGTTCACAGTAAGGTTTCCCAGGAGCAGGTTGCAACATTACTTCAGATTTCTTTGTATTGATGGTAAGGCCAAAGTCATCACACGCTACAGAAAGCCTCCTCATATTGTTCTGCATGTCCAGTTCTGTGCAGGTGTTGAGGGCACAGTCGTCCGCAAAGACGAGGTCAGAGATCATTGTTTCATATAGAAATATATAAACAAATGACGCTGATTTTGTGAAGAAATGGCCTCAGCTTCCTCCGAACTGCACAAACTGTGAATTTATTCTTGATTTAAGTTTAAAATTAACACAGCTGTTTTTCAGCGTATCTGTATACAAATTTTAGTTCAACTGGCAATGAATAACACTGACAAACAACATTTTTCTTTCTTATATAAGAATAAGTGTTCTTATGTCAGTTTCTTGCGCTGATTTTAAATTTGAAATCCGTTTATCTCTATCACATCGGGTTCTTAAGATATTTGTGAATAAATATATTTCTGGGAAACCGTTATTTGCTCCGTTTCATTTTTACTATATAACTTATTAAAAATTAATAAAATGCAAAATAATTCTACTTTTTATACTGCTAAAAGATGCATGACATATGTTACGCTATTTTTCAAATAGTTACTGTATTTTGAAATAATTCTGAGCGAAATATGGCTTCTAGAAGTTGTAGAAATTCGGCTGATCTGTTCTGTTACGTGTGCGGATATTTTACTGATCGTGTTCACCAGAAAAACTTTACACCATTACTAAAGAAAGCATATGAACTTTATTTCGATTCGAAAGTTGATGATGCAAATAAATCTTGGAAGCCAAATGCAGTTTGTTCGACTTGTGCAAATACATTAACCATTCAGAACTTTCAGATCTAATACGTGATCTCGCTCTTACCAAAGCACAAGGGGAATTACTCGGTTCGCGACTCAAAGAATGGAATCTTTTAGCGCCCAATACTCCGATATCTAAATTTCGTCATAGACACAGAGAACTTGTTCAATACTTTGAGATGGATGATGACATTTGCTATTGCAAAGATGTAAACGGTCTAATGGTGCACCTCGGTCATGAGCACATAGTCAACGAATGGCGACTTTTCATCGACTCTTCCAAGACTAGTCTAAAAGCCGTGTTATTGCATAACGGAAATTTATTTTCATCAATTCCAGTCGCCTACTCTGTTCATATGAAAGAAACTTATGACAATATGGTTATACTTTTGGCAAAAAATAAAGTACAATGACTACCAATGGCGGATTTGTGGAGACCTAAAGGTAATTGCAATTCTCACGGGCATGCAGACTGGGTATACTAAATTTTGTTGCTTCCTATGTGAATGGGACAGCCGCAACCGACAGGAAAATTATGCAAGAAAGGTGTGGCCTATCAGGGATCGTATGCAGCTCGGGCATAAAAATGTAATACTCGAGTCATTAGTTAACAAAGACAGCATCATTTTACCACCATTACATATAAAGTTGGGGCTCATGAAGAATTTCGTAAACGCGTTAGATAAAACGAGCAAAGCTTTCACTTATCTTCGAGAAAAGTTGCCGCAAGTTAGCGATGCAAAGATAAAGGAAGGTATCTTTGTAGGACCTCAGATTAGAAAAGTTATTGCAGACAAACAATTCGAGAACTTGTTACATGGTAGTGAACTTCGCGCATGGATGGCATTCAAATCGATCGTCGATAACTTTCTGGGAAATCACAAATCTGTCGACTTTGTGCATATTGTTAAGCAGTGCATAGATGCATACAGAATTATGGGCTGTAACATGTCCCTCAAAATCCATTTGCTCGATTCGCATCTTGACTTTTTTTCTGACAACCTTGGCGAAGTCAGCGATGAACATGGAGAACGATTTCATCAAGATATCGCCGTAATGGAGTCACGTTATCAAGGACGGTGGAGTGTGACCATGCTTGCCGATTATTGTTGGATGCTTCATCGCGATGTACCACATGCCATTCACCGACGTAAGTCGACTGCAAAGAAATTCAAGCCTACATAACTGTTATACTTCTTGTACGAATGATGTTGTCATACTGTATGGTTGTTAAAAAACTTCAATTGCGTATTTCTAAAGATCCCGACCTGATAGAGAAAAACGGTTTGCAGATTTAAAAACAGCGCATTAAAATTGACCAGAAAAACATAGAAATGTTAGAGAAAGAAAAAAAATATTTTTTTTTGTTAGCCAGTGTAATCAAAGCCTTTACTAATATCTACCAGCACTAGCCAATCGTATCGTTCTACTACTTGAATTCAAATGCAGTTTGAATGAAAAACCCAAATAATTTTGAATAACTGGTGGTCGATTGGCTAGTCTGCTCTAGTCATGCCAAATACAAAAGATATCACGTTTAGGATTACATTTCTCCTACCGTTTCCCTTTCCCATTCATACTCTGTTCACCTCAAGCGAATTTGAATGTACCTCCCTGCCTCTTTTTCCAGCTCGCGTCCCCCTAACGTTACCAAAAAAACATGAGCAGGAACGCCAGTGTGTCTGGTCGTGTGTTCTTAGATATTAGTATTTCTTCAATAACTTCTCCAATACTGGGAATATCATATATTTTAAAGTACATTCTTACACAGCTAACTTTACGTCATACTACCATATAATTCTTATGGGGAACTTCCTAATGGTTTAAAATTTCCAATTTATTTCATCGTCCATCGTCAAATAAAATTTTACACAAGTCCGCCATCTTTCCCCTCCTTCATCTTGCGAGCATGTATTTTTTCCAATAACTACTTGTTTTAGTTACATCAGAAATGCTACCACGAGGAGGAAATAAAACTGTCTGCGTGGTTATGCCTTGGCTGCCTTTTTCGCAGTGTGAATATATGCGTTGCAGACTGTGTCATCGAAGCGGAGTTAGACGGGGCGGGTTTTTAGATTTGCGTTACTAGTTAGCATTGTATCGTGTAATATTACCAAAAAATGTAAGGATTCCTACTAATTTTGCTACAACGTTGACAAAAAGTGTTACTTCAGATAGCTATATTGCGGCACTCTTCCGCCAATAGTTAATTGTAAGGCTAGACTACAAAGTGTATACAGCAGATTGGGCAAAGTTAAATATTAGTAGTGTTTCTCGAAAACGAAACTAAAGCGTCAGACTTTTTCCGTGAAATCGTTCTATAGGCTTAGCACTGTGCAAAAGGCAGCGGTGCTGGCTTCGAAGATGCCAACCGTCAGACACATGCGGGCTAATGTATTTATTATCGTTTTATGCCTAAATCGTACTGAATTGAGCGTTTATTCTCGCATATTTTGCTACAAGCCCTTTGCTTTAGCTGAAAAGCTCCATCCTGATATCTCACCTCGGTTTCCTTTCATTCACAATGACTTCCCTTCATTCTGAATGTGATCCAGCCATTCACAGTCTGATATTGACAGTGTGAGTATTCCCAGCCGATACTCAGTTACTGACATGACTAGATGATGATACAGGAGAAACAGTAGTCTCTGTTCCTTGTGTAGACATCAAGGTTAGCTGTAGGTCTAGTTTTGTAGCCTTTTAATGAGCTAGACTGGGGAAACACTCAGTCCCCAGATAAATCTGATGTATTACTTTCATTATTTGATGATAATGTACCAATACAAAACTAATCATCGTCCCTTAAAATGATCTTGGTGCATTCATTTTCATCTAGGAGTCCTGTAATTTGTAGGCCCTATTACTTGCCATATTTCTCTATAACAAAATATAAAAATTCCAAAAAATTCATTATAGGATCGCTGTTGATTTATCAAATAAATATGATTACACCACAAAGTATACATATGTCACTTTCTTACACTCAAAATAGTTGCTTAAACACTTACAGATGTCACTATGGTTTTCAAACATACATTGAATTAGGCAGGTAAATTTATAATTGACAATTCTAAAGTTACACTGCCAGTGTTGATCCAGTTACTGTGACAAAACTGAGCTTCAGAGTCAAAGCAGTAAGAAGGAGCCTAAAAACAGAGTGGCAGGTGAGAAAGCCAGAAAGAAACAAACAAACACAATAAAACAAACACATAAAGAATGTGAAAAAGAATGAAAAAGGGAAAGAACAAAAGATACATAAATGAACAAAAATGAAAGACTGACAAACATACATGCAGAAAGAAAGAAGAAAGAAAGGAAAAAAAGAAAGAAAACAGAAAGAATGAAAGAAAGAAAGAGAGAGAAACAAACAAAGACATTACTGGCCAAACATCAAAAAAGAAAGAGCAACCAACCTCATGTGGTATCCTGGGGCGAGCTATAGGGTTGCTCATGTCCACTTCCCTTCTATCATCCATGTCCAGCTCATACAGAAAGCGCAGGGTCTCAATGATGATGGGTCGGCATTGTTCACTATCCTTTACATAGTCATGTGACTTGACCTGGGAAGCATAAGAGGTCATCAAGTCTGATTCTAGATTTGAAGTTACTTTAAAATAAAAAAAAAAGCAACCACTGAAACAAACAAGAACAATACTGGAAATTTCAAACAGTAATGGCTTGCAGAGTCCAACAGCAGGAATCTGAAGATCATCTTGATCAGCAGCTGTTTTGCTTTTCCAACATCTTCTTTGCCTATGTTTTCTGTCTTCACTGACAAACATAATGGATTCTGTACTTATAGTGAGAGTATGGCTCGGCCATATCTGCCACATGGAAGATGGTCGCATCCTCAAAGACATTTTCTATGGACAACTGGCAATTGGCAAAAAACACCTGGGCACTGCACCTGTAAGTTCAGTTATGTGTGCAAGAGAGACTTGAAGGCATTGGCCATAAATCTAGCAACCTGGGAGGATGAAGCTGCCGGTCGCACAACGTGGAGATACTCCCTAACGCCACCTCAGATGGGGTGAAAAGAAACTCTTACAACAAGCAAAATAGAAAAGAACATGCCAAAAGAATACCAGAAAAGGCATCACCTCAAGGGCACATCATCCCCACAGTCAGTTATGACCGGAGGCGGCAACTAATGAGAGTATGGCAAATAAAGATTTTAACCTCTATGGAATAAAATATAAAATGGACACACAAGTAACAGCTGAACATACGTCTGGAAAAAATAATCCAAACTGTTTAAGATGAACTCAGTCTAGTAAACAAAATAAGGGTGCGATAAATGAATGCAGTTAACTATGATCATTCATCATTATTTCCCTTGCAGTAAATGAATGCAATTAACTATGATCATTCACCATTATTTCCCTTTTATTGCTCCGTAGAAAGCTTGGATCCACCACCACAGCTGGGTCTCCTTGTAGGAAGCCGGCACCAAAGAATTCATGTGCTATGGTAGTGGTGGTTTCTGTAATAATTTCTTTTACCAGCTTCATTTACAACCACATATTAGTTGCCTCTTATGACATGACAGAGAGAGAGCTGTGAATGTTTTCTTTCTTAAGCCTCCTCTCAGACCCCCATAAACTAGACATATTTCACTATAGTAAAACATAATTCAGAATATACCTGTGTGTTGTTCAGCTGAAGTACTGGGCATTAGAATACAATAATGTCTAATTAAAAGATATTCTTCATGTCAGATAATGATTTGTCTTAGATCAGTGACAGATCTCAGGGAATCAATGAGATGATTTTATTAACAGAAACTCTGTAAGATTTATAAGATGATCATTCTCGCAATTTAAAAAAAAAAAAATTACAGTAGCTTCCACATGTAGATTCAACTCAACCTGCCATGCAAGTCAATTTTATAACAAGGTAATGAAAATAATTTGATGTTCAAGGTAATCCTATTATATGAGACATTTGCCCCGTGTAGTTCTGGGAGGTCTCCAATGAGACAAAGAAAGAATATGACTACTCCCTCTGGTATGTCATATGGGGAAACTAACATGAGGTTGCGCATGGAGTTAGCAACCTCATCATGTAAAAAAATTGCTAAAGAAACCACCACTTGAAAAGCATGCAATAGCTTGGTGCAGGTTTCCTGTGAGGGGATCAGCTGTAGTGGTGGCTCCATGTTCCATACAGAGCAAACAGGAAAATAATTATTTATATATATATATTTATATATACGTGGGGAAGTCAGTAAGTAGGTTACAAACTGATATGGGGACGCTGAAAATGGTATTTGGTAGTTTCTAAAGGTGTCATTAGGCGAAGTCAGAAGAGTTCAGAACCACCACTGGTGTAAGACAAGGTGATATCCTATCACCTTACCTCTTCATACTCCTTATGGACGATGTCATCAAGGCATGTAAGGAGAGAACAAGAAAGTATTCAGTGGGGTACTGGAAGATGAGACAGGTCTATATTTCGGAGCTGGCATTTGCTGATGATGTTGCCCTGATTGCTAAATCAGAGGCACATCTCCAATCCAACCTGCAAGTCTGGAAGGAAGAGCTGGAGAAGAGAGGGATGGTCATAAGCAGCTCTAAAACAAAATCCATGGTGATATCACGAGAAGAAAGAAAACATCAGATTAAGTTGGGAGAACAGGTCCTGGAGCAGGTCGACCACTTTAAATATCTCGGAGCTATTATAGACCGAAAGGGAGGCATCAAAGAAGAGTTGGCCACTCGAAAAGCAGCGGCTGGGAGACTTTTTCAGGCCATAAATCGTGGATTCCTCAGCAAGAAAGAGGTTGGTAAGAAAACGAAGATGGCTGTATACCGCTCCACCTATGTCCCAGTCTTGACATATGGATGCGAGTCGTGGGCAATGACTACAACCCACAAAAGCCAGATCCAAACCTCAGAAATGAGGTATCTGAGGAAAGTGGTTGAAGTAACAAGAAGAGACATGGTCCGCAACCAGACGATCCGTCAAGGCCTAAAATCCCATCCGCTGCAGACCCAAATAGAACAGTCCCAACTAAGATGGTTTGGCCATGTCTGCAGAACGGGAGAAGATCGGCTACCATGACAAGCATGGGAAACAAAGAGCCAAGGATCCAGACCTCCAGGACGACCCAGAGTCCGCTGGGAGGACAACATTAGACAATCTTTGAAGGACCGAGGACTAGAATGGAACCAGGCCAGGTAGAAGACAGCTGATAGAATGGTCTGGCGCTCTCTCTTCCAAACCTCTACACCTCACGGTAGAAGGGGAACGACTAAGTAAGTAAGTAAGTCATTAGGCGACAGTATCATCCAGCTTTATGATTAGCTTAGGTAGCCGACTTCTAGGTGTCGCATGCGCAGAGCAGATAAAAATGGCGACCGTGCTCATGGAGTGTACAAACGAAGAACAATGCGCTGCTGGGCGGTTTTTTTTTTTTGGCAAAAGGACTTCCTGCAAAGGATATTCATAAGTAAATGTTTCCTGTTTACGGTGAGAATGTGAATGCTGCATCGTAATGTGAAGTTCTGTTGATGCTTCGGGATGCAATGCGAAGAAAACGCCCAGGCCTACTGGCTAAAGGAGTACTGCTCCATCACGACAATGCCAGACCACAAACAGCTCGATTAACTAGGGTGTCAAATCCTTGAACATCCACCTTACAGTCCCGACTTAGCCCCGAGTGATTTCACCTGTTTGGTCCACTAAAAGCTCACTTTGGTGGTAAACATTTTGAGGGTAATGCAGAGGTTGAACGTGAGGTGTGAATGTGGATGAGACAGCAGAGCACGCACTTCTATGCTGCAGGTTTCAAAGCACTAATACAGCGATGGGATAAGTGTATCAATGTTGATGGAGATTATGTTGAGAAATAAAGGGGAAATGTAAGTGCAATAATACATGGTGTTCAAGTTCGTATCTCAGTTATTTTTTTTTTTCATAACCATTTGTAACTTACTTACTGACTTCCCCTCATTCATTCATTCATTCGTTCGTTCGTTCGTACGTACGTATACATACATACGTACATACGTACATACGTACGTACGTATACGTACGTACGTACGTACGTACGTACGTACGTACGTACGTACGTTCGTACGTACGTACGTACGTACGTACGTACGTACGTACGTACGTACGTACGTTCGTTCGTACGTACGTACGTACGTACGTACGTACGTACGTACGTACGTACGTACGTACGTACGTACGTACGTACGTACGTTCGTTCGTACGTTCGTACGTACGTACGTACGTTCGTTCGTACGTTCGTACGTACGTACGTACGTACGTACGTACGTACGTACGTACGTACGTTCGTTCGTACGTTCGTACGTACGTACGTACGTACGTACGTAATACATACATACATACATACATACATACATACATACATACATTACATACATACATACATTACATACATACATACATACATACATACATACATACATACATACATACATTACATACATACATACATACATACATACATACATACATACATACATACATACATACATACATACATACATACATACATACATACATACATACATACATACATACATACATACATACATACATACATACATACATACATACATACATACATACATACATACATACATACATACATACATACATACATACATACATACGTACATACATACATACATACATACATACATACATACATACATACATACATACATACATACATACATACATACATACATACATACATACATACATACATACATACATACATACATACATACATACATACATACATACATACATACATACATACATACATACATACATACATACATACATACATACATACATACATACATACATACAGACATACATACATACATACATACATACATACATACATACATACATACATACATACATACATACATACATACATACATACATACATACATACATACATACATACATACATACATACATACATACATACATACATACATACATACATACATACATACATACATACATACATACATACATACATACATACATACATACATACATACATACATACATACATACATACATACATACATACATACATACATACATACATACATACATACATACACACATACATACATACATACATACATACATACATACATACATACATACATACATACATACATACATACATACATACATTGCTGAGGTATTGACAGCTACGGGTGTTAATCGATCGCCCATCAAAACCATCAAGAAAAGACAAATGAAATTTATGGTACATATTTAACAGAAGAGGAGGAGTGGATGAATTAGTCTTATGTGGGAAAATACCAGGTAGGAGAGGAAGAGGAAGGCAGAGAAAGATGTATATGGAAAGCTTCTACTAATTGGTAAACAAACAACAGCATGGGCAACAACAACCTCATTAGACTATCAAAAGACAGAGAAGATTGGAGGGTCATGATCGCCAATGCCTGTTCCAGACCAGGCACCTGAAGAAGAAATATATCTAAATATATATATATTTTTTTTAACTGCAGTAATAAATATCAATGTAAATGTCATTGTAGCACTGACATAGTGGAAGGCAGAAATGTCTGATATTTGAAGATCACACAGAAAAAAATGTTACTGGTACAGGCTGTCTCCATGGATGAAACTACACATATGATAAATACGATGACATGAGAAAAGATTGTACTTTTTCTACAAAGAAGCTTGTGGTGAGTAAACCCAGTCTGATCGTGCGTAGCAAGCGAGCAATATGACGTTTTCTTCTCTCTTGGCTGTAGTCAATCCATCTGCAGAGGGCATCAAACACAAGTTCCTCTGTCCGTACATTCAGATTGTCTGACTGAAGAATTTCTGTAACCTGGAGAATACAGTTTGAAAATTAGAGTAGGGGGTATTAGGAGTGAGCAGTTACGAAGATGAAGAACCAGATATAAGCCATACTGTTGTAAAATCTGGGTTAGCTGGTAAAATATGGAAAAAAAATCATCTAATTTCACAAATGGTTAAAGCTCTTCCATCTTTCTCACTCTTACCTCATCTGTCTATTTGTCTGATTGTCTGTCAGTCTGATAATTTATCTATTATTACATTTTTTAATGTTCTTTTGCAGTTTAAAATTTCAAGAAAAAACTGCTCTGACTTGAAAACTCAACATGGTGGAAACATATACCTTAAAATACAGCTATATTTTAGTGTAACACTGGTGCAATAGATTAGCTTCAACAGTACCTCATCTATATCCAGCTGAAGAAACTCATTACTAGCTGTGTAGACGGCATGGAAGTTGACCAGGACGTAGCTCAGAGCTTGTTGCTCAAGGCCAGTGCAAAAGTAGGACTGGGCAAACTTTCGAATCCCGATACAGTTTTCTGCACACAGCTGAGATGCTAGAAAATCACAACACGCCTGGGAGGGCATAGCAGTAATGTTAACTTACAGGTGGGCTCTGATTATGACCCAGATAGAATTTGCAGGAGTAAGAGAAACAAATTTAAAAAATCAGTGAGAAATAGCAAGAGGATAAAACAAGCTAACAGGAAGTGGTGAAAATGCAGATTGCGAGTTTGATTTCTGAGATGAACCTATAGTTTTAACATGCTTAAACAGTATCATCATCATCATCATCATCATCATCATTTTCTGTTTCCTTTACAGGAAGCCCGCACCAAACAGTCACATGCTCTTGCAGTGGTGGTTTCTATGGCAATTAGTTTTAAATGATGAGGTTGCCAGCCTCAAGCACAACCTCCTAATAATCACCTTATACACCATGTCTTAAGGTGTGATGGCCACAGACTGCTTTGACGGTCGGTGGCTATGGATCAAAGAAGACACCATGTCTTAGGGTGCAGTAGTTCTATTCTTTCTTTGTCTCCTAAAAAACCCAGTGAACTACAGGGGGCAGTATGACACAGTCAAGAACTTATATTGCACATCAAACAGCATAAGATGTGAAGATAAATAAGGGGGAAACAAAATGCACAGTGTTTTCCTTCTCAAACTAACCACAGAGCTTCAAATTAGTGCTAAACAAGAAAAATCTTCATCTGGATGAAAACTCAAAGTATCTAGGCATTACCTTTGATTGCCATTTGACTTGGAAAACCCAGATTGAAAGAAACAGGAAAAGAGCAAGGCAGAGAAAATACTAAATTAGCTATACACTGGGCAAGTGAGACCAGTCCTAGAATATGGCATTGCAACATGGTCAACTGCCGCTAAGTCAAACTTCAATAAAATAATCAGAATCCAGAACCAATCAGTGAGAATCATAGCTGGAGGCGTGAAGTCAACACCCACTGAAGAGTTGAAAAAGACTACATACCTCCAACCAATGGAGAATAGAAGAGATAGCAGAGCCCAGCAATAAGTTGAGAAATTCAGGAGGCTGATAGACCACCCAATGTACCAGAGAATAAATGGTCTTGGAAAAAGAAGACTGAAGCAAAGTAACTTTGTGGAAACAATCAAATAAAGATGAGAGCAGACCCCATCAATGCAATAACAACGGCTATGCCCATCTACGTTGCATATAAGCTAGGGTGGCCAGACGTCCGGATTTGCCCGGCTTTTTGCGACAAAACTGAGCGTCCGGCCGGATTTTTTTTAAATGCTGAAATATCCGGCTTTTATGTGATTGGCTAAATTACTAACGTGAAAGAGATCATTTTGAAAAATTTTTCCTGTAATCCGATTTCTGAATACAGAAATTCTGTCAGAATTTTTATTCCGCAAAATCGACGGATCGCACAAATTGCCAACAACACTAAGTTGTCATGTTGTTTGATAGTTTACAATAGATTACTATCATATTTTAACCCAGGTTAAACATTGTTTAGGTTTATTAGCATTTGTTAAGGGAAAATTTAACAGACAAAACGGCATGAACAAGAACTTGGGGCTGAATTTAGTCACTTATAACTTCGTTGTCTATTGCAAATTACAAATAATATTAACCTTAGTTCGTACTGCTTTTATATTTATTGCAATTTGTTTATTATAAAAAAATACACGAGTAGTTACTAGTATAGTAATGAGTTTGTTAAAATTAAAACCTCGTCTGTTGCATGTTACAAATAATTTTAAATTTAACATCGAATGTACCATTGATTAATGGCATTATATTATATTCATGTTACAGATACCCGCTCAAAATGCCAAAACGGAAGTGTATGTTCACAGATGAATTGAAACAAAAATTTCAGTGCTTTTCCAGTGGTCGACAAGAGTAAGAAGCAGAATGTCTTCTGTGCAGAGGCGGCACATTTGTATCAGTAGCAAATAAAGGTGCAGCTGATTTAAAAAAAAACAAAAAACATATAGAAACAGAAAAGCACAAGAAAGTACTTGCGTCTGAATGTTTGCAATCAAAACTGACATTTTTAACTACAGAAATAAGCGAGGAAAGGTTAGAAGTTGCCGAGGATGCTTTTACTTTTCATACTGTAAAACATCACAACTCTTACAGATCAATGGATTGTACTCCAGTGTTACTCAAGAATGTTTTCCACGATTCAGAAATTGCCAGCAAATTCTCATGTGCCAAAACCCAAACCGCTGGTATGATCATTTTTGTGATTGCACAGCATTCTACTGAATGCAGCTTTGGGAGTACTGAATGAAAGATTCCATTAAAGGCAATCTACTTGTGCAGTACAATTTCAAGGAGCTTTCATGCTCTGATTTCTAGGCAACGTAGCCCAACTTTGTTGAAGAAGATTTTATCATCAGAAAAATATATGTAGGCACAAAATCAATGTGATTTTATTAGCTTATTGTTTGAATGTAAAAAAAAAATATGTTTCAGCGTCTTGTATTTATTGAATAAAGATGTCCTACTTTTCGTCCTACTTTTAAAAAATATTGTCCGGCCTTGACCTACTTTTTATGACCAAAATATGGCATTTGTCCTCCTTTTTGTGTTGAACAATATGGCCACCCTAATATAAGCTACCAATTAGGGAACAACAGTGATTCCCTGAAATAATAGAAAACATTACAGGTATTGAGAGAAAGAAGAGCTAGACTGAAACTGAAAGAAGAGTCAGACTGAAACTGAAAAAAGAGTCCTCACCACAAAATACATTGAGAAACATTACCCAAGCAACACCTGGATCCATGAATACACTAGTGGATCGGAAAAAAATGCAACAGAAGTCCTAATGACAGAAGAAAGCTCTGAGAGACAAGTAGCGGTTTTCACAGAGGCTTTGTCAGTAATTGCAGCACTGAAAAGTCAGAATAATGCCGACCTGGTTAACCTGAGAGTAACACTCCACCAACTATGCCAACAGTTCAAAAGAGTTGTGAAACAGTGGATCCCATCTCACTGCAACAAACAAAAGATTAGAGTTAACAGCATTGTGGAGGAATATTTGTGGTGTATTAATGTAATAGCATGTGTATTTCCCAGGGGTCTTTTATTAACTAAGAAGTAATTTGACTATTGCTTTCTCTGGCATGTCGTACAAGGCTGTGAATGGGGCTGTAAGATGATGATGATTAGAGTAATGACCAGAATTAATGGGAAGCTTTTTTGTTTGTCACGTGCACCTCCAGGCTTGAAGTGGACTGATGATGATGACTGACCAACAGGTACATGAATGGACACTGACTATCATATTGTAATTGATATATGGGTTGGTCAGTGTGAAAATGTGCTGATTTTATTTCTCCTATTCAAGGAAGTCATTTCCATAAAGGTCAAAAAGATTGGTTCTTAGTATTCAAGAATGCAGGACAGAACATGTATTTATGATGATGACATAGGTATAATGATAGCAGTAGGAGAATAATACATTTTTGATGGACAGAACACAAGTTAAGCAAGCCATCAGTTAACATAGAAATTTGTTCTTGTACTACACTCTCACTGTGGGAAAACAAGAAAACCCATATTAAAAACGAATGACATAGAAATCCAAAGGAAAGGGAAGTACAGAGAGAACTTATTTAAATGACAAAAGCAGGATGGCTTGGACAGATCTGAAAGGATGCTATGACAAAGGGCTAAAAAGCAAGGAAAAAGAAATTGATGAACAGGAAAAAAATATGCTGGCATATTGCTCAGATTCATCCCAGTTTTCTTAATATAGGCTTTCTTTTATAATTGAGTTCTAGTGAATGTTGACAGGGACATAAATAATCCTTGTCTCTTTTTGTACAAAAATAAGTTCAAGACAAAATCATGGACCAAATACCTACAGTATCATGGAAAAAATACTTCAGCAAAGTTAATGAAAGGAGAACTAAGTGTTTTAGAGTTTTTAAACATGGCCGTGTTATGGTAAAGAATACGGACTCCATTTAGATTTGTTTGGCAGTATCAAGCTAACCTGTTCCAGTATAAGATTTTTTTTTCATCATGTTTTATGTCTACACTGATATCAGTTTGAGGATAGGAAAAATGTGTTAAATAAAACAGAATTAAGCTTATGCAATTTTATTTTGCATTTATTTATGTATTTTATGGCACATAATAATGACTCTTTCTCAACACAGAGTGATACCACAAATGTTCTAGTCTTTAATTTTCATAAGAAGAGACCACTAATACAATATATATTTTATGTGAGTTAGGAGGCAAGGTTGGTAACACTATTTACATTTCTAGCAAATTGTTCACAGACATCTGATGCCTTATGTGAAGGTAATATGTATAGTATGTCTGTAAATCTTCTCTGCTGGAGCTGTGTGTGCACATTTGCTTATTTGACACTGCATCCCATCTCTCACCTTAATGAGCCCAAGTACATGGAACTGATCGGCAGCTGGAAGAAGCTGTTCTACATTGCTGGCTGTGACCTTGGCATGGCGTGTGTAGGCATAGTCAATGACAACTGACATTACATCACTGCTGACCTGGGTTAAAGTGATCTCATACTGGTTGGTGGGGGTCTGGTAAATGACAAAATGAATAAGATATTCATTACAGTTCATCACTTAAAGATGATCAGATACAGAAAAATATTGATCGTAAAGACAAGTATGTCATAGGTGTCCAGAAATCATACAACAAACAAGACAATAGAAAAAAATTGTAGTAAGAACACCTGAGATTGTAACATAGTTTGGCCTTGTTATAGCATAGCTGTACCACAACTGTTTTTACTGTGTGTGTTCCAAATGCTTACTGGAGAAGACGTGTTCAGATACTCAACGTATTTGAGGGTAACTACAAAAATGATGGAATCTTGAAAATTGTATGTGAAGTCATCAGCACAGTTCTCTAACTTTCTGTTGCCTCTGCTTTGTTAATCCAAACATACTTCCATCTATTCAACTGTCTATCCAATTATGTATCTGTCTGTCCATCTACCTATATGATTCTTTGATGATCTGTCAGTATGCTTTGTGCTCTGTTTGTCTTTCTGTCTATCTGTGGACACACCTGTACATTCATGTATAGTACATTTATCTGCTTGTCTGTCCATCTTGCAAAGTTCTTCCTGCTCAGAACTAAAAGCTATATAGAAAGAAAAACTTTCTAAGCGCACTTAACTCTGGAAGGTTTGTACCACAGAATACCCTCACTGAGTATGATATATTTCTTGGGATTGTTATTTGCAAACTGTTCTTCATCCTGATAGAAATTAATTTTTTTTTTCATTCATTTCTTCATTCTAGCTGCTATTGTTGTTGTTTAACTAGGGCTGCTGAGCTTCTCTCTCTTTTGCAGCCAATACCAAGTTGAAGACTCCTTGGTATTATCTACACTGTGGATCTAGGCTTTTCCTGTGGCTTTTCTGCCATTCCAAAACGTGCTGAGTTGAAGTCATGAGCTCTAGTTTTTCCAGCATGGCTTGCATTTAAAGGATCTTCACATCTGGTCCAAAGATATGAGTAAGAAGTGCGTGGCATACTGTGCATTCCCCACCATCCAAGGGGGCTCTCCAACTATGCAGAGCTAAAATACTGTGCTCTGGTTCTGGGCTCTCCCAAGGAATTATCACGTCCTGTACAGAGCCACTTCTAAGCTCCCTCTGCCTATCACTGGGTCCACAGTGAGATCTTCCTGTGATCAGTCAACCAGGTCAAAGCATTACGTCTGGGGCTCAAATGACTTCTCCAAGCTTAGTGTGCAATGCTGGGTTGTCAACAAGTTTTCCCACAGGGGGAATCCCTGGAAGTGTGTGGGTGAAGAGTCATTAAGGGTGTAATTAGCCTCACAGAGATTCACTTCCACATATGTATATTGTAGCATTTTGCATAGCTGGTGGTCATATAAAGATAACTCCAGATATGCCTCCATGCATTCTAGCTACTATATATACTCTTAATAAACTAATCTCAGTCTATGGTTTCTTCATACTTTCACTGAATTTAACCGTTTGACGCTATTCATTCAGAGGACCACAAGCAAACTGTTACACCTACCTCACCAACCTGGCTGGTGAACAAGGCTCTGAAGAAGCTGCTGCAGGCAGACAGTATGTTTCTATGAATAGGAAAAGCTACATCCCCAACCCTGATCACAGCATCACAAAGCTCTCCCTGCTCACGCAACTCAGCTAGGATGTTACAAGCCTGCTTGCGGTTTGAATGGAAGAAACATGACTATATTTTCATGCGAATACATACATTTTTTTTTTTGCACTTGTTCTGCCTTATTATCTGTACAAGTCCTCACTACTTAACATCATGAAACTGAAAATGCTGCCTGAAAAATGCCTAACGAACTAAGACTAATATGAAGATAAGAAAGTTGCACATGAGGACAATACAGAATACAAGACCAATAAAGCCTATAAAGGAAGTTAAAACACATGAAAATACACACACATACAGAATGTACTAGAAAATGAATATAAGAAAATAACATCAGCAAGCCAAGGTGACATTAAGCAACCAATATTGAGAATAACAATTACAAATAAAGCTAGTACAGATCACCAAAACAATGAGACATCTAATAATCAATATTGAGCATTAAAAAAAACAAGGCAATGTAGATCAGATAGCTGACAGTCCATCTAGCAAACATAAGAATTATAAAAACACAAGGTACTAAATTAAATTATTTAGCAAGTATTGCTTTACAGAAGGGAACCAGTTTAATTATTGAAACTGAGTGCACTTCAGAAAGACGGACACTCACACAAATAACAACAGGATGCAAGAGCAAACTAACTACAAGCTTATTTTCTGTGCAAATATAGATACAGTAATGAGGAAAAGAGCAATTTCTTTTGTAAATATTGCACAAAATACACAATTAATGACAACGATGATCTGATCATAATGGGATGTTGGGAAGTTTACATAGGACCATTTAGTGACATTAAAGCAAAATGCAACAGCATAGGTGAGCATCTGCCATTTTATATGCTGGATTAATAATAAGCGTCCAGAAACTGAATCACAGACAACAACAAAAGAAGAAGCATCTAAACAGACAGAAATGAAGTCACCAACTTGGCAAACATAAGAGAAGTAATAAGATATATATATATATATATATATATATATATATATATATATATATATATATATATATATATATATATATATATATATATATATATATATATATATATATATATATATATATATATATATACATACACACACATATACAATAGATAAAGACAGAAAATGGGATAAGTTTAAGTTTACCTAAGTAAAGCTAGAAAATATGTTAAGTTTTACCCAGGTGAAGTTCACGATAACCAAAATAGCTGGGTAAAGTAAGAATGGGGGTCAGGCTTAACCCTAAGAGACACGAGAAAGACCACCCAAAGAAAGTACTGACCGACACTTGGAAACAAACACGAAGACTGAAACAACTGTCTCTCCTGGACGTAGCCAAAGAGGAAAATGATAAACATCACCTTCCACAAGAGAGAGAAATGGAAAACAAATACTTTGGATCACCCCCTTGGGAGAACTTCCATCAACCAACTGTCAAAACACAATGACAGATAAAACAGCCAACAAGGAAACACTACCCACAGTCTTGAAGACATGTGCCTTGGATACCATAAACAGCTACTCAACATTAGCAATCCAGTCCTACACAGATGGTTCGGCTTTCAAAACCACATCTTTTGCAGGATATGGCGTCTGCATATGGTATCAGGATGGATCCTCTTATCAGTTCTGCAACTCCTGTGGTGAAAATTGTTCAAATTACGAAGTGGAGGCTAAGGTCATCAAGACAGCCATTGAATTACTACACCAACAGTTTGACCTTAAGGAATAAAAACCTTCAGACATAGTAATTTTCAGTGATCCCATGTCTGTTTTGGAGGAACTTAAACAGACTCCATATGAAAACAAAGACATCTTTCTTATAGGAAGAGTGATTCACAACTTGATCACAGCTTACTCCATCAGTGTAACCCTACAATGAGTCCCTGGACACAGTGATCTAACAGGAAATGAGATGGCTGATAGACTTGCTAAAACAGGAGCTTCTAAACAACAAAAGGACTGACCCTGCAGCATGAGAACAGTCAAACAGATTCTCAGAAACAACACAAGGGAAATCTGCCTGAACAGATGTGCAAATGGGCCGACTGGCCGAAATGTCTTTAATGAAATGACCTGCCCAAAAGACAACGACAACATCAACAGACTCAACAGGAGAAATCAAAGTCTTATCTTTAAGTTTCGAACAGGACATGCCAGAGTCAATAGCTATCTTCTAAACAGCAGCAATCCTCAGCACCCGCCCATTTGTAGACACTGCTCTCATCCTTATGAAACAACCAGACATCTCCTCATGGAGTATCCATCACTCACAAATACCAGGAAAAAACTATTACAGATACCTCTGACAATCACCAACTCACTATATGTAACATTAAAACAACTGCAGAAAACCTGCACTTTTCTAAGAATGGCATTGGGCTGCCAAGAGTAGACATGCTCAGCAGCTATGGATATTGAAAACAACAACAACCTAAGTAAAGCTAGAAAATATGTAAAGTTTTACCCAGGTGAAGTACACATAAACCAAAATAGCTGGGTAAAGTAAGAATAAAATGGGGGTCAGGCTTAACCCTAACCCTGGAAAGTATAGTTTTATTATTACTTTACCAGAAAAAATAAAATGATTTTACCCTAGTAAATTTAGGTTCATACCATCTTCCAGCTTTACTTGTAACATTTACATCAGGAAATCACTAAGACATATCAAAATAGTACGCAGGAAAAAAAAAAAGAAGCATGTAGTTGCTTCAAGATAAGAGTGCAGGATTCATTATAAAACTAATGTGAGACTGAAAAAACAAAGTAGGACATGGTAAAAGGAAATGTACTATTGGTGGAATGAGAAAACAAAAGTAGTGAAGAAGAAAAAGAACCATTACAAATTTTGGATCTCATCCAAGGAAGAAGAAGATCAATGTAACATACAGCTTAGTAAGCAGTTACACCAAGGGAGTAGTCAAAAATACAACCTGGATCCTGGAAATAAATAAATACCTCTGTAGAAAATCCTCAAGAGAATTCAATAAAAAGTTAATAAATGAGATTGAGAGATGAAGGCTACATCCCAATATCATAAAATTATACAAACTGAAACAAAGGTGGGATCAAAGGAAGACCAGACAGCAACAGAAATTGCAGGTTAGAAGAAACAACAAATATACTGTGCTATATAAAGTAAAGAACGCAATATACCCAAATTATAACCCACATGGAGTTGAACTGGGTATTGTGTAAATAAGGAACACAAGCTTCCTATGTATGGGCAAAAAACAAAATAACTGCCCAAAGTACCATACCTCATGCAAGAAACGAAAACTGCTACTACCCACAACTCTTATGGCAGAGTAAACAGAAACAATGAAAAAACAAATTTATACTGTTAATTAGTAGCTGATGTCACTTTTTTCCCAAACATTCAAACATGACAGAATCATGGCAAACGGTAAGTATCATCAAACCCACACTAACCGGCCATTGTAGATTCAGATACCACCTGTTCAACAAATTGAAAATTGGACAGACAGATGAGTGTACAAGTGGGGTGGACAAACTGATAGTAGAACATGTGGGGTGGACAAACTGATAGTAGAACATGTGGGGTGGACAAACTGATAGTAGAACATGTAGGGTGGACAGACTGATAGTAGAACATGTGGGGTGGACAAACTGATAGTAGAACATGTGGGGTGGACAAACTGATAGTAGAACATGTGGGGTGGACAAACTGATAGTAGAACATGTGGGGTGGACAAAATGATAGTAGAACATGTGGGGTGGACAAACTGATAGTAGAACATTTGGGGTGGACAAACTGATAGTAGAACATGTGGGGTGGACAAACTGATAGTAGAACATGTGGGGTGGACAAACTGATAGTAGAACATGTGGGGTGGACAAACTGATAGTAGAACATGTGGGGTGGACAAACTGATAGTAGAACATGTGGGGTGGACAAACTGATAGTAGAACATGTGGGGTGGACAAACTGATAGTAGAACATGTGGGGTGGACAAACTGATAGTAGAACATGTGGGGTGGACAAACTGATAGTAGAACATGTGCTCCAAAACTGTCAGCTCCATGAGAGGAACAAGATGGCAGTCTGGCCTTCTACAACACATTTGAGGGAGAAACTGTATGGTGATGAGAGAAGCCTGAGACAAACTGCCAGCTTTATAAGAAAGATAGACAAGGTTATTTGAGAGCAAATTACGAAGAAGAAGAAAAACTACACTGAACTATAATAGGCAAACATGTACATGAAACAAAATGTAGGAAATAAAATCACAGCTTGTGAAATGCTTTGACTAAGGAAGGCAACCAACAAGACTAAAGAAATAAAACAAGAAATTAAGAAATAAAAAGGTAATATTAGAAGTATATAATGTGTGTAAAAGGTAGTGACACAGCAAGTAAGATGGTTTGGACATATTGTTCTTCATGTACCATGTCAGATTGTTTAGGTGTTCATGTCAGATTGTTTAGGTACCATGTTAGATTGTTTAGGTGTTCATGTCAGATTGTTTAGGTACCATGTCAGATTGTTTAGGTACCATGTCAGATTGTTTAGGTGTTCATGTCTGTCCACAACTTCCTGCCCTAGTACTGATTTATTATTTTGTTATGACTTGTTTTTATGCCATGATGTCAAACTGTCTAGTATCTTCCATCTTTGTTGTCCTCTGCCTCTTTTTCCTTTAATCTTTCCTGTTGTTACAATATGTTCCAGCTTTCCTCTTCTCACAAAATGTCCAAAGAAAGTGCACAGCTTCCTTCTACAATGAGTAATAAGCTTCCTTTGCACACTGGTTACTTTCAGGACATCCTAATTATTCTGTTTGTAGCTGCTCATGACATTCTTAACATCTGTAGAACCACACCTCTGTGGCATTTAGTGATTTTTGTGTGTGCTTGTTTACTAATTGTCCATGACTCACTTCCACAGGTCAGGACTGGTTCTATATAACACATAGTGACAAAGATCTGTTGCCTAATAATATTATTAATTATTTGGATATCTAGTCCAAAACTAAACAGCTCTATCACTTATTAGACATGTAGATATATGGCACAATGAAGACGAAGACTAAGTGATACACTGGGTTCGAGTCCTGGGTAAGCCACTCACGTCTGTTGTTTTTCTTGTTGTCTAGTGTTCTACTTCTTTATTTCTTACGAGTGCCTGAAATCATACCTTTATATTTGTCTAATATTTATTTACTGTTTACAGGCCTCGGGTTTCCCTTCCTTATGTGTTATAAATGTTGATACACTCAATAGGAGATTGTGCCATGATGCTGGACACATGAAATACTCGAGGATATTCGGGAAACTTCTTGCAGTATTTAACGGTAAGAGTAAAATAATAAAGTAATTGTAAGCAGTGTTGATATCAACAGATCTCGGATGCATGTTTTAGCTTATCAAAATTAGAAGTGAAGGCCATCTCAGACATTCCTATTTCCAAGTAGATTAGTGACCCACCTGAGAACTAAATTCCGATTTCAGCGATGTGGACATCGCCGACTCTTCGGACACTGAGTCGTCCTGCCGCGCATCGACGGCGGACATAGTGATAGATTCGCCAGGAGTGGATGTTACTGAGGCCAGTATCGCCACGAGTGGATCTTACCAAGACCAGTTCCCCCCACCCTCCAAAATTGTTATCTCCTAGGTACTTACTGCACACAGATGGAAATGTTTTGATGGAAATGTTGAATGGTGTGTTAGCGAAAAGAAAATGAGGAGAGATTTTGGGCGTGTTTTGAGCGAAAGCTCTGTTTTGGGAATAGTTGACGAAAAATGCGTTTAGTCCGAGTTTGTCGTGATGCGGAAGCACCATGAATTAACTTTTATGGTGCGCATTACTAAGGGAGGCGATTAAAAGAAGAGTCTCTAAATGACGTTTTTTTTTATAGAAGAACAATATATTCTATATAGTGATGACTCTGTCTTGTTCATTTGAAGTTCCTTGAGAAGCAAGGACCCACCATTGCAGAAGGCCTGCACCAAAGTAACTATTTCAGCGGGGGTAATTTCGAGTTTTATGGGGGTAAAGGTCAATATTACAGGAAACTCTGTATAGAGCCTTGCAGCAAGAGGCAATCAGCTGATCATCAAAAGTATCACAGTCCGACAAATATTTCGGCCTTTTAAAATCTCCTTTACACTTTAAAAAAAAAGGGGGGGGGGAGGTGTACTTGGATCATGCCTCCCAAGTGTTAGCTTCTTGTTGTCAATTTAGCCATTAGACTAGCTAGTATTCGAAATCCTGGGGATGGAACTTGTCCTCTTACCAGGTGCGTCAACCGGGTGGTGGATGGTTGAATGGCCTCTAGATATAGAGGTTAGCTGTGAATACTAATTAATCAGCCGTGAACCAAAACAGGTGGTTGTCACTGAGGGCGAGGTGGGACAGTTGGGAGGGACTGCTGTCTGTATCAAATCAGCTCTGAAGCTTTATGATGTGACAACCAGCGAGATGGAGGCGCTTTAATAGCTTTATCCGTATAAACACCATAGATTGCTCTATCATGATATTAGAGACAAAATAAGAGAAATGTAATAAGAGAGAGAGAGAGAGAGAGAGGGTGAGACGGGGGAGGTAACGTTTCTCTTTAGACATGTGCATTATAGT
Source organism: Oreohelix idahoensis (assembly GCA_024509875.1). Lineage (NCBI taxonomy): Eukaryota > Metazoa > Mollusca > Gastropoda > Stylommatophora > Oreohelicidae > Oreohelix > Oreohelix idahoensis. The sequence goes on from JAMPIV010017379.1 coordinate 59,357, forward strand.
GACCTCCCCTTGTAATGAAAGACAACCTTTCTTTTTCGTACATCACCAAGACAAACATTTCAAGGGGAGGTCACTATAATGTACATGTCTAAAGATAACCTTTACCAGAAGAGGCGAAGAAACGAGAGAATGTCATTACACGCCATAATTTTAAAAAAAATTAATCAGTGTGAAGTATTATATCAAAAGTCTGATAAGCATTATATGAAAACCATTGAAGACATAACTGATGCGCTTGTTTAACTAATGTAATCAAGGGAGTAGTTTTTTTCCTTCCATATGTTTCCCTTCTTGGCGGCAAGGCACGCACTTTCAACCACAGACAGGCGTCGTTCGGTTGTATCAGAGAAACAATAGTCAGTTTAAGAGAGAGGACATAAACTAGTGCAGTACTACTGATAGATATATTAAGTCCTGGAAAGGACTACTGCAATGGATGAATCATCAAGGCTAAGACTGCTGGAATTTGGCATCAAACGTAAGACCAGCAGGGATGGACGTATGAGAGGACGCATCCGCCGTGTAGACAACCAGTGCGCAACAGGAACAATTAGCATTCATACCCTTCAACATTTGCTGAGGGAGACTGAGCACCTATGGGTTTGGCCGGAGTGCAATGACGTCGATTCTGATTAACATTAACAACTAGTGTCCACCAGCTAACATGCCCTAAAAAGGGCTAGTCTTGAAAAGGACTGCTAACACTTGCTGAGCTGTTCTCGTTGTACTATCAAAATGCGGGCGGAAGAGGGTATTATCTGTAAGTGGAAGAATTCTACATCACTGTTACTCGCACTGTATTGGCATAGGTATGGTATTAAATCTGTTCAGCGGTTCGCAATTTCGGAATTAGTGTTTCTCACATCTCGTTCTTCTTCGTCGAAATACAGATTGTATCATTGTTAGTAACTCCCCCCCCCACTCTGCTTCTATCTGATTTGTTATTTTTAATATGAGGATGTATACAACCAGCGCGCAACATGAACAATTAACATTCATACCCTTCGACATTTGCTGAGGGAGTGAACACTTTTGGGTTTGCCCGGAGTGCTGTGACGTGGATTCTGATTAACAGTAACTATTTTTAATCACACATTTGGCAATAAAGTATTTTTTAATTGGTGCTTTTGTTGAACTAGTGCTCTGTATTCCTATATAGAGTGACGTCAACTGAGTCAGAATCGAAAACGAGGCTGAACGACGTGGACGCCATTTTTTGTCGACAATACCTGGGTTAGTAGCGGGAATAAGCGTCGAGTAAGATTTTTTTTTTAAATTAATGAAGAAAAATATCCCGTTCAACCTCTGATGGGTTATAATTAGGATATATATTGTTTTCAATTCCAAATAATATGAACAACTGCCGATGAGAAAGTGACATCACATTTGTCAAATCATTGTAAATAGGGACAATCACAATTATGCTAATACGTTAAATAAATAAACAAAAACAAAAACAAACAAAATCAAGAAGAAACTCTGAACAAGAATTATATTAAAATGGAGGGGTGTAAAGGCCTGGTGGTTCCAGTTATATAACTGACTTTAACAGATATTTAATTGACTTTCATCTGTTAAAAGTCATATGCATTGTAAGAACAGCATCAGACCTTCACATTCCCAGACACTAATATTAACATTTGTTCGTGATAAATATTGTTTGACTATATTATGCAGTTCCCTAGGTCTGTCTATTCTTAACACCTCTTCTATATTTATAAGAATCAGTGGAAAGGCAATCGCCACTTATTATCACCTTCGTCGATTTTCAAAAAGCCTTTGATAGTCTACACCGCCCATCATTGTGGAAGATACTTACAATCTATGGTTTTCCAACAAAATATGTGAATATAATCAAAGCACTATATGACAATGCAAGATGTTGTGTTAGAACAAATAAAGGGAATACAGAATGGTTTACAGTAGAAACAGGGGTGAAACAAGGCTGTATTATGTCACCACTACTTTTTGGAATAGCTATTGATTGGGTTATGAGAAACTATACCCACAATGAACAATTAGGTATAAAATGGACAAATGGAAAATTCCTGGGGGACCTGGATTTCGCAGATGATGTAGCATTCTTAAGTTCAACACCAAGACAATCCCAAGAAGCAATAAATAATTTGTGTCATCTCTCGGTTAAAATAGGTCTCCAAATAAATGCCTCTAAAACTAAAGCTATGAACTTTTCTAACGAGACCTTTGATATCATCTTGAACGGGGAAAAACTACAGAAAGTTGAAAGTTTCAATTATTTAGGCAGTAAAATGACTCAGGATGGTGACACAACAAGAGAAATCTATACTAGAATTGCTTTGGCAGCTAGCGCCTTCAATAGATTATCTAACATTTGGAAATTACGATCATTGAATACACATACCAAGCTTCGTCTGTTTAATTCAAATGTTATCTCAGTGTTAACATACGGCTGTGAGAGTTGGAAAATAACAAAATCATTGGAGAACAAGCTGAATACATTCGAGAACAAATGTCTTAGAAAACTCATGAACATCAGTTGGAAAGAATTCAAGACTAATCGACAAATAAGAGAAGACTCTAGGCAGAAATATGTCTCCGACTATATAAGGAAAAGACGATGGTCATATATCGGTCATGTCCTACGAATGCAAAACAACAGAATACCACTACAGGCGCTCACTTGGGTTCCTGAGGGTAAGAGGAAAAAAGGAAGACCAAAAGAAACACTCAGAAGAACAATAATAAGAGAAGGAAGAACGTTGGGCCTAAATAATGTGCAAGAGCTAAGAGGAGTGGCGTCACAACGAACAACCTGGAGAGCACTGGTTTCTGCCTTATGCGCCGTGTTTGGTGCTTAAATAATTTATTATATATATATATATATATATATATATATATATATATATATATATATATATATATATATATATATATATATATATATATATATATATATATATATATATATATATATATATATATATATATATATATATATATACGAGGGGCGTTCAGAAAGTAATGCACCACATCGTTTTTCTCAGGAGCTGTTTATTCAAAAAGCATGAAATTTATACACAATATACATGGATATGTCATGTAAACATCGGTATTATTCAACGTAATCCCCATCAACTTGTACGGCTTTATGCCAGCGCGAAACAAGTGCAAGTATTCCTAGCCCGTACCAGATTTTGTCTTGATCATGTAGCTATTTCTTCGCTGCATGAATCACTTCTTCATTATCTTCAAACCTTGTCCCACGGAGTGCATCTTTAAGTGGACCAAATAGATGAAAATCAGAGGGTGCCAAATCGGGACTATAGGGTGGATGGGGTAGTACAGTCCAACCCAAGTTTGTGAGTGCTTCCCGTGTTGCCAGACTTGTGTGAGGTCGCGCATTGTCGTGAAGGAGAAGCAGGTCTGCTGGATTCTTGTGCGGCCGAACTCTGCGAAAACGTTGATTGAGTTTTTTCAATGTCTTAATGTAAGCTTGCGAATTGATTGTCTCTCCTCTTGGCATAAGGTCCACAAGAATCACACCTTCAATGTCCCAAAAAACAGTGATCATGACCTTTCCAGCTGAAGGAATTGTCTTGAATTTCTTTCTTCGTGGTGATTGCGGATGATGCCACTCCATTGAGTGTCTTTTTATCTCAGGTTCAAAATGATGTGCCCAGGTTTCGTCACCTGTAACGATCTTAGCCAAAAAGTTCTCTCCATCAGCATTGAAACGCTCCAACAATTCAGAAAAAAATTGCGTTCCTTTGCAATCGGTGGTCATTTGTGAGACTTCGAGGAACCCATCTTGCGCAAACCTTAGAAAATCCGAGAGTTTTTATAACTGCATTTGTACTACCAATGCTGACTGACAGCTGTAAGGCCAATTGTTGAGTAGTGATTCGCCTATCAGTAAGAATAGTGCCCTCAGCGCATTTCAACATTTCTGCGTTGGTGGCTGTGGCAGGACGTCCACAGCGCGGCCGATCAAGCAGCTCCGTATCTCCACTTCCTGATTCTTTGATTCTCTGAACCCAGCGACTGACTGTACTCCTGTCGACTGCAAAACTTCCATACACATCACATAGACGCTTGTGAATGTTCACAACAGTTTCCTTCTCAGCAACGAGAAATTCTACCTCAATTCGCTGCTTATAACGCAAGTTGCTAACACGCTCCGTTTCAACGGTTTAGGGCAGCCGTATTATTTGGCCGGTTGCGGTGCAATTTAGTGCACACAATTGGCACATGCCATATTTGTAGTGTGCAAAATTTCATGCTTCTATCTTCATTATTAGCTGAGAAAAACGATGTGGTGCATTACTTTCTGAACGCCCCTCGTATGTATATATATATATATATATATATATATATATATATATATATATATATATATATATATATATATATATATATATATATATATATATAATAAAATTATATAATATAATTATATAATAAAACTATAATAAAATCTTTGTTGCTAAATAGTGGAATTCTAACGGAATATAAAATTCAACGGAGTATGTGTTAAAAATCCACGCTACTGATTCTTTTCAATAAACCGGTAAGTAAACTAGTTTTCTTCTTTTTGTTTTGTTACTTGAAATACAAATAATAGTACAAATATGTGCTACTGTATTTCCATCTAATTTTATTTCAAATTATTAGCTAACCTAAACGAAAATGCAAATTGTGTCCGAAACTCATGATCGGGTCCATTTTCCTGCAATACGGGTACGACCGAAAATGGCGGCCAAATTTTAGTTGTCGTCACTCTATATATCAAGGGCACTAGTTGGACTAAAGAGATTGGGTATCATATCCTCTAATTTTCTGCATTGCCGCCCTTTGTCAATTTTCAGTCATGGGTTGAGTGTACAAAGGTCTCGGGCTAATGAAAGCATGCTCTTACGTGTCGTAATAGGCGGAGTAAACAGATAGCATAAGTTAGGATGGCTTGACATGAACTATTGGAGGCTTATGCTTCACATGGAGCGGAAGAAGCTAAGAAAAAGTTAGCAGATTGGATCAGTGCGTTCTGATCCTGGCAGGTCTAACTATATGGAATAGTTCACTACAGTGATGTTGCCATTTATCTGGCCGGTACACATCTTTGTCTTTTGTTCTCTGAATGTGTTGGTAAGCTGGTTACTTACTTGTCTTTACACATGTATATGGCTTCAGTTGTTCTCTCACACAAGGCTGCAGGCAATAATTAGATTAATATCAAACTAAAATTCAGAAAAGTTTAGTACAAAACAGAGAGAGAGAGAGAGAGAGAGCCACAGACGCATGTGGTTGGTAAGAATGCAAGACATAACTGACAGTTGCGTATACTTTCTGTGTCTACATATTCTTTAAATACTGTATATGAGTGCAAACTTCCTTCATACTATGTGTGTTCTTCGAATACTCTCTGTGTATGTACATTTACTTCATACTCTGTATCTACATATTATTGCTATACTTTCTGTGCGTGTACACTTACTTCTTACTCTATCTACATGTTATTTCTATGTGTATATACTTACTTCTCCCTCAGGCATGTAGTCTTCTTCTTTCTTCTTTGATCCTTAGCCGCCGACCGTCAAAGCAGTCAGTGGCCATTACGCCTGGTGGCGTCTTGTAGGGCAACAACAAATTGATTCCACTTTGCTCGGTCGGCGGCCATCCCTCGTACAGTGCCCCAACTCTGGTTCACCCTTTGCATCTCAGCCTCCACAGTCCTCCGCCAAGTTGTCCTTGGTCGGCCTCACTTTCGTTTTCCTTTAGGGGTCCATAGCATAGCTGTTCCTGTGATGGCATCGGGGTCTCTTCTGAGGACATGGCCAACCCAGCTCCAGCGTCTGCCAGCTATGATGGTGTGCATGTCCTCTTGCTTGCTCCGAGTAAGCAGATCTTGGTTGGTGATGATATTCGGCCAAAAGATTCGGAGAATTTTTTTTTTTTGGCATGTTGTGTGAAAAGAGGACAATTTCGACATTTCCTTCTCTGTAACTCTCCAGCTCTCCGCGCCATAGAGAAGCACAGAAAGCACACAGCTCTGATATAATCCTAATTTTGTGCTTGTGCTGTACTGAGAGGACTTCCAGATGTTGTTTAGACTAAAAAAGGTTGTTCTTGCTTTGTTCATTCTGTTGTTGATGTCTTTGCTTGCTCCGCCGTCTGGTGTTACTATGCATCCTAGGTATGTGAAGGCATCTGTCTGTTCCAGTTGCCGATTCCTTACTGATATGGGCTCAGGGTTGCTCACATTGAGCGTCATGACCTCTGTCTTCTTTAGGTTGATGTTCAAGCCCACCTGCTGGCTATACTTATTAAGTCTATGACTGTTAAAAATAGAGTGGTTGATAAGGGGCATCCCTGTCGTACTCCTGTCTTCACTTCAAAGGTTAGGTTGCTCTGCCCAATGCTGCACGTAAAGTTGGCATAAAGGCTTTTTATGATTGACACTATGCAGCTTGGAATTCCATAAGCCCTCAGTATTTTCCATAAACTGTCCCTATGTATACTGTCAAAAGCCTTTTCAAAATCAACGAAATTAATGTACAACTGTCTTTGCCATTCTGAGCACTGCTCTATAATGTTCCCGAGGGTAAATATATGATCTACACATCTTCTGTTCTTTCTAAATCCTGCCCGCTCTTTCCTCAGCCTGTGGTCTACCGCTTTTGAGATTCTCTGTTTAACCATCCTGCCCAGTATTTTGCTGGGAACTGAGAGAAGAGTTATTCCTCTCCAATTATTGCAGTCTGCAAGATCTCCCTTCTTGGGCAATTTGACAATTATTCCTTTTCTCCACTCTGTTGGTGTTGTCCCTGTTTTCCAGACTTGTGCAAATAGTGGTTCTAATAGTTCTGCTGCTAGCTCTGGGTCTGTCTTAAATACTGTAGCTCTGCATTTAAGTTATCATGACCAGGAGCTTTTCCATTCCTTAACCCCCAGATTGCTGTGATGATTTCTTCTTTTCGTGGGATGTCTGTATTAACATCTAGATCATTTTCAGCCTCAGGAACATTCAATTGTGTCTCTGGTGGTTCCTTATTCAGAGTTTCTCTGAAATGCTCTGCCCATCTTGTTTCCTGTCCCTCTACTGTTGTGATGAGATTTCCTTGCTTATCTCTTACTAATGTAATATTGTTTGCACCTCGTTTTCCGCTGATGATTTTAGTTATTTTGTATACTGTGCTTTGTTCATTTCTCAGTGCTGCCTCTTCTGCCTGTCTTGCAAGGTCATCCAGAAATGTCCTTTTGTTAGCACGGGTTTGACGTTTAACATGTATACGGCTTCAGTTGTTCTCTCACACAAGGCTGCAGGCAATAATTAGATTAATATCAAACTAAAATTCAGAAAAGTTTAGTACAAAACAAAGAGAGAGAGAGAGAGAGCCACAGACGCATGCGGTTGGTAGGAATGGAAGACATAACTGACAGCTGCGTATACTTTCTGTGTGTATTCATTCTTCCTATTCTGTCTACATATTCTTTAAATACTGTATATGAGTGCAAACTTCCTTCATACTCTGTGTGTTCTTCGAATACTCTCTGTGTATGTACATTTACTTCATACTCTGTATCTACATATTTCAATGTGCTTATCAGGCACTAGTTGACTGAGGTGCAGGCTGACAGTCACATGTTAAACTGATACAATTCAAGAGTATGTGAGTGTTTCGTACTTCTGTTTCGTGCAGGCTTCTTCAATATTTTCAATGTGTGCACACTTACTTCCTCTATGTCTACATTTTGTCTTACACTTCCCACCTTCCTGTTCTCGGGTTTTTACACTTACCTATTTATTATTAATTTATTATTTTTTAAAATATTTATACTTATTTCTTACTGTTATAATTGTATGTCAACCCTTCCTACATACAAAAAACTTTTGTTATTGTCTAAATTTCCTTCTTCCTCTTGCTATCATGACCATAATTTGTAACTATTGTAGTTTACTGTCTATGCTCCATACATATTATGTCTATACATTCTGCCTACACTTAAATGTTTGCACACAATGTAACACAAAGTCAGATGAAGCAAGTCAAGCAACTTACACAAAACCTTTGTTCAAAATAAAGATCATCATCATCATACTTCAGCCTCATGTCCTGTACCATCTGCTCAAGGTCTTTCCATGTCTTCCTCTCATCCCTGTTATTTCTGCCTTCAGTTTCCTTCACTGTGTGTTTTTCAGTTACCATCTCTTACACTGAGGATTCCAAATCAAGGACTGCCTTGTAACAGGTCTCAGTTCAGTATAACAATGTTACCCATATACTGTACGCCTGCAGACGGACTCCAGTTCTACAATTATGTTACATCAGCCTGTACGCGGCATTCAACCGGGATTCTCGAGTACCTATTAACATTCATGTGTTATTTTCCAATGTGTCTTTTTGTTTTTAACCTCCAAATGACATAGCTAGATCCCACTTTACAACCTCAGTTGAGGCAACATATCATTGCTTTGGTTGAGGATAACCATAACAATATACTTATGACAATTCCATATCTTGATACTCAGTTACTATTTAATGTTACATGTGGTTTTTTCCTGAGTCTTCATCCAAAATACAATCAATTCAAAATTATTCATACTATTAATCATTGCTCGTGATTCTTCAACGACTTCAGTTCTACCCTTTATATTATACACATGCTATAACAAATGGCACCATCTATACGCTCCACTCAGTTCATATCATGCCAGGGGGACTCCATAAGGATCTCTGGCGCGGATACATCTGATCCAAAAACGTTATCAGTGTCAACTCAATTCTGTTACAATGGCTTGAACTGATCAACTCTCCTCTACACTGAGGATATCATGACGTGATTGAATTACAGCCCATTCTAAAAACAAGATTTTATACGCTTTACAGAAAAGACATCTACAGATTCTGTGAAATATAATAGGAATGGACATTACACCCTCAGTTAATTAGTACAAATTTGCTATACATACCAACATTAAACCCTCTCCACCGTATTTAACTTTATTTAACAATATATTCTAAAATCAAATTTTCAAGCCTCAGTTCTAATTACTTTACCAAATCATTTCTTATACACATACTCAAAACGCTCTCGTTAACCCCCACTTCCAAAACACTATCCCACTATATCTTAGGACTTTACAATAAAATCATTCCAATGTATCACTCCTAACCCACCACGACATCAGATATTACATATGTTTATATCTAAACATTCATTGACAATTTCAAACCCAGATATAAAACATCCATGGGTTATTTTTCCACTCAAAATCCCATGAGCCCAACACTACTCCAAATTCTAACTATTTTCAATCAAACCATCGCACCTAGTGAAAACACCTTCAATGAACGCCTATAAGTTGACCTAACCTTATTCCAATTTTACATCCCGCTCTTACACAACCAAACGTGCAACCACCTCTAACATATGTTAACCCCACTATCACCGATCCAGAACTCTAGTTCATAACGACCCTCAACCAAAATAAAACAAAACATAATAAACCTTTATTTCAACAGCCCTTATTAAAAACGTTCCAGGCATACAACCCTTGAACTCTCAACCGTGGGAAGTCATCAATTCAGGACCAATATAAAAAACATTTGCCAAAAGACAAACCAACAGACATACTCATTAACTAACAAACATTAATCCACACCCAGAATAGATACCCCAAAGACCACCCTAACATTACCCAAAATAGATGAAGAATTAGATATAAACCCCACATCAACGCACCAGGCCAACTCCGCACAATCATCTTAACCACAAAATCACATTAACCACCATCTACCCAATAACGGATAGCTAAAAACACCCTCCCCAAACAATCCACTTCCATCCTAACAAAACCAATTCTAAAACATCAACACCCTCATTCTCTATACCCATTAACAAGCTATAACATTAACAATTATTAACCAATCCAAAAACTCTTTTAAAACCCCCAATTCACTACATCTACTAACCATCACACCTATACACCCAAAACAAAATCTATAATCCCAATCCACAAAACAACCCCTTCATCCATAATCAACATATCCCACCATACATCCCCCAATTCGATAACACAACACCAACAAACTTCCCCCCACCTTAACAAATATTACCCATGAATCAATTTTCCCTCCAAACATCCTCCATCTAACCCCAATCAACAACCACATACCAAACCCCTCCCCCCCTAGCCATTTACCAACTTAACATAACCCTACAACTCCAGTACCCAATCAATCCCAATAATCCCAACACAAAAAATTTAAATCACTCCCTGCCCAAAAAATCTTCCAAACCCTAACACTCACCAACATCAATAACAAATCATCCAAATATCCCACCCCCTCCCAATTAAACCCAATGTTTCTCCTAATACACACCCAGATTACAATCAGATTTATAAATCCCTATCCCATCTTCCCCCTCCAAAAACAACCACACAACACCCCCAAACCCCCCCTCCCTTCCAAATACTCACAACAACAAACCCCCAAAACTCCAACAACATACCACTTCAAACCCAATTTGTCACAACATATACCCCATAAACAATTAACCCTACAACTCCCCTACACTGGTAACCCAAACTCAATATCCACCAACAATAATTAAATTCATTCCCCCCCTTACCACCAACACATAATTTATAACAACCAAGTTTAAACTCCATAAAACATAACAATACCACCAATCATCCAAATCCACCCCCCCCCAATCAACATTACCCTATCCAAACATAAAACCATAAAATCCCATACCCAAATTCAATTCTTCAAAACCTTAAAACACAATCTTATACCCAATAAACACACCAAACCCCTAAAACTCCCCCCACTCCATACTTATTAAATCAATAACCATTATCCCCTACATTAAAAACTAAAATTATACCCTACCACATCACAAAATTACCAACCAAAACACTCTTACAACCCTCAACACAAACCCCCCATGAGTCCCCCCCAAATATTTCTTTCCTCTATTTCACCAACCATGATCCCCAATATTTAACTACAAAGTTTTCTTAAGTACAAAATTCCAAGAATGGTCATCCCCATACTCAACACTCCATACACAAAACCTTCAAAAACTCACAACATCTTACTCATCTCATAATTCAAATACCAAATCAATTCTCCACTTAAACCCACACCACTAATACCCCCCACATTTCCAAATTTCATAACCCCCACTCCATCAAAATTCACTTAACCCCCCTTGGAGTTTATCCCACCCCACGCCTTCAATTAAACACCCTTTTCAACAATCCCCAACTCAGCCCCCCCAACATACCCCCCCCCCACCACCAAAATATCATCTACCTCTATTCACCCCCAATCTACATATTTTCCCCCCATAAATATCAATCTTTACGCACCCACCCCCCCCAACCCCACTTTTCCTTGCCTTAACAGCCCTTATCCCCCCCCCTCCCATTGCCCAACAAAACCCCCCTACTAATAAAACCTTCTCCTAAATTAAATCCAACTTAATTCTAACAACTTAATCATTCCTTCACCCCAACAATAAACAAATTACTATCATAACATACCTACTCCATAAAACTTCCATTCAACACCTTCTAACACCCCTTACCCCACAATCTTTCAAGATCTACCACAGACAAACCATTACACTTTCCACTCACTAACAAATTATTAAAATTCCATTTCCCAAACTATCAATACTAACCCCTTCCCCCCTAATCCCTCACACTATTATCCACAAAATCTCCCAACCCCCCCACCCACATCCCACAGTCCCAACCCACCCTTTCAAAATAAACCGCAAAAACTATAATCATAACCCTAACCATCCCCCACCCCAATTCTACCCCCTACAAAACTCCCTCTTTAACAAATCCCTTTATAAAAAACAAGCAATCCAACTCACAATTCCCCCACCATATCTTCCTCCAAACCCCCAAAAGCAACAAAAACCCATTACCCTTCCAAAAACCAAAAATAATAATTTAAAACAAATACCACCTTCACTTTCCCAAACTCTCACTCCCCAAACTTAAACCCCAATTCCTCAAAAACCACCTCCCAAACTTAAAAATAACATCCCCTCATAACCCTCTAATACAATTAAAATTCATCAATAAAATAAATAGCTATCATACCCATTTAAAAACCAATCACTATAATATAAAAATACACCTACAACAACCTCCTCCCCATAAAAAAACCGGTCTCAAACACCCAGACCACCTCCATAACCCTGTTCTCATTAAAAAACCCTTCCCACCCCTTTACCAAACCACTAATACCTACCAAATCGCCCACTACCCAACATTCTTAACAAACCAACCTAAAATTTAACCCTCCTCACCTTCTCTTCTATCCTCCTTTCACCCCAAAACATTTCACCTATCCAAACAATTAACCCAAAATTCAACAACCTAACCATACAAACATCTAACCAGAAAACCCATCCTCAACTCAAATCCCCAAACCCTACCAACATAACACATCACAACCACCACACTAAAAACTCCAAATAAACTACCAATCACCCCACAAACCCAACACCCCAAACCTAACCCCCACCAAACCTGCCCAAAATTAACCCAATACCAAAACCCTAACAAACCATTAAGGAACGACATCCCCAACCCCCCACCAACCATCCACCGGTGGTTCACAATCCCTCCAACCTTCTACCAAAACCCCAAGCAAACAACAAACAAAAACAACTTTAAAAAACTGACACTTCAACCCAAATTTACCCAAAAACAAAACCCACCCAAAACATATTATCCATTCCAACCTTCACAAAAACCAAACCATAAATTAACACCCCAACAAACACAAAAAAAAAAACCAAAAACAAAAACCACCTTAAAAAACACCCAAATAACAAAAAAACACCTAAAACAAACCCTACAAACCCTACCCCCTCCCAACCAAAACCACCCAACCCACCCAAAACCATAAATTCCACACAAATAAAACACCTAAATAAAACCCTCCGGCGTAACACAAATATTTTTACCCATTAACTCTTTCAAACGCACATAATAACCAAAACCTTACCATACTAACAAAAATCAACTTAACAGCACTACTCATTTCTTCACTCACCAAACAAATAATTAGAAAAATTTAAACCAACTCCCCCCTGAGAAAATCATTTAAACCCCTACTCCAACCCACTTCTCTAATTACCTTCTAACCACCCCACTCCTTCCCAAAAAACACTTAAATTTGCTTCCACAAACACCACAAAATAAAAAACCCCAAAATCCAGTCCACTCAACACAACCTATATACTAAACCACCCCTACTCACCCAAACTCGCCTTTTAAAAACAACACGCCACCGGTCCCCAAAAATAAATCCCAACAAAACTAACCCACCAACCCACAATACCACCACCATAAATCCAACCGCAACATTAAAACAAAAGCACCACACAACCACAACACACACACCGCAATCCTAGAAAACAAAAACAAACCACCAACCATTCCCCCCACCCCATCCCCTCCAACTCTAAAGACATCCCCTAAAACCCCCAAAAACAATCCCACCCAACTGTAGTCCCCCCATCAGCCCCTTTCTTCATACAAATCCAAACCAAAAACACTTTAACACCCGGTATACCCCCCCCCCAGCCAAAAAAACTAATCAACCACTACACGACATCCCCCACTCCAAAATAAACCAATAAACTCTCTAAACCCCAAACAATAAAAAAACACCAGTTTTCCCCCCTCCCTACCCAAAACAAAAACCAAAAAACACAAAGCATTGTCCCCCCCCCCGACCCATCCACACAAACGCCTTCACCCCACCAAAACCTGGGTACACACATCTACATAAACTGTATTCGAACAAAACCTACCCCCATACTAAACATAACATTCCCCACCCCCTTTCTCATCACATATATCTATCAAGATCCAATAACTATAACACTGGGCTTTTACCTAATATTTTAATGTACCTAATATAAACATACGTATGGGTATTATACAACGAACCAATAAACTCCCAATCAAAAATTATAACCCACATTGCACCCCGGTGTATTTTATAAAACAATTCAAAAACAAATAACTACTACCAAAAACACCAGTCTTAAACCTTCCCATCTCCCACCCCTCCCATTAAGATGACCCCTCACATCCCAATAACATTCATTAAATGCGTAATAACCCCCAACCAATAACAACCACATACCCCAACACGTGACCCACCATCCCCCCCCCACCCTATCCCCATGGACACCACTCATTACAATACCCCTCCCCCCACAACTAAACCCCACCCCTTACCTACCCTCCCCCGCCACCCCCCATAAACCTCCAACTAACACCCCTTTACCCCGGCCTCCCCCCCCCCCCAAGCTTACAAAATTCCCCCTCCATAAAACTCCCCCATTGCCCATAAACCAAAACCAACCACCCAGAACCCCCATACTCACAACTTCCCCCCACTCCACCCCAATGTAAGCACAATCAAACCCCCTAGTCCGCCTATCACCCCCAAACACACCACTCAACCCATTCCACAAACTAAAACAAAAACTCCCAGACCCAAAAATAAACTTTGCCCAGTGACACAACTCAACCACACCTATTACACCATGAAACCTAGTCCTTCCTAAAACCACAAATAAACCTCAACCCTCTCGACCCCTCATAACCCTATAAAATCCATAACTCCCAAACCATTAAACATCCCCCACTAACCACCACATTACCTGGCATTACCATTTTTACACCTCACTATTCGCCCCTAAAACACCCAGCAAACAAAACCCACTCTTAATCCCCCAACCAAAACACCTCTAATCTTTACAGGCCAACCCCTCCTTGTGCCATCCTACGTACACCAAAACATTTAAAACGGTTACTGCCAAAAACAATACCACCCGTTGAGACAAGGTCCTACCAACAACAAACGCCACAACACACCCAACAAAACATCAAACGGCATTCAATTCATCACCCCGGCCCACACCTTAACAATTACCCCCCCAAGACCACCAGCCGACCAAAACCACCCCAAACATCGCTACTCTACAATCAGAGGACCCAAACAACCTAATTCCCATACCCCCCCCACCCAAAAAACTACCCACCAAACCCCCAAACAAACAACTGAACCCAAACCAACGATACCAACATCAAAAATAAACTTACCCCAATGTTAACACAACCCATGCCTTCCTCTTCCCCTCAAAACAAACAACAACCATTAAAACAACAACAACAAAAACAAACATACTAAACAACAAACCATCCCCCCCCCCCCCCCCCCCCCCCCACCCAAACCATGATCCAAAACATTCCTCTATTTTCCCCCCCCCCCCCCCCCCAAGTGCAAAATGCTTACCTTGAGTCCCCCCCATACCCCCTACAAGGTCCCAATCCTCATCTATCGTCCTCTCCCCATCACCCCCTTACCCAACAGCCCAATTTACCCCCCTCATTGTCACCTTCCAATTCATCCCGCACTCCCCCCTCAATTCCCCAACCTATCCCTATACCATTCGTCGTTTCCTCATTACCTCCCTATATGTTTACCCACCTTATTTTTCCTCCATAGTAATAACAATCCACCTATAAAACCACCCCGCGTACCCCCACCCCCCCCCCCCTCTTCACCCTTTCGCCCCCCTCCCCCCCGTTGTATCTTCCTACTCCCACCTGTCCTCACCCCTTTCCTCATAACTTATTCTATGTAATCTCACACCCTTAATGGTACCCAATCCGTCCTGCTTACCATCCACACCCCATAACCCCCCAAAAAGAGAATTCCTGTCCCCTAAAAAATTATAATCCCCACTTACAAAAGAATCCAAACCTATCTTCAAACAACACCAACCCTGACTCAACATTTTACAACCCTCCCATCGTGCCATCATTAATCGACTCTCGATACTCACCACACTAAATCACCACTTACCATATTATCTCCCCTAACCACACCATCGTAAAAACCCATCACTATTCTAATTATCCATATCACCACCCACACATCTATCCTCTGTCCCCCCCAACCACGTACCTTTGCTATTCCCCCCTTTTTCTCTTTCACCACCCTGACTGACCCTGCACCTTTCTTTCTAAATTGGTTCTTACCAACCTGCATCTATACGCACTTCAAATATCATCCATCTTAAAACAAACACGCTTTTTAAATAAATGAGATTTTATATTACTTAAAAATGACGCCAAACCCTCAAATATACCCACATTCCCGGCTCCCGTACCCACCCAACAATCCCACCACCCCTAACCATTACTCCACATACCAACTCACCCCTGCTCATCCCAACGCCCACCAACATAACGCCACTCCCTCCAACCCAACACCATTACCAGCTAACGGATCCGTAAACAGCCAAATCACACACCACTACACAACTTCTACGAAACGAACTCCGAACTCAACACCCCCCCATACCATACCACAACCATCCACCACCACCTCCCAAACCAACAAATCCATTACACTTCCCTTCATTTTACGGAATGGCACCCAACATAAGCCACAGGAAAAGAGAGCCTAGAGTTGAAATCTACATGGTAGAAAATACCAACTTGGTATTCGTTGCTTGCTAAACGACAGTCGGTGCAAAACAAACCAAACTACCGGCGCCTAGCGCACGCGAGAACACCACGCGTGGTATCCCAGGGTCCCCAGAACAAGTTCGGGAATCGACAATAAATAGTAACAGCTGACTAACGATCAGCACCCGCTACCATATGCCACTCCTCCCTCCGTTAAAAAAAAGAAACTTGCTTCCAAAACTAAGGAGGGTTGTTGGGCAACCAAGCCATGGGGGGGGGGTGGCTGGGGGTTTGAAAACCAATCCTCCACCAAATATCCAACCCGCAAAAAAAAAAAAACCACATTTTACAACCAAACAAAACCAAAACCGTAGCACCTATTACATCCTTCACACTACCAGATCACACCTCACTTTACTACCACACTCATCAATCCATTCAACCATAATAACAGAAACAACATCAAAGACCCATCACGATATCCCAGTTACCAGCTATCATAGTACCAATTTCCCCAAGGACGAAATCCAGCCTTATGAATTGGGTACCAGAGCAACTCTGGGAAGGTTAAGGCGGCCGGCTAATGCTGACCACATCACCCCTAGTGTGCCGATGGTCAAGAAAATATGGGCTTAACACCATATTCTCAATCTGCCTCAATGGGCGTGTAACGGGATCTTTACCTTTTTTTTTTACACGCATTTAAAGACAGTGTACATGAAATGTAAAATTCTGAGAAAATCATTTTTTAATCTTTATGTCCAAGCTCTTTTTAAGATTTACCCAGTCACCAAAACTTAATGCAAAATGTTTTCCACAAGAGATATTTTATAACAAGCAGTAAACATAGATATTTAAGTGACAGTGTATGTATTACCTCTGTAAACTGCATGAAGGACTATAATGAAGCATTGTTACTCTTAAATGAAACAATTAAGTTTGATTTTTATATCAAGTAAAGTGCAGAAATGCATGCGTCTGTTGAAGTCCTATGCTCCTTGGGGAACTAAAGGGTACTGATTGAAAGGGCAGACCTTGGTAGAATAATGTACCATATCTTGGTGCACCCCATGGATTATGGGGTAGAGAGAGTTAATAGACAGTGCCATACCAATTTCTCTGAATGTTCAATACTTACATAAAATCATTTTTGACACATGTAGCCTATAGTAGTAAAGAATTTGAGGATTCATAAGATACAACATCTCACAATCAATATTTTCATTGAAGCTAGTAGTTCTTACTTTTTATGTTCATCTTGAAATGAGATGTGCTGATAAGTTATTGACTTTTCCAAAATCTGCCACAGATACGCTTGTAGAATGAAAATTGAACATCAGGACTGACTAATTTGGCAACAATTAAAACATGCTTTATAAATCTATTTTCAATATTTGACTGCATCATAACTAAAAAATGAATGTTGGTAAAGCACCAACTTTTCTACCTGTTTATATTTTAAGTTGTCACCTCACTTCTATAATAAAATACCCTCCACAGTAACAATATGTACTTGTTTTGGCCCTGTGACATTTTTAGGTTTCTGAGTCGTAAGAAACAGGCAGCCATGTCTGTTCTGGGCAAGCCAGTGACACCAAAAACTGCAGAAATCTAAGTTCCATGATTTGTTTATAAAGGTTTCATTCCCTGTATTTATTTAATCCAATAAAAATTTTTTTTCTGTTCTTCATTTTGTCCATCAAACCTTTCATCCTAATTTTAATTTGTCTATCTATTCCCAGCTTCTTGTAGAGGTCCTTCTTGCTCTACTCAAACTTCTATTGCCTATAAAATTAGCTCCATGTTGAAACTATCATTGCTGTTAGCAGACTGATAATTATTATTAATTCTAG
Organism: Oreohelix idahoensis; assembly: GCA_024509875.1. Classification (NCBI taxonomy): domain Eukaryota; kingdom Metazoa; phylum Mollusca; class Gastropoda; order Stylommatophora; family Oreohelicidae; genus Oreohelix; species Oreohelix idahoensis. The sequence continues at coordinate 77,720 of JAMPIV010017379.1, forward strand.
TTTATACATAGTCTCATCTCAGCTTAGCAGATTTTATAATACAGAATACTAGTACAACTCAAAAATATTGTTAAATTGTCACATACATTGCACATTCCCTCTATATATAGATTCCTATCTCGTTTTCAATAAAACACACAAAAGTAAAAGAAAATCAAACTGTTATTGGAGGTTTCATTACTTTATCTGTAAGGACACCCAACTTATATCCAGTAGCTTTGTTTTAAAATCACAACTGAGTTTTGTACAAGCTGATGGCCATCTTTACTCTTTCAGAGTCAACGAACACGTTTCTATTTCTGTCCAGTATTCCCTACGTTATTCAGCTAACCTTTACTTTCTCTCTCCATATGGTAAATTATTTCCTCATGTTTGCTTTCATTGTTAGTGACAGTCTAGTCAACAATAGCTGTCTACTGACATCCAGGGTCATTCTTTTTGAGTGTGCCTAGACCATTTTTTTGTTCACTTTAGCTTGCTTAAGTCTGTATCGCTGAACTTGATCTGTTAATTTCCACAATACTGTTTTGCTGATTTTGTCTCAAAATACCAGTATATGCTATCAGGGCCCTCCCTATTCAGTTTATGGGGTCTCGCTGAGGATACTATGAAAGAATAAGACCACAGCTTTTTCAGGAATGTTGTATAAGGTGAATAACATGAGGCTGTGTATCAGGCTAGCAATCTCATGATGTAAAACAAACAATTGCAGAAACTACTACAGCTTGAGCATTATATGCTTTAGTGTTGGCTTTCTGCAACGAGGTAAATTGGAGTGGTGGATCCATGCTCAATTAGGAGCAAAAATGCAAGCGATGAAATGCAATAAGTACTGCAGTAGAACGGATTATGGGGTAAAACCAATAGATAAAATGGTATTTAGTTGGTTTCACAGACGCTATAGACTATAATTGACATGTTTCTTTGCAACACTTTCTTCAGTACAAACAAGATGCTGTAAAATGTCAGTCTTTTACAGTATGGTCATATGCTTAAGGCCCAAAAGAATCTATAATTGAAAGCTAAATTTTATACTTAACTCATGTTTCTAAGACTGAATACGCATTTTAGAACGTAACTTTCTATAAAAATTTGAAGGCCGTTCATTTGCTTATGAAATAACCAAAATTTGACCAAGTGGGAATTAATACTTGTTTTATTATAACACTATTATAGAGTTATGTATGCTGGGTCATATATGGGCCGCTGGGCCTTAAGGGGTTAATAAAAATTACAAATACCATTCTGTCTTTTACCCATATCAATTCAGATATATTATTCTCTCTAAGATAAATAGAAAATTCCATTTTCTCAAGACAAATTTGTCAGCTTTCCTAATCAACTGCCTTCAAATATAACATTCATTTTGTGAGGCCACCCTGCTTATTTTAAAGCAATTAATGATAACAATAACTTTCACAAGATATGAATAATCTAGCATCTTCATGCACAGTTTCAAAAACAGAAGCGAAAATACAATAAACTTTTCGAAAATGTGCATTAAACAAAACATTGTAAAATGATGACACAGACACTGTTAATACACTGATCCTTAAATTTGGTATTACTTTTCCTGAAAACTTCAAACATCAAATCCTAGCAAACAATCCTACACATAAAGCCTGTAGCAATTACAATATGATAGTTGACATGTAATACTGATTATTTGACACCTGGGTTTACATCAACAAAGTATGGGTGCTGAAGACTGTCTTCTGCTGAGAGTCTGTCTGCAGGGTAGCAGACTAGCAGTTTCTAGGAAGCAGACAAAGGTATATAATTTGTTATATAAGGGGCAACTTTGAAGCAGATGTTCAGCAGTCATTTTATCAGTGCCACAGTTACACTGATCGGTAGTTACTATCTTTAGCTTGTTGAAGAGACTGACAATAGATAGAACACACACTGAGGAAATCTGTTGATAGCATTACAAGGCAGTCCTTGGTCTGGAATCCCCAGGATATGAGAGGTTGAGGGAGACAGAAAAACACATAGAGAAGAGAGATAGCGACAGAAATGAAGGGGATAAAGGATACATGTAAAAACCAAGAGCAGATGGAACAGGCCAAGAAGGCTTGGAGTGTATTTGTCAAAGGCCTATGCACCATAGGGAGCTGAAGGGTAGTGATGATGATGAAATGTTTTGAAAAGCTCATTCTTCTTCTTCTTTGATCTTTAGCCACCGACCGTCAAAGCAGTCAGTGGCCATCACACCTGGTGGCATCTTGTAGGGCAACAACAAATTGATTCCACTTTGCTCGGTCGGTGGCCATCCTTCGTACAGTGCCCCAACTCTGGTTCATTCTTTGCATCTCAGCCTCCACAGTCCTCCGCCAAGTTGGTTTTGGTCGGCCTCTCTTTCGTCCATAGCATAGCTCATGGCAGCTATTAAATGACAGCTTTTAATGTTCAGTGTTATGTAATGACTAATTAGCAATATGTGAAAACAACCTACAGCTGTTTTGTTAATTCTGAGAAACTACAAGAAAACGTCAAACCAACTCAGCTCTCGCTAAAGTGGCTTTAAAAGAGTTTTATGTTTTATAACTTCAAGCGTGCAACAAATGAATCATCTTCTCCCTATCCATTAGATCAGGGCTCTCATACCCCAAGATCGTTGTGCGTGGTGAAGAGCCACACCCTCCTCGAGGTAGTCCTGGTAACTGAGGGTGCGAATCCTCAGACTAAACACAACGGATCTAGAGGAGCAAACCTCGATAATAAAACCGGTGCACTACACCGTACACGCCCTCTGTGGGTGGGAAGGAGCCAGAGGATACTGAACAAGTCTTGGGAGTGGGAATGTGTGTGGACTGCTCCCTGAAGATCAGAACCCATCGTACAGGCACAGAGACTCAGGACGTGACGATCCTATTGTCTTCAACTCTTGGTCACATGCCTAGAGCCTCGGAGAACTCAGCGTAACCAGCAGGCAATTTGGTAGCGGGGAAAGAGCACTGTGAGCCCTACCTTGGCTACGTATCACAAGGAGATGCAGAAACACCCCCTTTATCTCCCCCAGAGCTGGCACAGTACACTTCTGGCTCCTACCCGGGGCGGTAGGAAATCCACAGGCACCCCAGCATCACAATGCCATGAAGATGACAAAGTTGGAATTTACTAACTCAAACCTGGCAGAGCAAGTCCTCCATCAGATGCGGCCGATGCTGGGCCCACTGGCGCGTGGACACGTCCCTATCCCCATTGAGACTTGCCCGGGAAGCCCACCCCGGCTCAAAAAAGCAGAGAAGGCCACTCTCCAAACCTCCGATGTCTTGCGGGCAGTGTTAGGATGTGCAAGAACATGGACAGGAAGACTCCACAACTTCCCCACTGAAGACACGCCCATGATGACCGTTGCCTCAATTGGCTGTGTGTGGTGTACCCGGAAACGGGGCCTCCCAGTACTGAGGCACAGTTAAGTCCCTGATGTCTCTTATCGGTGCAGAGTTGAGAGAGATGGCTGAGCATCACAATCCCCCCTGTGTTGCAGCATGATGAGAACCCAGCATTGCACACTGAGCTTGGGGGGGATCACTTGGGCACCAGACTTAATACTGGCTCTTGACTGGATGGCCGCATGCAGGAGATTTCTACAATGGAGAGATGGCAGGTGGTGGGTATCTGGAAGTGGCTCTGTGCAGGACGTGAGGATTCCTTGGGAGAGCCCAGAACCAGAGCACAGCATTGTGCAAGCTCTGCATAGTTGGAGAGCCCCCCTGGATGACGGGGAATGCACAGTGTGCCACCCCACCTATCCCCAACTGCTAACTTAGAACCAGAAGTGGGGTCCTCTGTATGCGTACCAGGCCAGGATAAAATGCCTGGGAAAGAGACTGGAGCTCAGAACTCCCTAACTCTAAGTTGCAGGATGGCAGAAAAGCCACGGGAAAGACAGGTCTATTTTGAAGATAACGCAACCATATTTTCACCATACGAGCTCGGACGCCGCCTCGGTAAACAAGGTCCGCGCAGAGCAGTGACACCCCCAGGCTGCTTGCGAATAGTCTACTACTGGGAACATAAACAGATTAGGGATGAGCCCACTCTCCCGTTGAAGAGGTGCTAAAGTCGTAGATACTGGGCCAGAAGGCGCACCGGAAACCACAGTATCACGCAACTCGCTTTTTTTTTTTATGGATGAGTACACCGTCAAATAAATCTCGTACTGGTGCTCGCCCTGTGGAGCTCCACCAGGCAGGTGCAGTGCCGGGCTCTGAGCCTCAACAGAGCCCACCCTCAGCTACTGGAGGACCCTCTAGACTGTCTTGTGGAGTCAGCAGACGGCGGAGGAGAACTACTAACCAAAACAAAACAGAAAAAGAGAAACCCAGAGTGCCACTTGTCATGATGCACTGGAATGCAGAGGGAGTGAACAGCAAGCAGGCTGGATACAGCAAAAAGACAGAGCTGGAAAACATCTTGTATGAGAAGCAAGTCAGTGTTTGCTGTATCCAAAAGACTCACTTGAAAGCAGATCAAACCTTTAAAATAAGGGGATATCAATGCTTCAGATCCGACAGACAAGATAGACGAAAAGGAGGAGTACTTACTCTTGTAAGGAATAACATTCATGCACACGAAAGGAAAACCTACATGGATGGAGCAGAATATCAGCTGTTGCAGATAAAGGTAGACAAGATGGAAATAGAACTCCTGAACTATTACTGTCCAAACAACAAACCCCTGAGTCTCAGCTCTATACAGGTACCAGCCACCAACTTTATAGCAGTTGGAGACTTTAATAGCCACTCCCAGAGCTGGGGCTATAACCATCTAGATCACAGAGGTAAAGAGGTTGAAACATGGCAAGATGATCACTCCCTAATCCTAGTCAATAATGCCACAGATACTCCTACCTTCTACTCCAGAGGATGGCACACAACTTCAACACCAGATCTTGCCTTCGCCACCCCAGATATAGCTGGATCTATTAGTAGAGAAGTAGGAGACCAACTAGGGGAAGCGACCATCGCCCAATCTTTCTTACTGTCCAGAGTGCAACTCTCAGTACAGGCCCAGCCATTACAAGATGGAACTACAAAAAAGCCAACTGGGGTTTATTCAGGCATCAGGTAAACACGCTGCTGTCTACCCTCAAAGTATAGAACAGAGACATTAATGAAGTGGTAAAAGACTTCAACAGATGCATACTACAAGCTGCAAAAGAAACCATTCCCAAAGGATGCCGGCGTAACTACATACCATACTGGTCCAGCACACTCCAAGAACGTCAGGAAGCTATGGACAGGGCTGGAAAGGATGCAGAGTCTCAGCCTTCACTTGAAACTCACAACAAATGGAAAAAGGCTGTAGCAGAGTTTCAGAGAACAAAGCTAGAAGAAAAACGGAAAAGCTGGAGAACTAAAACGGCATCGCTGAACCTTGAGAAAGACGGCAGGAAACTTTGGAGATTAGTCAAGTCTCTAAATGAAAAGCGTTCCTCACCTAGGCAGACTATCACATTGGATGAAGGTGGCAAACTTTTCAGAGGAAAACAAGCTGCAGACCTGTTTGCTAGAAGATACAGTTCAGAAAGCAACTTACCCATTAACATAGACCATCAGAGAGAGATAAGAAAAGAAATACTGGCAACCATGGGACAGACAGATACTCCTGCCCCAATGAGGGAACCCATCACACTAGGAGAACTACAGAACGCTATTTCCAAGCTTAAGTTTCAAAAGTCACCCGGCCCAGACAAAATCAGCAACGAAATGCTAGTAAATCTGAGCTCAGCAGCAAAGACAAAACTGCTTGAGATATTCAACCACAGCTGGTTGAAAGGAACGGTACCCCAAGTATGGAGAGAAGCCATCACAATACCCATACTAAAGAAAGGGAAATGTAAGACCGAGGCTGCAAGTTACCGGCCAATCAGTCTCACAAGCTGTGTTGGGAAGACTATGGAGCGAATAGTCAACCACAGATTGAAATGGTATTTAGAGTCTGAGCAGATCCTGGTGCCGGAACAAGCTGGATTGAGAGAATGCTACAGTATAGAAGACCAAGTTACTTACTTGTCTCAAGCAATAGAAGATGCCTTCCAGGAGAAGAAAAAGGTCCTAACGATCTGGGTCGACTTCAAGCAGGCCTTTGACAAGGTGTGGAAAGATGGCCTTATTGCAAAACTTAGGAGAAGTGGAATCCAAGGCAACATGATGAAATGGATCCAGTCATACTTGCATAACAGGAGAACTAGAGTCACTCTTGACGGTCTGCAGAGCAGAAAAGTGTTGCTCCATCAGGGGGTACCTCAAGGAGGAGTAATTTCCCCAACACTCTTCCTTGTTTACATCAATGACCTGGTGAAAGATCTCCCCGCAGGAGTGAAAGCTGCCTTATATGCAGATGACCTAGTACTCTGGTGCGCTGATGAAAACGTCACCACAGCAAATTATAGAATGCAGCGGGCAGCAGACATGCTAGTGTCATGGGCAGAGAAATGGCTTATCACAATAAACACAGACAAAACCTCCACAACTCTGTTCTCCCTCGCCCCCAAGGACAAAGCAGCTAACATACACCTAGGGACAACCGTGATCAAGGAAGAAAGCTACCCCACCTATCTTGGGGTGACATTTGACCAAAGGCTTACATGGAATAAGCATATTGAAAATGCAGAAGGAAAGGCCCGAAGACGACTAGGCATACTCAGAAAATGAGCAGGTACCAACTGGGGAGCAAATGAACGAAATCTAAAGAAGATTTATAATGGAGTAATAAGACCACACTTAGAGTTTAGCTCAGCAGCATGGTCATCAGCTGCTAACTCACATCTGCAGTCTTTGGACAAGGTGCAAAATCAAGCTCTCAGGCTCATTACAGGAGCCATGAAAACTACACCAATATCAGAGATGCAGAAGGTTGCTGGATTACAGACATTGTCCCATAGAAGAGACACAAAAACCATGATCCAGATGGAAAAGTACAACAGTATGCCAACGCACCCAATGAAGGCAAGACTAGATGATCTGGCATTGGGACGTCTAAAGCGTAGCAGCTTTGTGCATCGGGGAAAAAGACTTAAAAGACAGCATCAAGAAGACCTATCCATGAAGACAACACCACTGAAGCCCACCCTATACCCTGTACCATGGGAGCAGGCCAGCAATGCCCTCCAAATTAATACATCAGTCAGTGGTCTCACAAGTGGATGTGAGTATAATGATCTGCAAAAATGAACTGCTACATTGAGTATGATCCAAGAAAGCTATCCCGATCAATCATGGATAAATGCCTATACAGATGGATCAGCAACTAATGCTGTTAGAAATGGAGGTGTTGGTATCTTTATCTCATATCCTGACAACCACTATGAGACTAGGCACATTCCCACTGGTAAATTCTGTTCCAACTATACAGCTGAGGTTCAAGCTCTAGAGCAAGCTGCAAATATGATTTATAACACCAACTCTGACTGCCACCAGGTAGTCATCCTCACAGATGCACTGTCTGTCCTGCAAGCTCTCAAGGGTGGTAAACTCCCGCATCTGAGAAATGAACTAAACAAGGTAGCTGCCAAAAAGAGAACCATACTTCAGTGGGTACCATCTCATTGTGGTGTACCTGGAAATGAAAAGGCAGATAAACTTGCAAAAAAGGGAGGAGAATGTGAACAAGAAGATAATGAAGTCACATACTTTGAGAAAAAGAGAGCTATCCAGACTATCAGAAGAGAACAGAACCAACCCAAAGACGACTATCACACTCTCGACCGGCAGGGACAGATAACTATTTTTCACCTCAGGACAGGGCATAACAAACTGAATAAACACATGCACAAGCTACGATTGTCTGCTTCATCACTGTGCACATGTGGATTAAACGAACAAACTGCTGAGCATGTTCTACAGGATTGTCCTCAGTATGACCAGTTAAGAAAGATATACTGGCCCAATGACTCAACACTAAATTCAAAGTTATATGGAGCTAAAGAGGAACTTCAAACAACAGTCGAATTCATCATGAGAACTCGTCTGACGGTGTAAACATCAACGATGCGATCGCAAGAAGAAGAAGATCAGGGCTTCTTAACCTGTGATCCATGGACCCCTTGGGGGTCTGTGAATAGATTCAAGGGGATCCATGTACATAAATCTAAAATTAAAAATATTTAATTATACTTTTATGTACATATTTTTTCCAAGAAGAAGTCCCTAGCCTTTGCCGAACAATTAAAGGACTCCCTAACCTTCACTGAACAATCAAAGAAGTCCCTAACCTTCACCGAACAATCAAAGGAGTTCCTAGCCTTCGTCGAACAATCAAAGGAGTCCCTAACCTTCGCCGAACAATCAAAGGAGTTCCTAGCCTCCACCGAACAATCAAAGGAGTCCCTAGCCTCCACCGAACAATCAAAGGAGTCCCTAGCCTTCGTCGAACAATCAGTCCATAGCCTTCACTGGACAATCAAAGGGGTCCCTAGCCTTCATTGGACAATCAAAGGGGTCCTAGCCTTCACTGGACAATCAAAGGGGTCCCTAGCCTTCACTGGACAATCAAAGGGGTCCCTAGCCTTCACTGGACAATCAAAGGGGTCCCTAGCCTTCACTGGACAATCAAAGGGGTCCCTAGACTTCATTGGACAATCAAAGGGGTCCCTAGCCTTCACTGGACAATCAAAGGGGTCCCTAGCCTTCACTGGACAATCAAAGGGGTCCCTAGCATTCACTGGACAATCAAAGGGGTCCCTAGCCTTCATTGGACAAAGGGGTCCCTAGCCTTCACTGGACAATCAAAGGGGTCCCTAGCATTCACTGGACAATCAAAGGGGTCCCTAGCCTTCACTGGACAATCAAAGGGGTCCCTAGCCTTCACTGGACAATCAAAGGGGTCTCTAGCATTCACTGGACAATCAAAGGGGTCCCTAGCATTCACTGGACAATCAAAGGGGTCCCTAGCCTTCACTGGACAATCAAAGTGGTCCACAGCACAAAAAAAGGTTAAGAAACCCTGTATTAGATCTTTCATGTAACAAAATGTGTGTGTAATAACCAAACTGTACTACCTGCAGCAAATCTCTGCCCTTCGAGTTGAGCTTAGGAACCACTTGTTGCCAGGTTGTACTCACATGATACATAGGAAATGGCTGTAAAAGAAATAATCTTTCAATTATTAAATGTGGAAATCTGTAACACTTCTTAGGACTTCTGGCATATTTCCAAATAAATAATTTAATCAGGTATAAAAAAAGTGCGACAAGTACCTGCATTTCAAAGGAAATTATGTTTTTTGTTCATATTACCATATTTGTGAAACACACAGTTTTCAGACGAGAATGTACCAGGAAGAAAAATAAAATCTCACAAATATAAAAGCAGATAGTAAAATTAATTAGTAAATTAAAAGCTTACATAAATAAAAAAATAAATAACATACTTTTTGTTTACTTTTCAGCTTACTTTGATGTTCAAAAATTGTCATCTCTTTTCCCTCTTTACTTTTATCTCCAGCTTTCTTCTCATTTTTTTATTTTAGTTCTTTATTTCTTCTACCCTGGGAGTTCCAGAATAAGAACCACCATGTGATGCTAGCAGATGATATTCTCAGTGTGATCCTCTACACCAACATCTTTCCTTTGCCTCCTGTTTCAATGGGTTTTTAGGGTTATTTACCTTATTTCAACACAAATAAATTTGAGTTACTATTTAGTTCATTGTGTTCAACAAACACATTTGTAGCTTGCTTGTTATCATTTGTTACTCCCCAAGATTCAAAACCATATGGCAGGACTAAATAGACTTGATTTTTCTCAATGCATTGAAAATCCCTCTTGATTTCAGTATTATTTATTTGATATTATGTTCCTTTCCTCCAACATTATGTTTGTTGCTGCCAATTTACAGTAGACCAGCGATTCCCAAAGTGGGCGATACCGCACCCCTGGGGGTATTTGGAAGACCTAAGAGAGCGATAAGGGAAAAGGGAGGGTGACAGGGGTGTCACGTTATACACTGTCAGTTATAACAGAACATTCATGAAACAAAACGAGACGTCAACAGTTAACATCTTTATTTCTCGTGCTGCTATTGCCGACCGCCAGTGTACCTTCCCCTAGTATTGGTCATTGTAAATGTCAAAACTCTTCTTCTTCTTCCTCGTTCGTCCTGAAAAGGACGTTGGTTGCGTTGTGTCTGTTTACGCCGAAGCTGTGATATCTGCACCTTTCGGTTGACACATCCGACTTCAGCATGGCATTTTTTGGGACCGGGTTTACCTTCCCTCTGCGATCCCTACTCGCTCAGCCAGACTGCAGTGATGCAGCCTGTTTCCAGGACCACCACGTGGAGGTGGAGTAGGGTCTTGGTCAGCTCTGGTTCGCTGACCCTGATGCAAGCAGTCAAGCTATGGGTTGCTGACTGCATTCTCTATTGCTGCATCTTTGGGTCCCAATGTCGAAACTAATACTCAATATATCACATCTTCCCTTCCCCAAGAATGTAAACCCTTCACTCATTCAGTCTTGGTATCTCGCTGGCCTCCTAATTACTCTTCCACTCCGGGTAACCCTCTGTAGACCCTGTTGCCCTTCTGGGCACTAATTCTGCGGGCACCTCTGCGTCTGGTGTACTGGGCTGTTCTTTGGGAGTGTCCTCCATGGTTTCACTCCCATCGTCATCATCATGGAAACCCACAGGTCCCTCCGCCCTGATTGGATGATTATTAGCCCCAGGTGGTACTAGGATCAAATGTCTCTGGTTGCGTCTGTAGTTGGTGTGATTTAACGTTACTACATACGAACGTGGTGTATCGTGTTTAGTAAGAACTGTTCCTGGCATCCACTTACCACCTGCTGAAAATGGCTGCATTCTCACTGTCTGTCCCTGGGAGGCTTTGTCCTGCTTTCCTGTTGTAAAAGTATTGTTGTTTCTGTGCTCGTCTGTCAAAATATTTTTGGGTCTCTGCTAGGTTGTGTAGCCCTGGTTTCATAATGGCAGTTTGGGCAGGTAGTAAGTTCCTTGGTCTTCTGCCCAGGAGCAAGTGTGCAGGTGACATCCCAATGTCTTCCAGGGGAGTTGTATTATAGTCTAGGAGAGCTAAGTACTTGTCTGTTGATTTCAACCACAGGCGTTTGGTTGTCTGAATGTATCTTTCTGCAAGTCCATTTGAACTCTGAAAGTGTGGAGATGCCGTAGTGTGGCTGATTTGGTAGTCACAACAAAACTGTTGGAATTCTGTGCTTGTGAACTGTGAGCCACAGTCTGATCTTATTTTACTTGGTATTCCATGGATGCTGAAGACCTTTTTAAGCACTTCAATCACAGCAGAGGATCTCATACTTGGCAATTTTTCTACCTGAATGGCCCTTGAATAATAATCAACTATCATCAAGTACTGGATACCCTCAAAGTCAAAAATGTCAATTGAAATTTCTGAAAATGGGAGCTCTGGATGTGGTGTGGGGATTAGAGGTTCTTTGGGTGGGCTTCTACAATTTTCTGCACATTTGTAGCAATTCTTCACCAGTTCTTCTATGTCAGCATTCATTTGAGGCCAGTAAAGCACTTCTCGTGCTCGTTGTTTACACTTTACAATTCCCAAGTGTGTTTTATGGATCAGTTGTAACATGTCATGTTTTATGGATCAGTTGTAACATGTCATGTTTTAGGGATCAGTTGTAACATGTCATGTTTTAGGGATCAGTTGTAACATGTCATGTTTTATGGATCAGTTGTAACATGTCATGTTTCAGGCTTGGGGGCACTACCAGTCTTTGGCCTCTGAATATCAGATTATCAATTACTGCTAGTTCGGCCTTGGCATCAAAAAATTGTCGAACCTCTGGATTCACCTTCTTGTAATTGTTTGGCCAACCTAGTTCAATAGTTTGCTTCAGTGAGGAGGGTTCACTTGTGGCTTTCTGGAATGCTTTGAGCTTCTCATCTGAAATAAAAATGAAGCTGAGCATCGAGATATTGGTTAGATCACAGTCCTGTGTGTCTTGGGATAGTGGTGCATGTGACAGAGTGTCTGGGATAGTCAAGGTGGATCCTTTCTGGTATCAGAGTTCAATGTCGTACCATTGTAAAGTCAGGAGCATTTTCTGAATTTGCATCGGTGCCTAAACTATGGGTTTTTTGAATATCTGTTCCAATGGCTTATGGTCGTTAATGACGGTGACATGCTTCCCAAATATGTATTGGTGAAATTTCCTACAGCCATGTAGAATTGATAGCATTTCTTTCTCAATTTGTGCATATCTTTGTTCTGTTGGTGTCAGTGACCGAGATGAGAAAGCTACTGGTCTACCTTCTTCAAAAAGTACTGCTCCCAGTCCTGTTTGGCTGGCATCACAGTGAATTTCTACAGGCTTTGTAACATTGTACAGTGCCAATCCTGGTGTTTTGGTACACAATAGCTTCAACTTGTTAAATGCTTCTTCCTGATTGGACTGCCATTGAAAAACTACATCTTCTTCGAGGAGATCTCTTAGGGGTCTGTCTACATCACTGAGTCCTGGCAAGAACTTTGAAAGATATGTGATGCATCCCAGAAATCGTCTGATATCTTGCTTGGAAGATGGTCTCCTCATTTTGGTCACAGCCTCCACTTTGTTTGCGATCTGGTTCAATTCCATTTTTGCTGATAATATGTCCTAGGTATTTAACACTGTTCTGTCTTAACATACATTTCTCCCAGTTCAATTTCAGGTTGTAGGATGTAGCTCGGTCAATGACTTTTTGCAATATTTCATCATGATGTTGTGTATTCCTCTCTGCTATCAAAATGTCATCAATTGTTGCTACCACACCATCTATGCCCTCCAGCATTTGGTCCATCATTCTCTGGAAGATTTCAGGACTAGATTTAATACCTAATGGCAACCTGAGCCATGATATCTTCCTACTGGTGTGTTAAAGGTTGTGAGAAACGATGATCTCTGGGTAAGCTTGATCTGTAAGAAGCCATTTTTTGTATCAAGTACTGAGAACACCTTTGCATCTGGAATATTTGAGATGATTTCATCAATACTTCGCATGGGATAATGTTCCCTCTTGATTGCTCGATTTAAATCTTTGGGATCAATACAGATTCTGATTTTGCCATTTTTTTCTGTGACCACCATTGAGCTCACCCAGTCAGTAGGCTCATTTACTTTTGCTATAAAACCGTCTACTTCCATTTCTTTCAGTTTTTGCTTGATTTTTTCTCGTAAAGCAACTGGTTGTTTCCTGGTTGCATGTACTACTGGTTTTACTTCTGGGTCTATTGTGAGATCTATTTCTCCTGGAAGTAATCCTGTAGTCTTTGCTAATTCTGGAAACTCTCTTGCTAAGCCAATAGTACTAGTGTGACAGATGAGACCAAGTTTCTCAGCTGTGTCTCCCGAGAGTATATTTTCTTGGTCTATGTTTACTATTAGGAATTCTGAAACAGTCTCTGTTTTTTTGCAAGAAATATGCAGGTCGACAGCAGCTATGGGCATGATTAGATGATTTGAATAGGTTCTGAGACTTTTCCTTGATTCTCTTCCTTTTGGTTGTCCTCGGATCCTGCAAAACTCCTTTAGAGTTATTATATTGCACCGTGCACCTGTGTCAATTTTGAAATACATGCCTGCTCTATTTATGCTAAGTTTGGTTTTCCATTTATCTGCCTGAATAATATCTTCGAGTGAATTAATATCGATGTATTCAATAGGTTCTTCTTTCGATGTGTGTTGTTGGTAGTCTTCTTGTACCATATTGATGGCTTTTTGCATTAGTCTGCAAATTTTTTTCCAGTGCCCTTTTTTATTGCAAAAATTGCATGTTGAGTTGATGGCCAGACACACATTATGTCGAGTGGAAAACCCGCAACTTTGGCAATCTAGACGCTGTGAAGTGCTTTCTTGTTTTGTAACCACAGGTTGCTGGTTGCTTTTGGGTTTCTGGATTTGGCGGACTTGATAATTTTTCCTGGAGACTTTCTGTATCATCGAAGTCTGCACTTCACTTTCTCGAACTAGTTTTAGCTGTCTTTGTGATAGTTCATGTTGCTGCCCTATTTTTAACGTTTTAGATAGAGTTAGACTTTCTCCTCTATCTAGCAGTTTCTCTTGTAGTCGTATGTCGACTATGCCATCAATTACTGAGTCAATCAGGATGTCATCTGGGTCTGTGTAGCCAGAGTCTAGGAGAATGAGTCTCAGGTCTTTTACAAAGTTGTCAAACCCTTCCCCTTGTAATTGTTTTCTTTGCTTCAGTTTGTGTCGAGCAATGCGTTTATTTTTCCGAGGCTGTACATATTTTCCCATGACCACATCAAATTTGTCTTTTTCTCCCTCCACCCAAGTGAACGTTTTGTAAATTTCTTGTCCCTGTTCGCCTATGTCGTAAAAATTAACAGTGATACAACGTCAAAATATCTCCAATGATACAACGTAGGGATAAAAAAACCAATGCGTAAGCTGCTGGAATACATGATCGCCCGCGCCGCGGGTCATCAGGGGTTAGACTTGAAGGCAAAACGGAACGAGGATCAAAAGACAAAAATCTGACGGAACGCGTACTTGAACTAGCGAGGTTAATGGACGCAAATTGGTGGGGCAAGGAGGAAAAGTCACGTTCCCCCCCCCCCCAAGTTGACATAAAGTAAGGAATTCGACAGAAGGGACCTTGGATATGATACGCCACAGTCATTTATTGGACGCTTTTGCGATACCAAGCCTTTTATTTGAATTCAGCGGCTAAACGCAGATGCTTGAAATATTACAAAATTCAAAAAGTAACTTTTTCTTAATATTAATGTTAGGAATATAAAAATTAGCTGGCCGGATGGCCCATTCTGAGCAGTGAAATAATATGCTTTTAATTATACAGACGGATAGATAATAATGAAGACATTGACAAAAGACTGTGTTGTTCACAACAGCGAAAGACTGCATTGAATCAAACATCTCACTATTTGCACAAAAATCGCGACCTTGAAGACTCAAGTGTCCAAATCTAGTTAGAATGAAAGAGAAGGGGAATTGGTGGAAGCTGTGGCTAAAAATAACTTTTCAGGCAAAATTGTAGAGGGGATGAATAGGTTGGTTAAAAAAAACAAGTACGTTTTTGTGAAAACGCAAGTAGAGACGGACAGACTAACAGATAAAAATCCATACTTGACTGAAGCATGACTGAAATGACTTTAGTGTAGGAAATTTGAATTGAAAAACACAAGGCAGTGATTGGCCACAGACAATCATATTATCGGCGCTCAGACGCGCATTTGGGGCCATTCCTCAATAGTTGTCCAGTGATAGACACAGTAAATTTCAAGTGTGGTGATTTCCAAATGAAATAAATTGAAATAAGTTCAGGGACGCCATACTATAGCCAGCAGCTCAGCTGAGTTTTGCTAGCATTTCTGTGTTCTTTATTCATAATCTGGTAAGATTGAAATTATTTCTTTGTATATTTTGAATATTGTTTAATGTTTCGAGTGATTTGATACTGCCATATCGAAATCTAGCCTTACAAACAAGTAAGGATTTGCTCTGGACCCCCCGCCCCAGTTCAGGGTCTAGAGACAAATAAAATACATAAACTCCAGCAAGGATTAGGAAGGACAGATCAAGTGTTGAGATCAATGAAACATATTACCTATACTATTTTAGGGGAGGAAACTAATAAACATATTTCAGAATCTGTAGTCTGGGAGGACCTATCTGATGTGAAACCACCATGGTAAAATGTGCTGTATGGTCAGAGAGATCTGACCTGTCTATATGGTGTTGTTGTTGTGTAGTGTTGTGTCCAGACATGGTTAGAGAATGGACTTTTGACACATAGCCAATACTTTGATTGCAGAGCTGTGAGTTTCAGTTGTCACCAAGGCGGTGTAAACTAAGTTGGTGATTTTACCAGAGTGGATCCGTGCAGTAACGTTGTGTCAGAGCAGACTATTATTGCCCCCAAGCACGGAGAGGTGGGGCCACCAGATCTCAGCACCAGAGCTACATCTTCAAAGTTGAGTGAGCCTCTGGTCTGCTGGAAATTCACCAACTCCATTTAGTTACTAACAATCCCATAAAATTCCTGCCATTTCTGGACAAGGTGTAGTCAATATAGACTGGAGTGATGAGGCCACCCCAACAGCACAACCATTAACTATCCTCCCAATTAGATGACTAGTATAAACATTAATAAAACTAAATAGTCTAGTAATTACATATGTACACTCTTGCATTTATTATGTAATATTCCATGCATTTCTTTCATAATTTCTAAATCTTTTATAAGTTCTGGTCAAAATAAAACTTGATCCAGAACAAAATAAAATGTAAAAAAAAAATTTCTATCAAAAATTTTACACACTTGAGTTAGTTCAGTGTATTATAACATTTGTTAATATTATTAGACTTAGTAAATATCTGTGTGTGTGTCTATAAACTATCACACCACATTACATATCATTACCCTAGACATTTAACGTAGCCACATTCATTAGAAAAAAAAAAAAAAAGATAAGTGTGAGGTCGTAGTGGTAGCGAGAAGGGCCTTCTGACAACTCTCAGTTACATTTTTTCTCAGGAGCCTTCACAGCTGACCTCATGCATCACAAGTAGTACCATCACCACCATACAATACCATCAAACCCACTACATATATTGGGGTCTCTTTGTCCCGGGATCATTAGCCCAACAGTAATATTAGGATCTCCTGGTGGGAGAAATAAAATTAGGGAAACAAAATTGTAAAATTCCCTTTAAAATTAAAAGTGTCCCTGCATATAAAAGTTGGTGAATCTTCACAGCCAGTAATAAGTAATTAGTTAATTAATTAATTAGAAGTATTTAGACTATAGTAATTAGAAGTAAGTTAGTGGTTAGAGATTTATCTTGTATATTATTATATTGTCTAAAAAGTATGGCGGAGCTAGCAAAATTCCGATCAGCTGCTGTGCTGACCGCAAAGGAGATGGGAATGGATGGTCAGATTTTAATTCAATACGTAACGGCTGAATGTGATAAATATATTGAACGGGAAGAAAGGAGATTAGAAAAAGAGGCTGAAAGAAAATTAGAGTCTGAAAGGTTGGCTGAAGAGAAGAGGTTACAGATTGAGGCTGAGACTAAGAGGTTGCAGATTGAGGCTGACAAAGAGGCAAAGGCATTAGAGGCAGCAGAAAAAAGATTGACTGCCGAAAGGGAGGCAGAAGATAGAAGGTTGCAAAGGGAGCACGAATTACGACTAAGGGAGCTGGAATTACAAGGCCAGGCTCCTGAAAATGGTGCCAGCCCTTTTGCCTCAGATGCTGCGCCTAGTCTGGGAGCCTCAAACTCAGCTATGGGATTTCATTTAGACCATTTTGTTGAAAAAGACGATGACATAGAGGGGTACCTAGGACGTTTTGAGTTATTAGCTACTACCTATGGGTTAGAGAGAGAGAGGTGGAGTTTAAAGCTATCACAGGGACTGAGAGGTACTTCTTATGAAGTATTTGCTAAAATGAACAGGGAAGACCAAGACAATTATGACATGTTAAAGCAGGCTTTGTTATTGAGGTACGAAAAAAATGGGGAATTTTACCGTAAGAAATTTAGAAATGCCAAACTGTTGTCTGGGGAGACATACCACCAATTCTCTGCCAGACTAGAAACCTATTTGGAGAAATGGACTGCTCTGGGGAAGACCCAAGATCTTAAAGAAATGATCATGATTGAGCAATTGAGAGAGTCCATGGCTCCAGACATGAGAAAATTTCTCATGGAACAAGGTGCAGAGAAGTTGGGGGAGGTTTTAAATGTTGCTGAGAGGTATCAGGCAGCCCAGGCAGAGGTAAGTGGTGCTAAAAAGAAGCACATAGATAATTTTAAAGCTCCACAGCAATTTAATAAATTTGATAATAGGGAGCAGGGAAATAAAGGTAGGACAAACTTTGAACGGCCAAGAAATGACTACAGAGACAGAAACTCACAGTTCAATGACCAAAAATTCAATGAAAGAAAACCGTTGAACCAAGGAAAAAGATGGTGTAAATGGTGCAAGAAGGATAACCATAACACCGAATTTTGTAGAAGGAAACCTTCAAACATTGCTGCAATGAAGTCGGGGACGCAAAGATTAAAGGTTAATCCTAATGGACAACAGGAACCTTATCACCCCCCAGTTTGTGAGGATGTTATTTGTAATGGGGTCACCATAAGGTGCCTTTATGATACAGGTTTGGATTATGATTCAGTTGTGAAGTCTAGCCTAGTGGACCCAAGTCAGTATACCACAGAAACAGTGGAAATACAAGGGGCAACTAAGGACATACCACTCATGACACTTCCCATCGCAAAGATAACGGTGAAAACTCGCTATGTGGAAGGAGAAATCAGAGCAGCAGTGATAGATGAACCAATCTACCCTCTGATATTGGGGTGTAGATACGTCTTCTTGGGGAATCCCGAGAAACCTGTGATCATGGCGACAGTGCAGACCAGGTCACAGAAGAAGGAGGAAGAAGGTGAACCTATAAATGCTCATCCAGAGGAGATGAGGAAGGCGCAGGCTGAGGATAGGACACTCAAGCCATGTTTTAAAAAATTGCCCAAATGCCACACACCTCCGAGCAAGGGAGAATATTTCATGAAGAACAAACTATTATACAGGAAGGCCGGAACTGGAATAAATGGTCACAACCAGCTGGTTCTTCCCACTTCATATAGAGATAAAGTGATGGAACTCGGGCATGCGATTCCCTTCAGTGGTCACATGGGGATCAGCGCCACAGGACAGCGTATAGCTTGTCATTACTTCTGGCCAGGGATAACGGAGGATATAAAAAGATATGTCAAATCCTGCCCAGAATGTCAAAGGGTAGCTCCAAAGCACTGGACTGCTCCTGCAACTCTAGGGGAAATGCCCATAGTGGGAACACCTTTTGAGAGGGTTGCAGTGGATATTGTAGGACCTCTCACTCGGACCAAGAGGAGGAACAGTTACATCCTTACTCTGGAGGACACTTGTTCTATGTGGGGAGAGGCGGTAGCCCTGCCATCAATTGATTCAAAACATGTAGCAGAGGCACTACTTACAATATTTACCCGATTAGGATTCCCGCATCAAATCTTGACGGATAATGGATCTCAGTTCAAGGGGAAACTAACGGAAGAGGTTTTTTAAACTATTTCAAGCCAGACACTTTCATTGTAGTCCGTACCATCCACAAGGGAACGGCCAGGTAGAGAGGTTCAACGGGACTCTCATTTCTATCCTGAGAAAGCTGGCACACGAAAAACCGGATCTGTGGGATCAATTCCTGCCCGCCGCATTGTTTGCGTACCGGGAGGTACCACATAGTTCAACCGGGATGGCTCCTGCAACTCTGCTATTTGGGAGGCCAATAAAAGGTCCATTAGAAGCTCTATTAAGGACCTGGACAGATGAGAAGGCGGAAGAGACTGTTACCTCATCTTATCAATACGTGAACGAACTGACCACTCGTTTGAAAGCTGGATGGAAACTGGCAAATGATAATTTGAAACAAGCCAGGAAGAAACATGCAGCATATTTTAATAGGAAGGCAAAGGACCGAGAACTAGCTGTGGGAGAGAAGGTGCTTCTTCTACTACCCGGTAGCCAGAATAAATTACAAATTGGTTGGCAAGGTCCATATATGGTTCTAGAGAAGGTGTCTAGAACAAACTATAAAATTGACAAAAAGGGGAAGGAGAAAGTTTATCATGTAAACTTGTTAAAGAAGTATCTGGACAGACCACTCCAGGAAAGCACCCCCTTATTGACCTTGGCTATTGCAACTCAGATGCAAAGGGAACCACTCACCTCACATGAATACCCATTACATCCTTGTGAAACAGCAGCACAGGTAAAAGTCAGTAAGCACCTGACTAAAAATCAGAGGGAGAGAGTTCAACAGGTTCTGGAGGAACATACAGATGTATTAACAGATAAACCAGGACATACAAATTTGCTACAGTATGACATGAAACTGGTAGACTCAAACCCAATCTGTATGAGAGCCTATTCTATTCCGTTCGCGAAGGAGAAGGCATTGAAGGAAGAAATAGATTATTTGTTGAAGGAGGGGATTATTTCGCACAGTGAATCATCTTTTAGTTCTAGTGTCGTATTGCTGAGAAAACCGTCTGGGGAACACAGACTGTGCATAGATTACAGGAAACTGAATGCTGTCACAGAAGGACAAGTGGATCCATTACCAGACACAAAACAGTTATTTGCCAGACTGAACAAGGCAAAAATACTTTTCAAAGGTGGATCTTAGTAAAGGCTATTACCAGATCCCAGTGAAGCCTGAAGTGAGACCTTATTTGGCTTTTAGCACTTCGGATGGACATTATGAATTCAATATGCTACCATTCGGACTGAAAAATGCTCCGAGTGTGTTTTCAAGGATGATGCGCAAATTGTTGGATCCCCTGAATAACCCATGTATCACGAATTTCATGGATGATATTCTCGTCGCCACAGAGACATTTGAAGAACACATTGAAGCTCTAGAAATGTTATTTAATAGGCTTCGGGAGGCGAACTTAACTGCTAGGCCAACAAAATGTTGTATTGGATGCAAAGAGTTGGAATTCTTGGGGCACACTGTATATCAGGGTAACATGACCCCTGATCCTAAGAACTTGGAAAAACTGCAGAGAGCACCTAGACCACAATCAAAATTAGAGTAATGGCAGGCGTAAGGAGAGATTTTGTCTATGTGTATCACTGGTTTTAGAACTTGCCGTAGGCATGTTTTCAGGTGGGGAGATGTGTCGTAAAAATTAACAGTGATACAACGTCAAAATATCTCCAATGATACAACGTAGGGATAAAAAAACCAATGCGTAAGCTGCTGGAATACATGATCGCCCGCGCCGCGGGTCATCAGGGGTTAGACTTGAAGGCAAAACGGAACGAGGATCAAAAGACAAAAATCTGACGGAACGCGTACTTGAACTAGCGAGGTTAATGGACGCAAATTGGTGGGGCAAGGAGGAAAAGTCACGTTCCCCCCCCCCCCCCCCCCAAGTTGACATAAAGTAAGGAATTCGACAGAAGGGACCTTGGATATGATACGCCACAGTCATTTATTGGACGCTTTTGCGATACCAAGCCTTTTATTTGAATTCAGCGGCTAAACGCAGATGCTTGAAATATTACAAAATTCAAAAAGTAACTTTTTCTTAATATTAATGTTAGGAATATAAAAATTAGCTGGTCGGATGGCCCATTCTGAGCAGTGAAATAATATGCTTTTAATTATACAGACGGATAGATAATAATGAAGACATTGACAAAAGACTGTGTTGTTCACAACAGCGAAAGACTGCATTGAATCAAACATCTCACTATTTGCACAAAAATCGCGACCTTGAAGACTCAAGTGTCCAAATCTAGTTAGAATGAAAGAGAAGGGGAATTGGTGGAAGCTGTGGCTAAAAATAACTTTTCAGGCAAAATTGTAGAGGGGATGAATAGGTTGGTTCAAAAAACAAGTACGTTTTTGTGAAAACGCAAGTAGAGACGGACAGACTAACAGATAAAAATCCATACTTGACTGAAGCATGACTGAAATGACTTTAGTGTAGGAAATTTGAATTGAAAAACACAAGGCAGTGATTGGCCACAGACAATCATATTATCGGCGCTCAGACGCGCATTTGGGGCCATTCCTCAATAGTTGTCCAGTGATAGACACAGTAAATTTCAAGTGTGGTGATTTCCAAATGAAATAAATTGAAATAAGTTCAGGGACGCCATACTATAGCCAGCAGCTCAGCTGAGTTTTGCTAGCATTTCTGTGTTCTTTATTCATAATCTGGTAAGATTGAAATTATTTCTTTGTATATTTTGAATATTGTTTAATGTTTCGAGTGATTTGATACTGCCATATCGAAATCTAGCCTTACAAACAAGTAAGGATTTGCTCTGGACCCCCCGCCCCAGTTCAGGGTCTAGAGACAAATAAAATACATAAACTCCAGCAAGGATTAGGAAGGACAGATCAAGTGTTGAGATCAATGAAACATATTACCTATACTATTTTAGGGGAGGAAACTAATAAACATATTTCAGAATCTGTAGTCTGGGAGGACCTATCTGATGTGAAACCACCATGGTAAAATGTGCTGTATGGTCAGAGAGATCTGACCTGTCTATATGATGTTGTTGTTGTGTAGTGTTGTGTCCAGACATGGTTAGAGAATGGACTTTTGACACATAGCCAATACTTTGATTGCAGAGCTGTGAGTTTCAGTTGTCACCAAGGCGGTGTAAACTAAGTTGGTGATTTTACCAGAGTGGATCCGTGCAGTAACGTTGTGTCAGAGCAGACTATTATTGCCCCCAAGCACGGAGAGGTGGGGCCACCAGATCTCAGCACCAGAGCTACATCTTCAAAGTTGAGTGAGCCTCTGGTCTGCTGGAAATTCACCAACTCCATTTAGTTACTAACAATCCCATAAAATTCCTGCCATTTCTGGACAAGGTGTAGTCAATATAGACTGGAGTGATGAGGCCACCCCAACAGCACAACCATTAACTATCCTCCCAATTAGATGACTAGTATAAACATTAATAAAACTAAATAGTCTAGTAATTACATATGTACACTCTTGCATTTATTATGTAATATTCCATGCATTTCTTTCATAATTTCTAAATCTTTTATAAGTTCTGGTCAAAATAAAACTTGATCCAGAACAAAATAAAATGTAAAAAAAAAAATTTCTATCAAAAATTTTACACACTTGAGTTAGTTCAGTGTATTATAACATTTGTTAATATTATTAGACTTAGTAAATATCTGTGTGTGTGTCTATAAACTATCACACCACATTACATATCATTACCCTAGACATTTAACGTAGCCACATTCATTAGAAAAAAAAAAAAAAGATAAGTGTGAGGTCGTAGTGGTAGCGAGAAGGGCCTTCTGACAACTCTCAGTTACATTTTTTCTCAGGAGCCTTCACAGGTGACCTCATGCATCACACGTAGTACCATCACCACCATACAATACCATCAAACCCACTACAGCCTACTCAAGTGCCAAGCCACCCACATTTTTGTTTTTCCAAAGTCTGAGCTAGCGGTCCTTCTAAAACAAATTTGACATGGCTTTTAAAGCGTTGGAATTCTTGGTGCAGGTCTTGAGCCTGCCAGTCAATCCGAGGCTGTTCAAAGGTAAACCCAGTGGCCATTAATTTACCTGTTAGCGGCGATGAACTGGCGGTAATATACCCTTGTTATCAAAGTTAGGTCTAGTAGCCTGTGTTATCTTTTTAGATGGAAATGCAGGTTTACTGATACTTAAGCTGATCTTGTTTTGTGCTAATATAGATGTACTGGCAACATGGGTAATATTCTGACACCATGTCACGTTATACACTGTCAGTTATAACAGAACATTCATGAAGCAAAACGAGACGTCAACAGTTATCTTTATTTCTCGTGCTGCTATTGCTGACCGCCAGCATAGCTTCCCCTAGTATTGGTCATTGTAAATGTCGAAACTAATACTCAATACATCACAAGGGGGACATAAAACATGAGAAATGGAGGGGGCACTGGGGATGTTCTCGGAGAGTCAAGGGGGCAGTGACCCGAAAAAGTTTGGGAAACGCTGCAGTAGACTCTTGATTATCTGGGGTGATATGTAAAACATTAATCCCAGTTAATGTGATCCAGGATAATCAAGAGTCTACTTTATGTGTGTAAACCAACATCCGGTAGGCATTTTCCTATATGCAATCTTGTTAACACTTGCAGCAATTATTCTAATCCTTTTCTCTATGTATTTTCTAATCCAGATGGAGTGTTTTCCAAACTGCAATCTGGTTATAACGTGCTGTAAATATTCTATGTTCTCTGTGTATTTTTAAATCTACATGCTGTAACCTGTCCTCCAGTTAAATAATATAATAGAGAAGTCTCTTCTGTGAAATATATATTGTTTGCTTTTTATGCTTGAATGAATATTGTTCAGGTCTAACCACACAAGGTAGTTATCTAGATTGTGAGTTAGCATCTGGGATACAAATGCTGTCGGCGCAAATCACATGAGAATGAAAGAGTTTTTTCTAGATTGAGTTTCAGCAGAAATTATGAATTAGGGAGTTGCTCGCTGGGTTTTGCTGGCTGTGTTGTCTTGTTCTGAATTTTTAAGGAATATAGAATAATAGTATTGTGAATGGTATAATTTAATTTTTGATAGCTTCAGTAATTCAGAAGCTGGAATATGTGTTATTCGTTAATTGTTCTCTAAGGTATCAGTATGATGTGTTCAGTGGAACATTGCTTTATCTACATTTATATGGTAATTCCAAAGTTCAGAACATATTTCATTATGTTTCTTGGGACTGAATACCTGAGTTGCTGACTGCTTTACGAGTGATTGTGTGATCTGCAAGGACCTAGAATCCCTGAGTTGTTGACTGCTTTACGAGTGACTGTGTGATCTGCAAGGACCTAGAATCCCTGAGTTTTCGACTGCTTTACAAGTGACTTTGTGACTGCAAGGACCTAAAATCATACACCATGACAACTATACGTGCCAGCACACAAGTTGCCCCTTTCTCACACATCCAATATTATAAAAGAACAGCACACTCCAACACTACACTGTCAACACACTCCAACACTACACTGTGTTACTGTAGAAAGGACAGCTTGTGTCAAAGCTGTACACAAAAATAAATAATAACCTAACTATTGTCTGAGTTCCCATTAAGCACATAAAACTTTATGAAAAAAAACCTGCAGTGAAAATTACACTTACTCTGTAATTGGGCAGCTGAGTTAGTCCTGGCCACGTTTCCTCTGTTGGTGTGCCTAAAAGTCTGATTATTGTGGTTAAGTCAAGCACATAGACATAACATTATTAGCAACTGTGTAGACAACAGTGAATGTTTAAATAGCTGACCAAAATAATAAAAGAAACACAAATAAAATGGGAGATTTTAATAACCAATCACATGCCAAATGGCCTGAACTGATAAAAAAATTTTTTTTTTTAAATAAATGAAATATGATTAGATAAAGTGGCAGCTATAAATCATAGGATGACTACAATAGATTTCCGACAGTCTTGCTCTTCTGCCTTGAGCATGATCTCAGACCGACTATTTCCCACCATCTCTTATGTTACCTTCTAACACATTGCTGTCATCCTGTTGCACGTTTGCCTTCAGCTTTTCTCTCCATAACACTTTTGAAGTTTTGTCTCTTGATGCATCTAGAACATTTTTGTATTTCCGCGTTTGGTCCATTTCATAATTTTGTTTTTCATGTCTTTGTATATTTTTGTTTAACATGACTGCTTTGTGGTTTTGTTTTTATGAAATACCTCATTCTTCAGTGCATCCATGCTTCAAGGCATCCTTTCTTCATATTCCTTGGTTTTTTTCCCCTGCACTATGCAATAAGAAGTAATAAAATTATCAAAATTCATTATATGTATAAATTTACGATGAGAGAGAAATTTCACTGTATTAAAGAAAATATTGAATTGTCTGTTCATCATTGTCATGTTAAATTTATTACTTTTCAAAGGGGGAGAAAAAAGCTCTTAATTTTATAGTTTGCAAGGATACTTGAAAATTCTTTTTAACTGATCATCATCATCGTTACCAGGGAAGAGAGGCCTGCCAGCATTTGCCAATTCTGAAATTACAGTTAGAATAATGATATAATCAAGGGATGCTCGAAAGCAGACTCTAAAAGCAAAGCACAATCCTGCAATCACAACTTGACAATACAACACAATAAAACCTTTTTTAAAAGGAAACTATTAAAGCCTCAGGATATCTCTGTCCTAATAAATGTACAAAATGTCATTTAAAAAAAACCATTTATTTAATACATTATTCGTTATACTCTCAAATCAGCCATTTTCCCAAGCTCTTGTAAATAGTTTTAACTTTTTTTTTTTCTTTTTTTTTTTAAATTAATGAAAAAAAAAAGATATCCTGTTCAACCTCTGATGGGTTATAATTAGGATATATATTGTTTTCAATTCCAAATAATACGAACAACCACCGATATGAGAAAGTGGCATCACACCTGTCAAATCAATATAAATAGGGACAATCACAATTGTGCTTATACGTTTAAAAAAAAAAAAAATCAAGAATAAACTCTGAACAAGAATAATATTAAAGTGGAGGGGTGTAAAGGCCTTCAGAGTCATATATTATACTTCCATAATCTATTTTTCCTCTAATAAAAGATTTATAAAAAGTGAGCATTGTCTTAGTGCTTGCACCCCATCCATTACCTTTCAAATATCTTAATAAGTTAGTCAATCCTCTGCAAGACTCCACTAGTTTATCTATGTGTTTATTCCAGTTCAGCTGTTGGTCCAATATCATTCCTAGATATCGAGTGGTTTGTACTGTATTAATGTTTTGCCCTTGGATATTTATGTCTATAATTTTATTTTTAACAACCCTACCTTTACTGAAGATCATTCCCAATGTTTTATTTGTATTCAGCTGAAAACCCCGTTTTGTCATCCATTTATATACTTTATTTATTTGCTTCTTTAGATCCTTATATAATTTTGGCAGATGTCTCCCAGTCCTCCATATAGCAACATCATCTACAAATTGTGACAATTTATTTGTTATATCATTAACAAGACAATACCAAAGGATTGGGAGATTGCCATCATAACACCAATTTTCAAAAAGGGTGACAATCGACAGTGTGGAAACCATAGAGGCATATCCCTTCTCAGTGTCCCTGGTAAAATCTACTCTAGAATCCTAGAGCAGAGACTCCGACGCCTAGCTGAGCCACAATTGGATGAGGTCCAGTGCGGATTCCGAGCAAACCGAAGTACTCAAGACCTAATCTTCACACTCAGACAGCTGTGTGAAAAGGCCCTTGAGTACAAGAGTGAGATGCATCTTTGTTTCATAGATCTGGAAAAGGCGTTTGACAGGGTCCCCTGGAGCAAACTTTGGGATTGTTTGGCAAGGAAGAACATTCCAACATCTCTGATTCATGCTATACAGAGCTTCTACAAGTCTTGCAGAAATTATGTGAGGACAGCAAACCATAAGTCGGAAGAGTTTAGGACCACCACTGGTGTAAGACAAGGTGATATCCTATCACCTTACCTCTTCATACTCCTTATGGACGATGTCATCAAGGCATGTAAGGAGAGAACAAGAAAGTATTCAGTGGGGTACTGGAAGATGAGACAGGTCTATATTTCGGAGCTGGCATTTGCTGATGATGTTGCCCTGATTGCTAAATCAGAGGCACATCTCCAATCCAACCTGCAAGTCTGGAAGGAAGAGCTGGAGAAGAGAGGGATGGTCATAAGCAGCTCTAAAACAAAATCCATGGTGATATCACGAGAAGAAAGAAAACATCAGATTAAGCTGGGAGAACAGGTCCTGGAGCAGGTCGACCACTTTAAATACCTCGGAGCTATTATAGACCGAAAGGGAGGCATCAAAGAAGAGTTGGCCACTCGAAAAGCAGCAGCTGGGAGACTTTTTCAGGCCATAAATCGAGGATTCCTCAGCAAGAGAGAGGTTGGTAAGAAAACGAAGATGGCTGTATACCGCTCCACCTATGTCCCAGTCTTGACATACAGATGCGAGTCACGGGCAATGACTACAACCCATAAAAGCCAGATCCAAACCTCAGAAATGAGGTATCTGAGGAAGGTGGTTGAAGTAACAAGAAGAGACATGGTACGCAACCAGACGATACGTCAAGGCCTTAAATCCTACCCCCTGCAGACCCAAGTAGAACAGTCCCAATTAAGATGGTTTGGCCATGTCTGCAGAATGGGAGAAGATCGGATACCACGACAAGCATGGGAAACAAAGAGCCAAGGATCCAGACCCCGAGGACGACCCAGAGTCCGCTGGGAGGACAACATTAGACAATCTTTGAAGGATCGAGGACTAGAATGGAACCAGGCCAGGAGGAAGACAGCCGATAAGATAGTCTGTCGCTCTCTCTTCCAAACCTCTACACCTCACGGTAGAAGGGGAACGACTAAGTAAGTAAGTATATCATTAACTATGATTCCTCAAATGCATAGCTCATTGTACAGCACTGATGGTGCAGAGTGATGAGTTGCACCCATAATTGAACCAAAAATACGAAGCATTTTAGAAATCACTGCTGCTTAGGGTATTCAGCTTTGATAGAAAAGCAAAGATTACAGACAGCAGTAGTTATACAATAGGTGGTGTTTCCGCTTGGCAGAGTGGTCTGAGTTCAAGGCCTCATAGTGCCATGCTCCAGTCTAAAAAGGTAATGGTAGTCCCATAACAGATACTACCATATGGGAGTGAAATGTTAGAGGCTTCACTATTACTAGATCGAGCATCAAGAGGTGGGTTGACTAGTTACCTTCCCCGCTGCCTTTTCCTTCCCTAACTCACTAGCAGTCATGTACCCATTTACTGCTGGGTAGACTGGAGCATGACGACATCATATTTTGAACCCGGCACCTATGAGATTTATAAGGAGTGAAAGATGACGTTATAAGAATCTTTCACCACACTTTCGAAAAAGAGTTTTATTTATTCCAGCACATTATGTAATAATCAGGAAATGCAGAAACAGTTGTTTGGGCCGGAAGATCATCTGGATTCACATAACTCATATGGCTGTATAACTAAGGAATTGCTTAGTTGTTTGTTCTCGACCTCGATTGTTTTTTCTATAGTGTAATAATTAAAAGTGAAGTGAATTTGTAAAAAAAACAAGGATATTGCTTCTTTACAAGAATGCATTACTGTATTTGTTTGCTTATACTGTACAAGTGGCCGTTTTTTTTCTTCTTCAAATGCCATTTTCATGCAGCTTGGTGACATTACGTAAACAGCTTGGTGACATTATGTGAACATAATTCATATTTGTCTTTTAATTTTTTTCCAGAGATATCAACATTTTTCTTTTTGCTCTTTAAGGAGCATGAAGCCGCCCCTAAACTGGTCTCTCTACAGGAAGCTTGCACCAAGCATTTGCATGCTCCTGCAGCGGTGGTTTCTGTAGTAATCTGTTTTACATGATGAGGCTGCCAGTCCCATACACAATCTCATATGCTTCGCCTCGTACGACATACCTTTCTTTGACTCATCAGAGACCCACAGGAACTAACACAGGGCTAAGTAGATATGACTTCCAGCCATATTTGAAAGATTTTTCACTAGAGTTCAATCATTTATTTGTTTCAGTATATTACATGCTAAAGAAGTTGTGTGGCGTCTATTTTTGGACCGTACAAGTAGCACTATCACAATACGAAATAATCTATACATATTTTCTTCAAATTTATTCACATAGTACCTGCAAAGATGCAGCCCGCTGACCACATGTCGATCGAAGTAGAATACATTTTTGCCCCAAACAGGACATCTGGAGGTCGGTACCATAAAGTGACAACCTGTATGAAGATAGATATGCTATTTCATTGAAAGAATACAGACAAAAATGGAAAAAAGAATGCCCTAATTTCCAGTCATGAAGTGTATTCTTCCCTTGGAAAATGGCTATGGAATCTAGCCTGGAATCTAGAACAAATGTCACCAGTGACACTGTCAATAACTGCAGTTAATCACAAATAAAATTTCAGACATTCTGGAAACAAATCACTTATCCGTATATGTGATTTCAAGAAAAATTGAAAAAGAAAACAAAAAAAAATTGTTAACCCTTGATTTGGTTCTAAAAGGTGACGCTGAGATGTTTACATTTTATGAAATTTCAGATTCACTGCTATCAATGGTTTACGTTATATATATCAATAGTGATCCTAGATGCATGTAATACGTGTCTGAAAGCACTGATTTATGTACAGATATCACTATCATAATGAACTTTCAGCCAAATTTTCAATGAATTTGACGTCTCAGACATATCTGAACAATCTTCAAGAACACATAACTTCTCAACAATTTTTCTAATATTTTAATAGCTTGTACAGCATTACAATGATCCCTGAATGACCTTTCATGTTGCACTAATATTCCAACACCTCAAATGCTGACACTTTACTGAATGTGTCATGCTGTATCAAATATGCTTTCCATATATACATTTCTCCGTTAAAAAAAAAGAAGAAATAATGCCAAACAGCAGGTTTTACAAATACGCTTGCCAGATGCTGACTGTGTTCAGAAATCTAATTTAGCTGTCAGCGTTTAACACTTTGCTGACCAAATTCGACGATAGTCGAATTTCCGGTTGAAACCCTTGCTGACCAGATTCGACGAAAGTCGAATTAGTAAGTCTACCAACGCAACAGACAGCCGTATCGATAGTTTTACGAAACAAGCCTCATCCGGGTATTTTTAACATTCCAAAATGGCTGCGCCCATGAATGATATCGTGAATCGCTGTTTAAAAGCAGAGTTTTGATTAAAATTTCATTATTTTTAGTACAAGAGCCCATTCTTTGTTTTCATCATGTGTGATGATGAAAACCAGACTTATAACAGAGATGATTCTGACTTTGGCAGCGAATCTGGGGCCGAAAGTGATATCTCATGGCTAAGTAGAGATGTTTCACTCAATCGAAATGCAACTGATAGCAGCGATAACGAATTTGGATTAGATGAAGGTGATGTAGGTACATCTGAAGCAGGAGATGGGCGTGGCACAAGAGACCACAGCAAGACTGCACATCAAAATAATCTGTGGAGATGGAGAAAGCTTGCTCAAAACGAACTTGTTGAGCTTGACATGCTTCCTTCATATGAAAAACAACAAGGTGTCACGGCAGACACAACTGACTTAAAGTCAAATGATTTTTTCAAACTTTTTTCCCCGACACTGCCATAGATCTGATCACTGACGAAGTGAATAGGTACGGAGAAAATCACCTCTCTCAGTACACAGGAAATGCTAAGTACAAGAAACGTACTTGGGATAAAACTGATGCAGTTGAAATTTCTGCATTCATAGGCCTTCAGATTGGTATGGGAATGTGTTGCAAACCAGCAGTCTCAGACTACTGGTGTAAGAATTTTTGGTTGAATGATACACCATATTCGAGGGTCATGAGTCGGAACAGGTACCAACAGCTCCACAGAAATCTCCATTTTAATAATAATGATAACAGAATTGAGAGGGGGCAGCCTGGGTATGACCCCCTCTTCAAGCTCAGACCCTTACTGGATATTATTTTGCCTACATATAAGCAACACTACACACCTGGGCGGGAGTTGTCAATAGATGAATCGATGGTGAGGTTCAAGGGTAGAATATATTTCAAGCAATACCTGCCAGCAAAACCCACAAAGTGGGGAATAAAAGTATTTGTACTCACTGATGCTAAAACACAATACTGCCTGAAATTGAAAAATTTATACTGGTAAGGCAAATGATGAAGGTTCTGTTGGGGCAACTTCCAGGGTTGTGAAAGATCTTCTTGATGGATATGGCAACAAAGGACATATTCTCTACTGCGACAGCTTTTATTCAGCCCCAGCTTTATTTCAAGAGCTGAAAGAAATTCAGATTGGTGCATGTGGAACAGTAGCTGAGAATAGGAAGCATTTTCCTGAAGCACTGAAGAAAAAGCAACTCAAATTGAAAAAGGCAGATCATCCTGTGTTTTGTGCCACAGAAGATAAAGGCATGTTGGCAGTTACCTGGCATGACACAAAAAGAGTTAATCTTTTATCTACTGTTCACTCCAATGATGTTATGGACAAGACAGTTAGAAAACGAGGAATACCTGAGGGCAGAACAATTCAGAAGCCAGTGCTAGCAGAAAAATACAACAAAAGTATGGGAGGTGTCGACCACTTCGGCCAACTGGGTGCAAGCTATCCCTACCCACACAGATCATATAAATGGTACCTGCCATTATATCATTTCTTAGTTGAAACTGCCCTGGTTAATGGGCACATAACCTACAACACTGCCAACTCTACAAAAAAGATCACAGCAAAGAAGTTCAGGCAGGATGTCAGTCTCGCTCTTATTGAACCTGCTATTCTTCGACGCAATGTGACACCTTCAAAACCACAAGTCACAACAACACGACTTACTGAGCGCCACTTCATTGATAAATATGAAAGGGCAAGGTACAAACCAGACTGTAAAGTGTGTAAGGCTGCAGGGAAAAGAAGCCAGACTGTCATGTACTGCCCAGATTGCAATGTACCTCTATGCACGATACCGTGCTTCAAATTATACCACACAGTCGAGGATTATCAACGATCCAGACAAAGACTCTTGCAGAGGCCTACAGCTACAACTTCAACCCCAGTTAATGAAGGAAGCAGCTCAGACTCCAACTAGAGGTATGTAACTATTCAAAACATTCACAAACACTCATTGTCAGATGCCGCAGACACAGAATACACTCAAAAAAGACAATATAAAAATTAAATTTTCTTTGCATTTTATTCACAATTTTTATGAGCCTTTTATGTTGAAATACATGGTTATTAATAAATCAGTACGTCAATTAAGATTATTTTCTTCATTGCCATCAATGTCCCTAACATTTTATTGCACTGACATCAAACAAATTCACTAAACACTGGAAAAATATCATGGTTTTAAAACATCTCCTGAAATTTCTATAAATAGCCACACAAATTCAAGATGGCCGCCTGTTGCGTGAGAAATTCTCGCAACATCGTTTTATTACAATATATATTTTATAACGCAAGGGCAACAACTGCTTGAAATTTATAGTCACTTTTCTCGGTAAGCAGTTGTCTCCTCGCGTTGGTATTGAATGCAGTTAAGTTTGCTATGCTAGGCCGTTTTCTCAGAAAACGGTTGGCAACCTGTTGGGTTATCCTTTTAAGGTAATCATTCTTACGCTGGTTCGTAGTAAAGGTCCTTGCGTCTTAAGTTCTGAGCTGTGGTCATTTTGCGCTGGACTGCGCATGACTGGTCTTGCTTCTTGGTCGATCGATTTCCGCCCACCAGTCAGTGAGTGATTTTGAATAGCTAGAAAGATGCCTCGCTGAGAGGGGATCTCCACTATTTTTTTGTTCTGTCAGGAATGTGAAGTCCTCTTAATGGATATTTCGTTTATTCGAGATAATACCTCTAGTGTATTTCCACATGCCGGGAGGCGTAATATTTCTGTGTATTTCCTGAAGGCAAGGTAAATTAACTTTTCATTAACTCTATCGATTTTTGGTCGTGAGCGATTTTTTGATTCATAGCCTGTCTTCGAAAGGCGTCGTCACGAGATGTTTTCCCAGCTCACATGTCGCTGTATTGTACTGCATCGGTTGATGCATGTCCCAGGGACCATTACTTGCTACTTTGTTACATGAACTAGGTTTGGAAAACCTTTGTTATCTAGAGGATATTTTTGAGGACATTATTTATACTTCGGCAGACGTGCCTGTCTTGCTGAAGTCAGATTAAGGAGAGTGAACTGATCTCATACATCTGGTTATCTTCTGGCTAAGATAGAAAGGGATGGAGAATTTTCCCGACTACATTACAGCCTTATAATGTATTGACATGCCTGTGAATTACCTTTATTATGATGCTGTCTACCGTCCATTGCTATACTGACATTGTTGCTGTGATAATGACTGTCTGATGTACCTACATATTCGCGTATACATTTTGTCACTGTGGCGTCCACAATAAATGATACAGAAAAACGTCACTAGCTGTTACAAGCATCATTGACTTTATACGTCGTGAGTTAACTGACGTCTTTGTATGGATTGCCCTGTTTTTGTATGATCATTGTTTGACTGTACATCATCTACACACTTCACAAAACCAGACCACGGGCACCATCACTCACCTCATGGTGCACGCGTCATTTGGCGGCCAATTACTCAATCATAATATAAATTGGGCGTCATCATTTGGTGGCCATAAGCTGGTTTGATCTGGTACCAGCAAACACGGGGTCCCTTACCCACTTCATTTTCAACAAGAATTCATCAGCATCCTTCAAGAAATTAACATTCTTCAAGACAGTCAACATCTTCAAAATTTTCAAAGTACTCGGCGTTGCCCGGTAAATGTCAAAATTGCAATTTTTGACTGAAACAGAAATTTGACAGTACCCGGCGTTGTTACATGTTGCCGGATAACTCGGACTGCTGTTTTCTTTTACGCAAGTCAAGCAAGTTGCTGCTGTCAAGGTTCCAGTGCTGTCGTTTTTTGTGAAGGTCAAGTGCCGGTTGAAACGGGTTGTTTTCTGAAGAAGGCCAATTACCGATTTCCATCAACTTACTTTTGGATAAGAGGGTCAAGTGCCGAAACAACTCAACATACAGTATTTCAGAAGCTCTAGTACCATCGTGTTAGCAGTGGAAGCAGTTCAGATGTGCCATCATCGTTGGAGCTTCGCTCTTTAGGACGTTGATTGACATCCGTTTTTTTCTGCTGTTCTACGATTGGAAGCCTATAAGTTAAGTGGCCTGTTTGTACGTAAACTGTGCCCTTATACTTCTGCTGAGTCTTCTGTGTATCATCTCATTCTATTGTTATATGTTATTCGTATATTTATATGTTTATATTTCAGCGGGTTCTCGGTTGGGTGGTGTCTCCCTTAGATCATGCCACGTCATAGAGGTCGTCTATTGTGAGCGTTTTCTGTAGGGTGAGCAAATTTCCGATACTGGAATTTGCTAAGCGACTTCTGTTGCTATTTATGTTAGTTGTGATGACATGTATTAATATTGTTTTCGTTATTATTTCGCATTCTTTAGTTTTGTTTTGATTTGTTTGTATTTGTTAGCCTACTCTTGACTATAGTTTAGTTTCATACAACATTTTTGTTTATACACTGTGGTGTCATGTATTTTTTTTTTTTCTATCGCAGATATCGTCACATTTTTTGTGATATTTCATTAATTTCTGCTTTATTTTTAGTTGATTTCTGCGAACGTTTTTGTATTGTTGCTGATCTTTGTTATTGTTTACATTGTTATTGTTTACATTGTTTGCATTGTTTACATTTTCAATGTTTACATTCTGCATGTGTTTACATAGTCATTGTTTACAGTTATAGTAATTAGTTAATGGGCTATGCTAATGCACTGTTACTACTACACTGATGATAAATGAATGATGAATAGTGTCGTGCACTATTGAATGAGAAGTGCACTTATGATCAAGAATTGAGTGTTGATATTTCATATACAAGTTCTTTGATTGGAGACTTGTTTCCCACAGAGACTGGGATAATATAATGTGATGTGAATATACAAGTGCTTAATTAAGACTTGTTACACTTAGGTTTGAAATAAATTAGTTAATTATTTCAGGTTTTTGAACTCATATTATTACTCATCATGTCTACATTTGAGCACTTTATTGAGCAGGGTAAATTGCTTGGGAAGACTGGTGATAAGTTAGAAGAATTTGCAACTGCTCGATATGATAAAGCAATGGAAGCTGAACAAAAGAAACTGCAGATGCAGGTGGATGAAAAAAGATTCCAAATGGAAATGGAAAAACAAAAAAGGGAATCAGAAGCTGAGGAAAGAAAACTCCAGCTAGAGGCTGAAAATAAAAGACTTGAAAAAGAAGCTGAGAATAAAAGACTTGAAAAAGAAGCTGAAAATAAAAGACTTGAAAAAGAAGCTGAGAATAAAAGACTTGAAAAAGAAGCTGAGAATAAAAGACTTGAAAAAGAGGCTGAGAATAAAAGACTTGAGAAAGAAGCTGAAAGACTTCAAATAGAGGCTCAGGCTGAGGAAAGAAGATTACAGAGAGAGTCTGATGAGAGGAAAGAGAAAGCAAAAATGGAACATGAAGAAAAGGTCTTAGCTTTAGAGTTGGAAAAATTGAAATTGATGAACATGAGTAATGGTAATGATTCAAACAAGGGTTCATCTTCTGGTAAGGCTAATAATGATACTTTTAAGATTAAGTTACCAACATTTAGTCCTTCCAGTGATGACATAATGTTCTATCTGGACAGATTTGAACAAGCATGTACAGCTCATAACATAGACAAAGCAAAATATGTTTATCAGTTATCAGGGATACTGACAGGTAAAGCTCTAAGTATATTAAATATGGTGGATGAACCTGACAAGAACAATTATGAGGTTGTCAGGGCCGCTTTGTTAAAGAAATATCAGCTTAACGAAGACGGCTATCGTCTACAATTTAAAAACATGGTACCTGAAAATGGAGTTGAATTCTCCGAGTTTATTGCAAGAATACGCATTACTTTCTCACGATGGGTTGAACTATCTAAGACGGAAAAAACTTATGAAGGACTTATGGACTTAATACTTAGAGACAAAGTCATGTCGTCTGTCAATGAGTCTTTCCTTGCTTTCCTTCATGAACGTAAACCTAAAACAATAAAAGAAATGGAAGATTTCTGTTGCCAATATGTAACTGCGCACCCACACATAACCATGGGTAACTCTAAGGTGAAAGAAGGTTTACCAGTTGCTTCGGCAGCACCGTATGGTCAAAACTTTGCTCGTAGATCCCAACAAAATTTTGATAGAAAGGGCAGCGGTAATTTCTGTCAAAATCATGGAAATCAATTTCATGGTGATTCTTCTTCGAAGAATTGGAGACAACCTGATAGTACTCGTTACTATCACCCTAATAATTATAGGCATTTCAAAAGAGGATATGGTAATAGAGGTTATTCCTGCCGAAGACCTCAAAACCAAACAAATAGATGTTCGCATCAATGTGGACATGATAGTAATCGTGGAAACTGGAATTCGAATCATGATAACAATTACAATAGAGACAATAATAACTGCAGAGATAATAATAACTCTGATAACTTCAGAGGTAATAATAGTCGCGGTAGGTCTCAACACAAAAAAAAGAGATATCAGCAGGCTAATTCTGTACAACAGGAAACTGAGGGAGCCTGTAATCATGTTGTTGATAATAAAAACTTTGACGCTGTCACTGGTTCTACTTTTGACTTTGAGAGAGCAAACAAATGCCCCCAATGCAGTACTTTATTCGAACCGGGTACCATAACTACTTTGAGTTGTGGTCACCCTCTTCCCGCTCTTCCTGCTGCTGTTGCGCATGACGGGAGGGGTTCTTTAATCCTACATAAGGGTCTTGTTAATGATACTCCGGTCTCACTACTTTTCGATTCCGGATGCACCACTATTGGTGTTAGACAATCGCTTGTAGATCCATCTTGTGCTACAGGAAAGGTTATTAAATGTGTCACATTTGGCGGCACTCTAGAAAAATATCCTACTGCTGTAATTCGCATTGCCACTCCTTTCTTTACTGGAGATGTGCATGCTTGTCTCTTACCTAATCCTATTGCGGACCTTATTATTGGTCGTATTCACGGAGTTAGGGAGTGTACCCCACAGCAGATTGCTGCTTGGGAAGATAATAACATGCAAGCTACAAATGCAGTGGTTACAAGAGCACAAGCTCTACAAACACCCGAAACTTCACTGAATAGTGATAATGAAGTTGATAGCCAAGATAGTCACTTAGTAATCACTCATGACTCTTTCATAAAATTGCAAGAAGAAGATCCTTCTTTAAAAAAATTCTTCATTCTTGCGAAGAAAGGTGATCCGAATCAGGATACAAATAGAAAATCTTGGATTGCAATGAGAAACGGCGTACTTGTACGTATGGTACAAGATTCGACTACGTCGGCGCATTCGCAAATTCTTGTTCCCAAGAGCATGAGAGTGCAAATATTGCAACATGCTCATGACTCGCAATGTGCTGGACATATGGGTTTTGCCCGTACGAAGTCGAGAGTCCTTGCGGCTTTCTTTTGGCCTTTTGTCAACAAGGACATTCGTATTTACTGCCGATCATGCAAGGTATGTCAGGAGGTCAAATCTAGAGGACCACGACATGCTGCGCCTATCCAGGCTGCTGACATTCCTATTCGGCCGTTTCAGAAAATGGCCATAGATATTATTGGCCCTTTTAAGGTCAAGTCGGCCAGAGGACATCAGTTCATCCTTACATGTGTCGATATGTGCACACGTTGGCCAGAGGCTATCCCTCTTAAGAGCATATCTACTACAGATATCGCAGATGCTCTTTGGTTGATATTTTCTCGCTTGG
Source organism: Oreohelix idahoensis (assembly GCA_024509875.1). Lineage (NCBI taxonomy): Eukaryota > Metazoa > Mollusca > Gastropoda > Stylommatophora > Oreohelicidae > Oreohelix > Oreohelix idahoensis. The sequence goes on from JAMPIV010017379.1 coordinate 115,663, forward strand.
GGTTCCCCAGAGAAATATTGTCAGACCATGGCACTCAACTCATATCTGACACTATGTCACAGGTAATGTCTACCTTACATATTGAACGATCTCTCAGTAGTATCTACCATCCTATGTCTAATGGGTTAGTTGAGCGTCTGAATAGAACGCTCAAGACTTTGCTTGGTAAGATAACTGAAGATCATCCTCAAGATTGGGACAGGGTTTTACCCGCGGCTCTCTTTGCCTATAGAGAAGTCCCTAATGAACACACACAGGATTTTCTCCCTTCGAACTTGTCTTTGGCGCGCGTCCGCGCGGCCCTATGTCTTTATTACACGACCTCATCACTGCCGATGATATTAGCGATGACCCTCAATCCTCATATGAGTATGTCATTGCTCTTAGACAAAAGATCATTGAGGCATGTAAGCTAGCAACTGCTTCATCAGAAATTGCTAAAGAGAAGGCAAGGCAGTTTGCTAACAAGAATAGATGTCTACGACAACTTTGTCCAGGTGACAAAGCATTCGTCCTACTCCCCAGTAGGGAAAATAGACTTCTTATTGCATGGAAAGGTCCGTATGCAATAGTCTCTCGGATTTCCGATGTTGACTATGTGGTCGATATTGATGGAAAGCATAAAACTTTCCACATAAACATGCTTTCGGAATTTCACGAACGTCCGGACTATTTGCTGCCTATTTTCCAGGCAACGGATGATGCTCCTGCACCTCACGGTCATTATTCATCCCTGTCTGTCATACAGGATGAGGAATCTACCTTCTCTGATGTCAATCTTCCCCTTCCAGTGGTTCCATTACATTCCACGGAATCTTGGAAAAACGTTTCTGTTTCTCCTAATCTTTCTGGTGACGAACATCGACAAGTCTCGTCGATGTTACAAACATTTCAGGATGTTCTCACTGACATTCCTGGACACACAGATGTCATAGAACATGACATAATTCTTACCGACAATAATCCAATTAGGGTTAGGCCTTATCCTATCCCTATACACTTTCAGTCGCAAGTGGAAAAGGAATTGGATGAAATGATTCAATTAAATATAATTGAACCATCGACTTCACCATATTCTTCTTCCATGGTTATTGTCCGGAAGAAGGATAAGAACATACGAATTTGCGTTGATTATCGCAAATTGAATCAGGTCACAAAGTTCGATGCTGAACCGATGCCTTTGTTAGAAGATCTACTGATTAGACTTTCTAATTCTAGATTCTTCACTAAACTTGACTTGTCTAAAGGTTATTGGCAAGTGCCTTTAGCAGAGCATGCCAAACCTCTTACTGCTTTTTCTACACCTAGGGGTCTATTTCAATGGAATGTTATGCCTTTTGGTCTCATGAACGCCCCTGCCACTTTCGTTCGCATGATGCGTCGAATTCTGTCACATCGTTCGGATGTCATCGCATACTTAGATGACATCTGTCTCTTCAGTGATACCTGGGAAGATCACTATTTAGGGTTATATGACTTACTGTCCACTCTACGTGAGAATAATTTGACAGCAAAACCTTCTAAAGCTTTTGTTGGTTTTGGTGAAATCTCTTTCCTGGGTCATCGTGTTGGTCATGGTCTCTTGAAGACAGAAGACCACAATACTTCCAAAATACTGAACATCTCTGTTCCTAAAACGAAGAAACAAGTTAGGAGTCTCTTAGGTTTAATTCAATTTTATGGGAGATTTATTCCAAATTTATCTTCAATCATGGCACCTCTCTCAACATTGTTGAAGAAAGGTTCGCCTAATCTGGTCCGTTGGTCTGAAGAATGCCAATCGTCACTAGACCAAATCAAGAATATATTTTCTTCTCCTCCCATCTTAAGATTACCTACTCTTGATAGGACTTTTGTTCTTCGGAGTGATGCTTCATCCACTGGGATTGGAGCAGCACTGATGCAAGAATATGCAAATACTCTGCATCCTGTTATGTACATTTCTAGAAAACTAAATGCGGCAGAGAGGAACTACTCGGTTTTAGACCGTGAGTTGTTAGCGATGGTTTGGTCAATTCTAAAACTACAAAGATTCCTCCTGGGCGCACATTTCATTCTAGAGACTGATCAGAAAGCTCTTACAGCTATTCAGACTAAGAATTTGAAGAGTTCGAGATCCACTCGATATGCTATAGCTCTTCAACCTTTTCACTTCACGGTACGAGCTATCCGTGGTGCGGATAATGTGATGGCTGACATTTTGTCTAGATGCCCACATGACTCCAACTAATACTTCTGGCCTATATTTCCATATATTACAGAGTCATAACACACCTATATTACTACAATAGATTAGCACATCTGTACTCACTTTATATGTACACACTATCGTGCTTTGTTATCATCTTCTTCTGTTCGTTTTTTAAGATGATAGAGGAAGACTGAGTGGTTAATATAAGGGCCGTTAGTTTACTAAACAGCCACAATTATTAATAATGTATTGTACCTTATGAAGCATATTAGTTATTAATTAGCATTATATTGCTTGTACTTTCTCAGAATGTCATTGATGAGCTGAGGACTTACCTTACTATTATCAAGCATGACGAGTTCTAGATTGTGTACTTACCCTCGGAATGCCAGAGGATATGTCCTGGATCGTCATGTAGTTTAACTTTACTATGTACTTATGTCATTACATGTCAAATAATGTACTATTTAAATTTTCCTATCAGATTTGTACATCCATTTTTAAAGACAATATTAGATTATGCTATTTATTGATGTCTATGGTAACTTGCATACGTATATTGTGTTTACATGCTAACGTGATGTGTGTGTTGGTGACACCTCCCCGATGTGAATATTTTTTGAGACATATTTATTTTTCTGTTGAGGTATATCCTCACCAGACACTCTATATTTAGCCTCATGTTAGGCAATTTAATTAATTATCAGCGCATAATTCGTGCGTTTTGAGCCGCTTATCGCATGCTCTTTGATATTTAAAAAAAAAAAAAAATATGTTCCACATTTTTTTTTTTTTTATCGGGAGGAGGTGGTGATATGTTGCGTGAGAAATTCTCGCAACATCGTTTTATTACAATATATATTTTATAACGCAAGGGCAACAACTGCTTGAAATTTATAGTCACTTTTCTCGGTAAGCAGTTGTCTCCTCGCGTTGGTATTGAATGCAGTTAAGTTTGCTATGCTAGGCCGTTTTCTCAGAAAACGGTTGGCAACCTGTTGGGTTATCCTTTTAAGGTAATCATTCTTACGCTGGTTCGTAGTAAAGGTCCTTGCGTCTTAAGTTCTGAGCTGTGGTCATTTTGCGCTGGACTGCGCATGACTGGTCTTGCTTCTTGGTCGATCGATTTCCGCCCACCAGTCAGTGAGTGATTTTGAATAGCTAGAAAGATGCCTCGCTGAGAGGGGATCTCCGCTATTTTTTTGTTCTGTCAGGAATGTGAAGTCCTCTTAATGGATATTTCGTTTATTCGAGATAATACCTCTAGTGTATTTCCACATGCCGGGAGGCGTAATATTTCTGTGTATTTCCTGAAGGCAAGGTAAATTAACTTTTCATTAACTCTATCGATTTTTGGTCGTGAGCGATTTTTTGATTCATAGCCTGTCTTCGAAAGGCGTCGTCACGAGATGTTTTCCCAGCTCACATGTCGCTGTATTGTACTGCATCGGTTGATGCATGTCCCAGGGACCATTACTTGCTACTTTGTTACATGAACTAGGTTTGGAAAACCTTTGTTATCTAGAGGATATTTTTGAGGACATTATTTATACTTCGGCAGACGTGCCTGTCTTGCTGAAGTCAGATTAAGGAGAGTGAACTGATCTCATACATCTGGTTATCTTCTGGCTAAGATAGAAAGGGATGGAGAATTTTCCCGACTACATTACAGCCTTATAATGTATTGACATGCCTGTGAATTACCTTTATTATGATGCTGTCTACCGTCCATTGCTATACTGACATTGTTGCTGTGATAATGACTGTCTGATGTACCTACATATTCGCGTATACATTCTGTCACTGTGGCGTCCACAATAAATGATACAGAAAAACGTCACTAGCTGTTACAAGCATCATTGACTTTATACGTCGTGAGTTAACTGACGTCTTTGTATGGATTGCCCTGTTTTTGTATGATCATTGTTTGACTGTACATCATCTACACACTTCACAAAACCAGACCACGGGCACCATCACTCACCTCATGGTGCACGCGTCATTTGGCGGCCAATTACTCAATCATAATATAAATTGGGCGTCATCACCGCCATGATCATGTGACCATTTTTCATAAAATATATTTTTAAAGATGTAGCAACCATTCATAATGGCGCTCTGAACATTTCAAAACCCTATGTCTGTTTTTCAATTTTTTATGAATTTAAAACAAAACCAGTTATTTTTAAAGAAATCGGCAAACAAACTTGTTAATGGGAGACATTACCAGTTATTTTTAAAGAAATCGGCAAACAAACTTGTTAATGGGAGACATTAATGCACTGGATTGCTGGTTTATCGTTAAATCAGTACGTCAATTAAGATTATTTTCTTCATTGCCATCAATGTCCCTAACATTTTATTGCACTGACATCAAACAAATTCACTAAACACTGGAAAAATATCATGGTTTTAAAACATCTCCTGAAATTTCTATAAATAGCCACACAAATTCAAGATGGCCGCCATGATCATGTGACCAATTTGCATAAAATATATTTTTATAGACGTAGCAACCATTCATAATGGCGCTCTGAAAATTTCAAAACCCTATGTCTGTTTTTCAATTTTTTATGAATTTAAAAAAAAACAGTTATTTTTAAAGAAATCTGCAAACACCCTTGGTAATGGGAGACATTAATGCTCCGGATCGCTGGTCAGCAAAGTGTTAACCAGTGATTTAGAAATTTAATGACTAAATAAATTATTGTGGCTTCTTAAGTGAAATAAAATCCGAATTTATCTGCTTTTTAAAAATGTCAGTACAATTAAATCCAAGTTTAAAAAATGAAGTGTGGAAGCCACAGTAAAGGTAAATTTGAAAGGTTATCTATTTCTCTTGATTACAAACATATACATTTTTTTTCTTCTAACTATGACAATGTTTAAATGTTGCGTTGCTTTTATTTTTATGACAACAAATATAGTTACAGATTAACTTGAACTTCTTTATAAGATTACTGTATGTGAATATAGACTGTGTATAGTGAAATATATGACACATTACAAATCTCGGACATAGTACTAACTTACTTCAGCTAAATAACATGTTTGTCAAGATACATTTTACTTCAGCCTAATAAAATATATGTCTTGCCATATCTATAGAGTGAAGAAGGAGAAAAGAGAGATACAGATAAACAAACATACATGTTCAAAGGAGATTTACTTCATTCACATTTTAAAAATTAAACAACTATGTGATATCTTGACACACACTTACTTCAGCTGAATAAAATCTCACTGGAAAACCAAATGCTCTTGCAAGACCAAAATCTGCCAACTTCAGTTCCCCATTCTGCAAATGTATCATTGCATAAATCTTTTGATCTTTCTGCTTGCAAACTTACAAAGTCCAAGCTCTGAATAAAAGGGAGGAAAATAACTATTTACACCTTTTTAAATTTAACATTTCTTCATTTCCTTTAGGTTCTTATTTAAGTCATTTTATCAGCTGCAAGTGAATGTATCCTTCGAGGTTGGGATTCCTGGCTGTATGCTCATTTTCTCAACATCTCATAGTTTACCCATCACAGTTTTCTCTAACTCTGACTTTATTTGGTTTTTCATTTCTGTTTTTTTTTTCCTCTTTAGTTGTTTTCAATCCATTGTATATGTGGCACCCATGTGATTTTGTCAGACTAAGTCATTTTCATTCTTTAGAACTTTAATTTGTCAGGATTCTTGGCAGCAAAAGCTATTATTTTTTAATTATCTCTGATTTTGACTATTAATCTTAAATATCATAATCCTTGTTTTTTCAGATTAATTTCCAAGCTGCCCACTCATCATTTGTGTGGACTTTCCTTGTGTTGTACCTACGATTCTGTTTATTTAGATTTATCTGTCTTTGGCAGCCCCCATGTGGGCTACTTGACTTTGATAAAACTTTAAAAACTGAAACTTTCATGCACTAATGGTCCTATTTACTGATAACTTATGAAGTAATTAGCATAAAAAGTAATTTACTCAGTCATTTGCACCTGCAAAAAATATGGCTTCTTCTTCTTCACATGCCATACCAGCTGGCATAGTCAGTCATGTTTCTCCACAATGTCCTGCGCCTAGTGCTGCTTATCAACTCTGCTGCTGATTCCTTTCCATGACACAATTTATACTGCAATGTATCTTATCTTACTGTCACCCAGTATCTCTTTTTTCCTTCAATCTTTCCTGTTGTCACATGCATTCCAGCTTCCCTCTTCTCATACTTTGCCTGAAGAAGGTGGACAGATTCCTTCTGATATGTGTAATACACTTCCTTTGTGCTTTAGCCTTTTTTTTTCCAGGACATTCACTTTTTGTGTGTCTTAGGTATTCTTAACATATCTGCAAAACCATATTTCTGTGGCCTCCAGAGATCTTCCTGCTTCTTTACTGACTATCCATAACTCAGAGAAAGAAAGAATAACTCACTCTGCCTCATGCAATTCCAAGGTGTCTGTGAAGAGACAAAAGAAAGGACTAATGCTCCCTCAAGCTTGTCGTAAAAGATGACTAATATGAGGTTGTGCATGGGACTGGTGACCTCAACATGTACAATTAATTGCTACAGAAAGCATTTCTGCAACAGTTCACTCTCTGGCATAGGCTTCCTCAAGGGGAGCATCTGCAGTGGTGCCTCTATGCTCCATGGGGAGTGAAAAAGGGGTAGATGATGACAGCTCACTTCCATATGATAGAACCAGCACTATGTAACATTTAAAAAAAAAAAAAAACTATTTCTTACCACGAGTGACAAAGAGTTACAGCACAGAATGTTTTTCACTTCGTGGAAAGCTGTTTGGTGGACAGAGGAAATCAAAGAGAAAATAAGAGAGAAGAAAATGGCATGGAAACAATACTTAGGAGCTAAAAACACAACAGGACAAATGGAAAAATATAGAGAATATGTGACACTCAGAACAGAAGCAAAGAACAAAGTGCTAGCAGCAAAACAGAAGTCCTGGGAAGAATTTGGAGAAAAGCTAGAAAAAGATGCACAAGAAAACCAGAAATTGTTCTATAAGACCCTAAAGAACATGAGGAAAGAAAAACAATGCCCTCTCAAATTTATAAAGGATAAACAAGGCAAATTGCTTACTGCCCCGAAGAAAGTAATGGAAAGATGGAAAGAATATTTCTCAGAACTCCTGGATGGTGAGCATGATGAAGCATCAGAAATGATAACCACTAGCACAGAAGAGAAAACCAATGATGGTGAAGATGACATAAAGATGGAAGAACTGAGGGCAGCACTAGAGAAAATCAAGATGGGCAAAGCAGCAGGGCATGATGGTATAACACCAGAAATGGTTAAGTACATGGGAGCATCAGGCGACCTATTACTCTTAAGGGTCCTACAGGCAGCATGGTGCAACAAGACCATACCAAAGGATTGGGAGATAGCCATCATAACACCAATTTTCAAAAAGGGTGACAATCGACAATGTGGAAACCATAGAGGCATATCTCTTCTCAGTGTCCCTGGTAAAATCTACTCTAGAATCCTAGAGCAGAGACTCCGACGCCTAGCTGAGCCACAACTGGATGAGGTCCAGTGCGGATTCCGAGCCAACCGAAGTACTCAAGACTTAATCTTCACACTCAGACAGCTGAGTGAAAAGTCCCTTGAGTATAAGAGTGAGATCCATCTTTGTTTTATAGATCTGGAAAATGCGTTTGACAGGGTCCCCTGGAGCAAACTTTGGGACTGTTTGGCAAGGAAGAACATTCCAGCACCTCTGATTCATGCTATACAGAGCTTCTACAAGTCTTGCAGAAATTATGTGAGGACAGCAAACCATAAGTCAGAAGAGTTCAGAACCACCACTGGTGTAAGACAAGGTGATATCCTATCACCTTACCTCTTCATACTCCTTATGGACGATGTCATCAAGGCATGTAAGGAGAGAACAAGAAAGTATTCAGTGGGGTACTGGAAGATGAGACAGGTCTATATTTCAGAGCTGGCATTTGCTGATGATGTTGCCCTGATTGCTAAATCAGAGGCACATCTCCAATCCAACCTGCAAGTCTGGAAGGAAGAGCTGGAGAAGAGAGGGATGGTCATAAGCAGCTCTAAAACAAAATCCATGGTGATATCACGAGAAGAAAGAAAACATCAGATTAAGTTGGGAGAACAGGTCCTGGAGCAGGTCGACCACTTTAAATATCTCGGAGCTATTATAGACCGAAAGGGAGGCATCAAAGAAGAGTTGGCCACTCGAAAAGCAGCGGCTGGGAGACTTTTTCAGGCCTTAAATCGTGGATTCCTCAGCAAGAAAGAGGTTGGTAAGAAAACGAAGATGGCTGTATACCGCTCCACCTATGTCCCAGTCTTGACATATGGATGCGAGTCGTGGGCAATGACTACAACCCACAAAAGCCAGATCCAAACCTCAGAAATGAGGTATCTGAGGAAAGTGGTTGAAGTAACAAGAAGAGACATGGTCCGCAACCAGACGATCCGTCAAGGCCTAAAATCCCATCCGCTGCAGACCCAAATAGAACAGTCCCAACTAAGATGGTTTGGCGATGTCTGCAGAATGGGAGAAGATCGGCTACCACGACAAGCATGGGAAACAAAGAGCCAGGGATCCAGACCTCCAGGACGACCCAGAGTCCGCTGGGAGGACAACATTAGACAATCTTTGAAGGACCGGGGACTAGAATGGAACCAGGCCAGGAAGAAGACAGCTGATAGAATGGTCTGGCGCTCTCTCTTCCAAACCTCTACACCTCACGGTAGAAGTGGAACGACTAAGTAAGTAAGTAAGGAAAGCTGTTTTCGCTTGGGTTATTTTATTCTTTATTTCTGAGGTTCACTTTCAATCTACTGTTATTAATGTGCCCTGACATTTTAATCAATGGACTTGTTTCAAAAGAACCATTCACTTTGACAGTTCAATTTGGAGAGTAAATGTGGCTTATGGGTTACATTAATGTAAGGTCAAATTGGTTCCTTAATGAAGTTTCCACTGCTGACAAACAATGAAGTTTTGTTCTAGTGCCGAAACTAAAAATACAGTTACCTTATTAATAAGAAGATTCTGTGGCTTGAGATCCCTGTGTAAAACATTATTACTGTGACAGAAAGCAATTCCTCTCAAAAGCTGGCACATAAAGGACTGAAAAAAGATACATTTTCTTTGATTGAAAGCTAATAGTGTGTAATTATTCCAGTGCATAATGGCAAACAATCCACAATTTGGTTCTGGTATTGATGTAGCTCCTTCAATTGTAGCTGGTTTTAAAATAAACAATAAATAAATAACCTCAATTAAAGATACTGAGAAAAACATTTAGTATGACGACTGATAAATAATCCAATCCATATTACTGATAAAAAGTTTATATCAAAGTAACAAATAATTAATATTATTCACAGTACTAATAAGTAGCTCATTTCATGGCAAGTGATCAGAAATTGAACCTACAGTGTGGCCAGCTCATTATACAGAAATTGTAGATATTTACTTCACTTCAACTGATAAATGAATCAATAAACTGCTAATTCAACACATAAAAACATCTGGGATAAATTACTTGCTTTTGTAATAAAAATATTGTCAATCCACAAAAACGAAACAAACTAGTATATAAAAATATCTGCATCCCTATACTGCCTTAACTGATCTGTGATGGAGATTTATCTGATATTAAGGAACAATAAAGTTAGACTACAATCTATCCTAATATATATATATATATATGTTTATAAACATGTATCTTGAAGATTGCATTACTCAAGCTGCATGGTGTGATCCATCTTGCTAGTATCAACCTACTGATAAACCTGCTTCCTAATGTTTGTGTTCATCAACATGGATGGTGGAATTTAATCTTGCTAATATCAATCCAAAGATAAATCTGACAACTGGCACTGCTCACCACTCCTGGGGTAGTCAAATGTACTCATCTAATTCTGCTGTTATGCCTTCTGACTTCTTCCTGAAGTATCTAATTTTAACTTTTTTGGGTTGTTTTTTGCTGTTGTTCAGTTCTCATTCTTTTATCTGATATGAAAAACAAAAATCACCTGATCATGAGGTCTTTTGTATTTGGACATGCACCCTAATATAACTGATGGACGTTGTGTTTAGGTTCAATGAGAAGCGTCCTTCCAAAAAAGGAAACACTTTTTTTTTTTAATTTAAAAAAAAAACAATGATACAAAAAATCTTCACGTTCAGGATTAAGTGAAACATCACAGCACCTTCACAATATCTGGATCAATTTCTCCATTGCAAGCATCAAAGTATTTCTTCAGATCCTGGTCACAGTATTCAAAGACAAGAGTCAACTTTCTTTCACTGTGTACCACATCATGCAGTCTAGAGTGAAATCAAATGCACTTTTTGTAAGGATTACATTTATTATTGCCATTTTTCTAAACTTGAGCAAGAAAACTTGAGAATAAAATAAAACAAAGCAGGAAAAAAAGAAATAAAAAAAAAGGGAAAGACAGAAAAAAAGAAAGAATATTATTTTATCTACACATAAAATGATAGACAATGATTAAAAATAACAATTTACAAATATAACAATGTAAGGTCATATAAAAAATGTTATTTGCCAAATAAAATGTTTGCACAAAATATAAATTTTGCAATAAAAATAATACTGAATTTTTCACAAAATATAAATTTGACAATAAAAATTATACTTTGAAATTATTACCATTTACAGTCAAGCAGAGAATTCTTAGCAATGCAGTCCATTGTAAAAAGGACTATTATATGTTTTGACAGATTGTAATTACCTGACAACATTTTTATGCTTCAGTTCCTTCAACAGACAGATTTCTCTAAGAGCTGAGCTTGGTACACCCTGCAAGTTTACACAAAAAATAAATAAATAAAAGAAGGAATGACATGATCATTCATGTGATTTTATTTAAGTTAAGAAAAATGATATCCTGTGTGGATTCTGATGGCTTTGTGAGGAGACAAATAAAGAAACGAACCACTGCTCTCTCAGGCATATAATAAGAGGCAACTATTATGTGGCTGTGAATGGGCTGGCAAGTTCATCATGTAAAGAAACTGCTACAAAACCACCACTTCTAGAACACAGGAAATTCTTCGGCACAGGATTCATGTGATGTGGCCAAGTACAGTGGTGGCTCAATGCTTCTTAAGCAGCAGAAAATGAAACAAGAGGTATAAAAAGATGAAGAATCAAAAAGACAGCTTCAGTTGGTCATTTAAATGAAGTGGCTGGATTTAGGCTGAAGGTATTTTATCAGTTAGATTTTCACATGACTGAATGGATCCTCCTTGTAAATTAATTTCATCTGTAAGAAAGTCTAAAAACCTATCCCAACTTATTCTTAATACTGTCTAAATACTAATAAACTGCCAAAAAAAGACCATTGCATCTAGAAGAACATTATGAGTTGACACATTTTGCTGTGCCATTCACAAAGAAAGCATTAATAACTGTCCCACAAAATGTCTTATGTTTTTTTTTTTTTTTTTTTTACTTATGTTTGTGAAGTAACCATTATCTCCCTCAGCTTTCTTGAAAGCTACTATCTTTAAAAACAAATTTAAAAAAAGAAGAAAAAATGGCAACAAGTAATCTTTTAGGATGTATGGCTCGGGGCACACAACCTCATAAGAAGATAAACATTTATGTAAAGGTCACAGTGATGCTTGCACACACAAATAAATAAAGATAAATCAGAATAGTAAATAAGATGACAGGACACTAAGGATGAAATAAACAATATAACAAGCAAGGTCGTAAAGAATTACAAAAGGTATATATGAAACAGAATAGGATAGCGTTAATGAAAACAGATTTCCACTCGTAAAATTGAAAGATGCACAGCAAATGCTTTCAAGTAAATAAGCAAAACATTGAGGTATAAGAAAATGACAATGACAAAGTAACTGAGAACTAACACATTTTAACTGCACTCTGATATACCTCTGAAACCTGGAAACTGAAAAAAGACAATTTTTAGTTCATTACAAAGTGGAGCCTCTGATTGGCTAAGTGGTAAGAGCACTTCCCTCTCACAGCACAGTTACTGAGTTCTGGGATCGAAACCTGGTAAAGTCACACTTCTGTCTATCCTGCTGTAAATGAGTACCTGGCACTGCTCTTGAGTTAGGGAAGACAAAAGGCAGCGAGGAAGGGTACTGGTCGCACAATCTCATTTTTAAAAAAAGCTGGACCTCGTATGGTGAAGTCTTTAACACTTCACTCCCTATGGCACTAAGTGCTATGTGACTAGCTTTACTTTTTTTTTAAATCTACAACCGGCATGCTTTAAGATGCTGGAAACAGTGTGCATGTAATTTTAGAGATCGCTGGACTTCTAGAAAGACAGAATGACACTGGGAAAGACTAGAAACTGGCAGACCGGGTTGGCGCCCCATAAGCTTTAAACAACTGCCATAAAACCGAAACATGATAGATGCCCCCAGGATTCACCGAAAGGGGTGGGGAGAATGATGAATCCACAGGCGCCTTATTGGAATCGACCAGACCCATTACACGGACTTCGAGCTCTGAACAACGGCTGGAATTTCCATGTGCCTGTGGTAGGAAATTCTCTACTCAGAGAGGAATGAACATCCACAGAACAAAAAAAGGGTGTGGGAGTTCATCAGGGGTAGATCAATAGCGCTCTGTTTCAATGGGTAAGACGTTAGAAGAACTCAGCCAGGAGTCAATCCACAGTGCTGAGTACATTCAAGTTGATCTGTTTGATGATGATGTCACACACTTCTTGGATGGGAAAAGAGATGCAATCAAGTTTCCACCTGCCAGTGCAAAAGGGCTTTGGGAACAGCTGGACGAAGCCTTGTCAAAAGAGTTGGATAACAACCTGAAGCAGATAACTTTGGAGAGAAGCTTGAAATCTTCGGCGACATAATATATCTTCACTGTCGCAAAGTGTTTGGAGCAAGGGAAAGTAACCCACCGAAAAAAAGTAGAAGACACATTAAAATAGAAGAAATCAAGAAATAGAAGAAGCATGCCCAAAAACTGTTCCAGAACGCAGTGGTCACAGAGAAGGAAGGGTTACGACAGGTTTGGGAGCACATGAAAGGCCAACATAATGCCCTTTGTAGAGCAAAAAGGTTGTGCAGGAAGAGAAGGAAGACACGGAGGAATAGGGAAAGATTCTTCAGGGAGCCCTTCAATTTCACCAAAGAACTGTTTGAGAAGCCACGGTCGAGAATGCTAAACCTCAGGAAAGAAGACCTGGAAGAACACCTTAGATTGATCTATTAGACAGTTGCAAAGGGAAAGCAGACTCTTGAACACATGCTTTCAGCTTGCAAGGTATCATTGGGGCAAGGGCGATACACATGGTGCTACAACAAAGTGCTAAATGAGCTGGCTGCGACAATAGACCTGGCAAGGATGAAGGGGAATAGCAAAGTCAGTCCGAGCACCGAAAATACATACTTTCTGAGAGCACGAAAGTCAGCACACCCCAAACCGAGTAAATCAGGTAGCTGTTTACCATCTCTTCTTGACTGTGCAAATGACTGGGAGATGGCGGTAGACTTACCTGGACGAGGTGCATATCCAGAAAGTATCAGAAAATCTCAAAGACGGCCAGATATAGCGATGCATTCTTCATCATCGCAGCAGGTTATATTCATTGAACTGACCGTTCTATCTGAATTCAGATTCGACGAGCAACATTAGTTCAAAGCGGCAAAGTAGAGTGATCTGGCTGCAGATCTGAGACACGATGGGTTCACTGCAAGGGTCATGGCTGTTAAGGTGGGTGCAAGAGGGCTCGTGGCTGCGTCAGTGTATGATTTATTGAAACTGTTGGGGCTGAGAGAACAGTCGAGAAAAAGGACACTGAAGAGGCTTAGTGAAACTGCGGAAAAGGCATCATGCTGGCTGTGGAACAACCACAATGGGTTATGGAACTTGGGACAGTAAAATCTAGCCTCACCTGCGGTATAGGAATCACCCTGATATTGACATTTTTCTAAGTCCGCAATACACTGAGTTTTTCGTTGTATTGGTGAAAGGACGGCAGCTCTACAAGTAACGTGCGGTGTATATACGAGGTGTTGGGTGCAGTTATATTTCAGTTGCCAGCTTGTAATGGCTTCATGCTTCGTCAGCTTCATGCAGGTGTGTCAGTGATGTGCTGCGGAACAACCGCAATAATTTGTCTTCACTTTGTTACTTTCACAATTGCCTCTGGCTTGCAGAATTGTGGATTTTAAAGCTGCAACCAAGGTGGAATGGGTTCATTTTCTACACAAAACAACAGAAGGCTGAGATACTTGGGAGTCATGACCCAGGTGGGCCCGCCCCCCCTTAGAGTGTAAAGGAGAATAAAGGGCCGAAAAACATGATCGACGGGGGGACCCTTCTGATGATCAGATTGCCTCCTGTTGTATCGCTCTGTATAGAGTTTCCTATCAGAGATTATGTATTTACATGATTTAATCACTTTGCTGGTAAGGTTAAGAAATTCATAAGTAAATAATCTGTATACATTTTATAAACTAAGCAGAGCAGTCCTCTTTTAGATTAAGAGGACATTACATGCACATGGCACATAAGACACTTAGGTCATCTGAAGTGGACACTGTTCTCTGAGAAAGACAATGAAGAATCTGGAAAGACTAACTTAGAAATCCTGGGAAAGGAACCTGTCCTCCTACCAGATGCGTCAACCGGGTGGTGGATGGTTGAATGGTCTCTAGATATGTAGATTAGCTGTGAATACTGAATAATCAGCCATGAACCAAAACAGGTGGTTGTCACTGAGGGCGAGAGGGATAGTTGTGAGGGACAGCTGTCTATCAAATCACCTCTCTCTCCACATGTAAGCCTACCTTGCCATGGTTGGAGAGCTTGAGTGCCCCAATGATCCCAGGAGCTATGCTGGCGGGAGTTTTAGTCCTGGCAGGGTCACCCAAGCCGGACAGGTCCTTGTTGAGGGGTCAGACTAAATGGGCTGAGGAGTAGGTGGAACCCTGTAGGTGTAGATGCAGAACCCACCGGCGAGTGGTACTTGCTCTGGTCTGCACCAATCCACCCCCACTTCATGGGACAAATGCTTTCTTGCCTCATTCTTCACTGTTTAAAGCCAGGGAGTAAACCCTGAAAAAAAAATCAGTGCAGGAGGAGCACGATAGTCTTGGTTGACAATCCACCTAAGAGAAGGACAACTTCACACAAACCCGGGTAGGAAAGACTCGTTAGTCCGGAAAGACAGCTCTCCTAGGAGAGACAACTCTGATGTAAAACAACTGCTGCCTTGCAGGAAGGTCACGGAAAACCAGAAGCTAGGGAAGCAGTCCCGAACAAATGCATGCTGAAGACGGATGCACTGGGCCGCAAGGCGCACAACATAGTGCAACGCAAACCGCCTTGAGATAACAGACATAAATATGACTCAATGAGATGGTGCTCGACCCAAGGAGTCCCACCAGGTGGGAAGAGTGCCGGACCCCCTGCCTCGAAGGGGTCCAACCAAAGCTACTGGTGGTCACCTATCTCCACATCGTGCAGCCAGGGCGCGGAATATTAGGGCAAATGCGACTGGCCAAAACACCCATACTAAATATACTCCAATGGAATGCAGAAGGTGTCCTAAAGAAGAAACTACCGCTCACTAAAAAACTACATGATGAGCAAATAGGAGGCAGACAAACTTGCTAAGGAAGGAGGTGCCTGTCACGTAGGGTTTATATTCATTTAATTTCCTACAACTTCTTCCTATTCTTTCACCCGAAAATTCTCTCTTTTATTATCTCTGTATTTCATTTTTTTCCTGTATTTTTTTCACCCATTCGTTTTGCGAATATTATTTTCATATAATTCGCAAACTTTACCTGTTTTCCCTTCTCATAAACTGAGAATCGCGCTAGAACGATATTACGTAGATGTCAGGGCTGCAGGGCGTCAGAAGGCGTGATAAGTCGGTTCGCTGAACACAGGACGTAGCAAATCGTCTACATTCTCACCGAGCGCGCGAGCTTCTTCTCGGCATAAGTCCCGGTGAGGTGTGATACTTTACATCTGCACCGGTCAGTATCCAGACATTTGTCTCGAAAATCCCAAACTGACACGGCGCCCACTTGGGCCATGGTCAGCTGTAGTGTGAAAACTGCCCTGCCATGGAGTCAGGCTGTCTGGGATTTGAAACTGACACGCGTACATCGTGGTCAGTAGGTGACAGTTACGACACGCGTTAAGCGGACGTAAATGTTGGGAGTAGGGGAGATAATTTCGCGTGGCGAAATAGTTTGGGCCCTTTGTCTGATTTTAAGATATTGGCCAAGTTTGAAACTTTAATTTCATTCTCGCTCATAGACTCCACAGTAGATAGGTCGCTCGAAAACAGAATAGCTGTTAGAGAAGATCTCAGCATTTTTATTTTGTTTCGGCAAATCGCTTAATTCATTTTAATCTATTTCTTTAGCGCAGAAGAGAAATAAAGTGGTAGGCTATTATATTTTCTAGGGAAGCATTCAGTGGAAAGCAGACTAAAAATTAAAATTTCTAGCTTATAACGGCAATTGTAGCTATTTATAAATTTAATTTAACTGCTAATACTCAGTCGAGTGTATTTTTCTAAACTAACGTATAAACTCTAGAATCCAGCCTCATGAATGATGACGGGATACGCACGTGTTCCTAATTTATGAGGATTGCTGATTTTTAAATATAACTTACGTCACGGGAAGTTTAAATGATAAGCAAAGCTCTCTGCTTGCAAGTTTAAATGTAAGTTATAACCAGTTCAGATTCTGTTTATTATATTATATGTGTTATTTTTCCTCCACACAGTGAAAGTTTTGGGGTGACCCTAACTTTACCAGCACCTAGTGGGTTTTCTCAAGTAACACTGATCTGACGGTGCAAGTTAGACAGAAATACTAATATCCCTATAACGGGTTTTCAAAGACTGTAATGATAAATACTGGACCTTGGAGCCAGCACTTAATTTCTTCTAGAAACTCTATATAATTTGCTGCCTGGTGGCGTGAATATTAACAATCATTTCCCGACTAGATTATATCTTGTGGACAAATCTGTGGTGTGACTAAAGTGAATCCTATACTGAGGGAAGGCACCGACCTGACATTCATCATTTTTTTAGAAACCTAAGCTATTGACACTGTGCTCTGCTAACTCCCGCGCCTGGAATAATTGTTAGGTGACTTGATCAGACATTTGAACAAATTTGCATACCCAAGTAGTCGTTCCCGGAGACTCCAAGTTAAAATCGTCTTTTGGAACTGGGGACTTCTTGGCAGAAGACTGCATTTTTTTTTGAGTCTGTGTGAAAATCTAAAATCAATGTGTTCCAAGAGGCAGCAAGCAAAGTCGTGAGTACAAGTGTGAAAAGCCATGGCGGAATGAATGAGTGTACGCTGGTTTGAGTGATATTTTTCACTATTTTATCTTTGACACCCTGTTGCTGTCCTAAATTTTTTTTTTTTCAATCTGCATAATTTGTTGCTAAGGCTAGAGTTCTTGTGTTTTTGTCTTAGGTTAAATCAGATTTTTTCAAACTCTGTGCATATAATTACGAGATAAAACAAAGAAAAACTCTTAGACTCAAACCCTATGTATCTGTGACTCGGGCGCCATAATCTGTTCTCTTAACGGGGCCGGGCTAAACCTAGAGTTAACACTATAACGGGGCTATCATCCTTGCAACATTTCCTTGATTTTTTATGACTATGTGTATATGTATTTTCCTTGATGTACTTTCTTTGATGTTGTGAGCCGATTTTTCCTGATAATAATCGTGTTTGGTCAGCTCGTTCTAGATAATATATATATCATTGTTATAGTTTTCCCACGTCTGTGTGTTTACCTGTCGTCACGTGTATGTGCGTGCCTGTGAGTGATAGAAATATACGTAATATGTATATTGGTGTAGTCTGTCTGACGCTGTAACAACTGTTGTAGAAGATAGGTGAGAGAGAGAAGAATTCTTTTCGCTTTCAGAGACAGCCACTATATCAAATCTATCATCTCACGTGTGTGGAAATTCTATTACCTTTCACTAACTCTCACTGAGTCTATCACCTATTCAAACCTATTCAGAAGGGACCAAACCTAGTCTTAATTCTCCTATCGGAAATCTACGACAGTGCCTTACAACAAAATGATATAGAGACAACTTACGCAACGGCAAAGACTACTATAAAGGCTACATTCAAGTCCAAATGGGAAAGAGAGCACCCAGGCCATTTGAAAAATGATGCATATCATCAACTATCCAGGAAAGAACAGGTCATCATTTTTTGGCTACGCATTGGACACAACAGATTGAGATACCATCTATACCACAAATACAAGATTGGTGCAACAGATCTCTGCACCTGTGGTACCAGCCCGATGACAGTCGAACACCTCCTGCAGTATTGCCCAACCTACAGTAATGAATGGAGTAGCATATGGCAACAACCCACTTCTGTCAACGAAAAACTGTTTGGAGATGTCGAGAACCTTGAGTTGACTACTGCCTTTATTAGAGTCATTAATGTGGAAGTCTGAAGGCGAACGAGGAAGAAGAAGAAATCACCTCTGAAGCTTTATGATGTGACAACCAGCAAGATGGAGGCGCTTTAACCGCTTCCCTCCCCACTGCCTTGTGGGTTTGACTTTTAAGTCAAAGGCTAGCGGAGACAACCGTACACAAACCAACGGAAAGCAATGGGAAACTACCATCGTATTATCCCTTGTATAATCATGAACTTAGAAATAATGTCGCTAACTGTGTTAAAATCTGGCTAGAGCTTCTTTCTGTAGGAATGATTAGTGAAAAATGAAGGATGAAATTGCAGTGCAACTATGTAATTATGGTAGACATCTACAAGTACCATATGTACCTGTGTCATATAAAATATAATAATGGTACTTAAGTACTAAATTAATCAACATTTTCACAGCACACATGAAGCTCTTAAGTTAAAAAAAAAAAAAAAATTTAATATTACATAGGCAATGTACTCTGCAATTTACAATGCATCATGTGGCTTATACAATGCCAAAATTCGTGAAATATCAGCAAGGCATATTGCCATTAAAAACTGACCACTTCAACTGGCAGCATTTTTACAAGATATGATGTATATATATATATTTTGCTAAAGAATAAATTATGCATAGTAACACCAGACGGGGGAGCAAGCAAAGACTTCAATAACAGAATGAACAAAGCAAGAACAGCCTTTGTTAGACTAAACAACATCTGCAAGTCCTCTCAGTACAGCACAAACACAAAATTAAGATTATATGAGAGTTGTGTACTTTCTGTGCTTCTCTATGGTGCGGAATGCTGGAGAGTAACAGAGAAGGAAATGTTGAAATTGTCCTCTTTCCACACAATCTGCCTAAGAAAAATTCTCCAAATCTTTTGGCCAAATACTATCACCAACCAAGAACTGTTTACTCAGAGCAACCAAAAGGATATGCACACGATCATAACTGGCAGACGCTAGAGTTGGGTTGGCCATGTCCTCAGAAGAGACCCTGGCATACCTGTTAACCTGTACGAATTTTTCGTACAATGTACGTATTTTTGATACTTTTAGCAGTGTACGGCCGTACAGACTCGTTGTACGAATTTTTCTCCCCCTCCATCCCAAAAAAAAAAAAAAATAGAAAAAAAAAATTCTAAAAATATTTTCCAACCCAAGTTTTTTTTAAATTTTAAATCAGAAAATATTTTCTAGCCCAGGTTTTTTTTCTAAACCAATTTTTTTATTTTTTATTTCGGGAATCTCGGCGTCTGTTTTTAAACTGAGTTCTTTCCCAGCAACCAATCAAATCCTTTTATACCAACATGTCGGCAAAAACTTTGAATTCAGCCTCAAACACTTTCGGTTTTCAGCGTGACATGATGTATTTTTAAAGTTACCTGTTATCAACCATGCTTGCCAAGACACTTCGACACCATTTTGTTTAAAAAAAGCTAAGTACTTATAACTTGGTTAAAGATTTTGCTGTTGTTTTGCTTTGTTGCAATTTAATCGCTGTCTTAATCTTTCCAGTTATATCTTGCCCTTCAGTATATTTCTGATAAATTAATGACATAATATTCTGTGTAGGCCCTACATAACTAGAAAAAAAAAGTTTGTTTGCATAGAGTAAGCCTACTTTATTTCAGCGGTCAAGATTCACTGCTTTATTTTTTAATAAAGTGGTGATCCATTATCACTGGTCTAGGCTACCAACTTTTAAATAATAATTTTGTAAATTTTTGGTAGTACGTTTTTCTTCCTAGATTTGATATTCTGTTCATAATTTGGTTTATTTTTTATTTTTTGCTGTTAGCTGTTTGCTTTGCTTCGTTGTATTTTATTTTTGTCGTTCTCTTAATCTTTCCAGTTATATTTTGACCATTTAAATATTTCCAATAAATTAATATCATAAAATTCTGTGTAGGCCCTACAAAAGTAGAAAAAAAAAGTTTATTTGCGTTCATCATCATAACCCTTCACTCCCAAAGGAGCATAAGCCTTCAACAAACACATGCCAAGTCCTCCTGTCACGTGCCATCATCTCAAGTTCTTTCCACGTTCTCATCATTTTCACCTCTGTTTCCAGCTCTCTCCTCCATGAGCTTCTTGGTCTACCTCTGCCTCTCTTGCCCTGGGGGTTTCAGAACAAGGACTGCCGTGTAATGCTATCAACAGGTTTCCTCAGTGTGTGTGTCCTATCCATCGCCATCGTCTTCTTCTCATCTCTTGTTCCACTGGCACTTGTCTAGTTCTTGTCATCAGTTCCACGTTGGTAACCTTGTCATACCATTTTAATCCTTCTATTCTACGCAAGCTGCCATCAATGGTACCTATACCTTGTAGCGGTATGGCAGCTTGTGTACCCTGACAATCCCCAGAGCTATGCCAGTGGGAGTTTTACTCCTGGTAGGTTCAACCAAGCTGGACTGGTCTGCGTGGGTAGGGGTCAGACAAAAGCTGGTACTCTGGTCCTCCAGGTTGGGGGTTTTAGCACAGGGCCGACACCCCTGTCTGTGTAAAAAATCGCCCATGTTACGGAAACGGCAATATATGAAAAAACTTTGATGCGGGACAGACATCCGGAGTCTCAGGCTCATATGACTGACAGTGGTGAAAGCCGAAAGGAAGCCACTGGCATGAAAACGGATGCCCAGACCGCAAAACACGAGGCCGACCAAAAACAACTTGGCGGAGAACTGTGGAAGCTGGGATGCAAAGAATGCGGTATACAGAATTTATTTATTTTTATTTATTGTTTTTTTATTTTATTTTATTATTACTTTTTTCCCCCAATTACTAGCTTGTTTGTTTCAAAAAAAAAAACCTTACTTACTTAGTCGTTCCCCTTCTACCGTGAGGTGTAGAGGTTTGGAAGAGAGAGCGCCAGACTATCCTATCGGCTGTCTTCCTCCTGGCCTGGTTCCATTCTAGTCCTCGATCCTTCAAAGATTGTCTAATGTTGTCCTCCCAGCGGACTCTGGGTCGTCCTCGGGGTCTGGATCCTTGGCTCTTTGTTTCCCATGCTTGTCGTGGTAGCCGATCTTCTCCCATTCTGCAGACATGGCCAAACCATCTTAGTTGGGACTGTTCTACTTGGGTCTGTAGGGGGTGGCATTTTAGGCCTTGACGTATCGTCTGGTTGCGTACCATGTCTCTTCTTGTTACTTCAACCACCTTCCTCAGATACCTCATTTCTGAGGTTTGGATCTGGCTTTTATGGGTTGTAGTCATTGCCCATGATTCGCATCCATATGTCAAGACTGGGACATAGGTGGAGCGGTATACAGCCATCTTCGTTTTCTTACCAACCTCTCTCTTGCTGAGGAATCCTCGATTTATGGCCTGAAAAAGTCTCCCAGCTGCTGCTTTTCGAGTGGCCAACTCTTCTTTGATGCCTCCTTTCGGTGAATAATAGCTCTGAGGTATTTAAAGTGGTCTACCTGCTCCAGGACCTGTTCTCCCAGCTTAATCTGATGTCTTCTTTCTTCTCGTGATATCACCATGGATTTTGTTTTAGAGCTGCTTATGACCATCCCTCTCTTCTCCAGCTCTTCCTTCCAGACTTGCAGGTTGGATTGGAGATGTGCCTCTGATTTCCTGTTATCATTACCTGCATTTATTCTCATTATTTTTGTCTTTTCCCTGTGTATTTTTAGACCCAATTGCTGTGACCTCTCATCAAGTGTTTTCAATTTGTCCTGCATCTGATTACGGTTATGGGACAGAAGAGCCAAGTCATCAGCGAAATCCAGATCATCCAACTGCTTAGTCAGAGTCCACTGGATTCCATTTCTGTTGTGTGTTGTCGATGATCTCATAACCCAGTCTACTGCTAGTAAGAAAAGAAATAGAGGCAAGAGGCATCCCTGTCACACTCTTGTTCTTATCCCAAATGGTTCTGTAAGCTGTCCTTCGTGAAGAACTCTGCATGTCATGTCTTCATATGTTTTCTTTATTAAATTAATAATCTTCAGGGGAACTCCATAATGCCCCATCAATTTCCAAAGTGATTCTCTGTCTACACTGTCAAATGCCTTTTCGTAGTCCACAAATCCGATGTATAGTGGTGAACTCCATTCCAGACTTTGTTCAACTATTATTCTCAAAGTGGCTATCTGGTCTGTACATGATCTGTTTTGTCGAAAACCTGCTTGTTCATCTCTCAGTTTCTTGTCTATGGACTCTTTTAATCTCTCAAGAATAATCCTGTTTAATACTTTTCCTGGCACTGATAGTAACATTATTCCTCTATAATTTGTGCACTCTTGTAAATTTCCCTTCTTAGGCAACTTAACCAGATATCCTTCCTTCCATTCTGCTGGTATCTCTTTCTTTTCCCAGACTTTACCAAGTAATTTATATACCATATCTGTAGCCGTGTCGATATCTGCTTTTATGGCCTCTGCTGGAATGCCATCAGGTCCAGCCACTTTTCCATCTCTTAGAAGCTTTATGGCTTTCTTTATTTCTTCCTTCGTTGGTCTTTCACCGTTAATTTGCAGCTCTTCTTCTGCTGGCTGGATGTCTGGGGGATTTTGTGGAGCTGGTCTATTGAGAAGGTCACCAAAATATTCTGTCCACCTCTTCATTTGCTCCTATATATTGCTGAGCAGTTTCCTATTCTTGTCTTTTATGAGGCAACTTGTTTGCTTGTATTTCCCTGTTAGCTTCTTTGTGCTGCTATACAGGTCTCTCATATTTCCTTTGGCTGCAGCATCTCCTGCCTCTCTTGCCAACTCCTCAATATACTTCCTCTTGTCTCTTTTGATACTTCTTTTTACTTCTTTGTTTGCTTCTGTGTACACTTCTTGAGCCTTGGCTTTGGAACTTCTGGTTTTGCTTGTGTTTAAATCTGCTTTCTTGTTTTTTCTGTCTTTTATCTTATTGATGGTTTCTGTTGTTATCCATGCTTTTTGTTGTCTTTCCCTTTTCCCCAGTATTTCTTCACATGTCTCATCCCATACAGTTTTGACCTGCTGCCAATAGTCTTCTGTATTCTCTACATCTTCCAGCTGTTGGAGCACTTGGAATTTGTTGGATACTGTGACCGCAAATTTGTCTCTTGTTTCTTGATTTCTTAGATGTCCTACATTAAATTGTTGTCTATAATTTTGCATTGTTGCATATCTCTTGAGTTTCATTTTAACTTTGGCTATCAGAAGGTGGTGATCTGATGCCACATCTGCTCCTCTATATACCTTTACATCCTGCAATGATGATCTAAACTTCTTGTTTATGCATATATGATCAATCTGATTTTCTGTTCTATGGTCTGGTGATATCCATGTTGCCTTGTGTATTCTCTTATGTGGAAACATGCTTCCTCCTTTAGCCAGTTGATTTGAAGCACAGAAGTTTGAGAATAGTTCCCCATTTTCATTCATTATTCCTAGCCCATGTTTTCCCATTAAGATTATACCTGAGTTGCGTGCTTTCTGTGCTTCTCTATGGTGCGGAATGCTGGAGAGTCACAGAGAAGGAAATGTCAAAATTGTCCTCTTTTCACACAACATGCCTAAGAAAAATTCACCGAATCTTTTGGCCGAATACCATCACCAACCAAGATCTGCTTACTCGTAGCAAGCAAGAGGACATGCATACCATCATAGCTGGCAGACGCTGGAGCTGGGTTGGTCATGTCCTCAGAAGAGACCCCGATGCCATCACAAGAACAGCTATGCTTTGGACCCCTGAAGGAAAGCGAAAGAGAGGCCGACCAAAAACAACTTGGCGGAGGACGTGGAGGCTGAGATGCAAAGAATGAACCAGAGTTGGGGCACTGTACGAAGGATGGCCACCGACCGTGCAAAGTGGAATCAATTTGTTGTTGCCCTACAAGACGCCACTAGGCGTGATGGCCACTGACTGCTTTGACGGTCGGTGGTTAAGGATCGAAGAAGAAGAAGAATGTTTTCCCATGACTTCTTCAAATCCGATATTGACTGTACATATCTTTGCATTCATGTCACCTATCAAAATTGTGATGTCTCTTCTTTTTACTTTATCCATAATTTCCTGTAGTCTAGTATAAAATGCTTCTTTCACTGACTCTTCTTTGTCATTAGTTGGTGCATAACATTGGATGACATTTACATGTATTTTCTATTTAGCTGTTTTAAAAGTGGCTGTTATTATTCTGGGTCCAACAGCTTCCCATTCAATGAGTGCTTTCTGTGCTTCTTTAGATAACATAAGAGCTGCCCCTTCACTGTAGTGTGAACTTTCGTCTTCATGTCCTAAGGACAGCACCAATTCACCTGTGATGAGTTTCTTCCTGTCTACCCCCTTCCACTTTGTTTCACACATTCCCAAAACCTCGATTTTATATTCCCTCATTTCTGCTGCTACTTGTGCCACTTTCCCTTGTTCGTTTAATGTCCGAACATTCCAGGTGCCAAATCTGGAAGTTCTCTTAGAAGAAAGAAGGTTAGTCAGCAACACAGACTCCTTTCGGCTTTCTCTGTGTTGCATCATATGCCTCCCTGCGAGAGGACCTTCCCCTGTCTTGGATGGCTGTGTTTTATTTTCCTTATTTGACTTGTCCATATTTGTTGAAGTTTTTGTGGTTTAAATTTTTTACAGGATGGGGTAACCAGCCCCATGCCCAACCCTCCTTAGTCGCTTTCTACAACATGCATGGAAGGGAACAGTGTTACTATTCTTTGCTCCCCTTTCGGGCCCCGGCAACACACATTTATTTGCGTTGAGTAGGCTTTATTCTAGCGGTCGAGATTCACTGCTTTATTTTTTAATAAAGTGGCAATTTATTATCACTGGTCTAGGCTACCAACTCTTAATTAATATTTTGTAAATTTTTGGTGGTACGTTCTTTTCTTCAGATTTGATATTCTGTTCATAATTTGGTAAAAAAAATTTTTTTTTTTGCTGTTTGCTTTGCTTCGTTGTATATTTTTTTTGTTCTCTTAATCTTTCCAGTTATATTTTGATCATTTAAATATTTCCAATAAATTAATGTCATAATATTCTGTGTCGGCCCTACATAACTAGAAAAAAAGTTTGTTTGCGTAAACTTCGCTGCTTTATTTTTCAATTAAAAAATAAATCCACACAGACTGCAGGAGGTCCATGAATGCAGACAGACTCACTTCGTTTTTACAGTGTAAGGTTAACATTGATACATGCTGTGCAGGCTTTAAGCCCACAAATGCAATTCTGCAAAGTGCTAAAAGTACATGTGTTGATTATAATATATTTAAAAAAAAAAATAAAATGTTGCCTCGTTTTGGCGAGGCGCGTCCTGTTCAACATAGCCGGTTATATTAGGGCGCATGTCCAAATATAAAAGACCTTTAGATCTGGATTTTTGATTATAATACAAAACACTGTGCATCGAAAGAATAGTACCTCACGATCACTAAGTTTTTTTATATGTAAAGAACAGCATGAGACTATTAGCATGTTTTATATCACACTAATTCAAATGCTAATAGATTTGTATATGTCATTTCTCGTTTTAAAACTGTATGGTGTATAATTTATTAATATATTTTTTGCATAAGGATTTTTGGGTGTTTGTAAGGATTTTTTTGGTCCGGCGTACAGGTTTTTGTCTCAGGAGGTTGACAGGTATGCCCTGGTGTCATCATAAGAACAGCTATGCTATGGACCCCTGAAGGAAAATGAAAGAGAGGCCGACCAAAAACAACTTGGCGGAGAACTGTGGAGGCTGAGATGCAAAGAGTGAATCAGAGTTGGGGCACTGCACGAAGGATGGCTGTTGACCTAGCAAAGTGGAAGCAGTTTGTTGCCACCCTAAAAGACGCCACCAGGCATGACCGCCACTGACTGCTTTGACGGTCAGCAGCTAAGGATCAAAGAAAGAATAAATTATGCATAATGAAAAGATGGTTGAGCCTTGCAAACAAAATATGTCATACTTATACACCTAACATTATGTACATCTGGTTGTTTTTTCTGAACTGAATGTTAAATGCATAAATAGCTGATATAAAAGCTGATTGTATTCTCTGGTTATCAAAATAAAGTAAGTTACACTTCTTTGACACTATAATAATCACACAGGATGAGAGATCACAGCAAATGTGTTTAAAAATCCACACAGAAAAAAAAAAAAATAATGAGAATAAATGTAACAAATGATAACCTTGACTGCAGTTTCAGAACTACTGCTACAAGACGTGGACTCAGAATATCTGGCCAAAACCTTGACAAAGTTTAAGGAACAGATATCACAGATACAAAAGGCAGCAGGCACTTTAAATGAATTGGAAATTATGTGGAAATCAAGTCAAACAAATATATAACAATTTTCAACCCAAATATCATGGCAGCCTTATTGCCAAAACATGAAGAAAAAAAAAAAGGCAGTCAAGAATTTACAGATTATCTGAACTGGGCAACTGCATAAAATAGAACGATTAAAATGAAACAACACAATCACCAATATGCCAATGTGGAAAAAAAAACAAGACAAGTAACAGTCGAACATGAGGTGAGGACAAATGTTTTTAAAAATAATTTTTTTAAAGAAAAATATCCTGTTCAACCTCTGATGGATTAAAAGTAGGACATACAGTGTCTCCAATTCCAGCTAATATTTTCAATTGCTACGGTATCATTATTCCTTACCCATTATTTTTAACAGAGTAAATTAAAAGTGTCAAATTGCGTGTGTGTTCTCCTTCTCTTAAGATGGTAGTCACATCATGTTCATATGGAGAAGGATAGTGAGACAGCCTGAGGTATTTGGGATTTTACCTAAGTCACTATTTATTTGTCATTATCAATTTGTATTACGAGATCTTCACTAGACCTTCAATGTTCTGCCATACCCTCACTAATCCTTATATATTAAATTTTGTTCTTGTTATTTACTGTTTTACTATACTGTGCAGTTCTCTAGGGCTGTCTATTCTAAACACATGTTCCAGAGTTATGGGTGAATTGCATGCTTGTAAATAATCAAATAATAGTATTCCCTGTTGTTCACATTTCTTACATTTCAGCAGAAAATGCTCTATATTACTGTCTTGCAGATATTGTGCATTGTAAAGTTTATCTAATCTAAAAAAAAACATATTCACAGTTGTCTGCTTATCAGAAGTTTGTTCAATGATGGACATTTGCGGTCGGAATAAAAAGTAAAGCATACAGTCATTATTTTAACCATTCAGATACAAGTGTTTCAATTGTTAATTAATTTTTCTGCATCTTTTCCAGTTTTCAAACGGAAAAACTCCATAGCGTTAACCACTGAAGCACAGGTAAGCCATAGTAAGAGTTTATCTGACCCAGGGGCCTTTTCTTTTATTTTTCTGTTGTCTAGTGTTTCCTTCTTTCTTTCTTATGAGTGCCTGCAAGATACTTGTTTACGTTTATTATTTACTGTTCACAGACCTTGGATATCACTCTTTGTTTATCAACAGATCACCTTGGATCTCACTCTGTTTATCAACAGATCTCAAACCGCCTAGTCTCTTTGCTTACAGGTGTTGAGAATAGATAGATCTTGAGAATTGCACAATATCGTTAAACAGTTTATAACAGGAACTAAAATTAATGTGTAAGGATCAATGATGGTGTGAGGAAAAGATATAGTCTGATGGGGTGCTTGTATGGCTGATGGTAGATAATTGGTGGATTTGATGTAATCTCGGACACCCACATGCTTTCTCACCCCTTTTCACTTTTTAAAACAGGGCAGTTATAAGACTTCATTTCAGGTTTTTGTTTGTTTATTTGTTTTTTTAATTCATTTCCACTTTCTCATATCAGCAGTTGTTCATATTATTTGGAATTGAAAACAATATCTATCCTAATTATAACCCATCAGAGGTTGAACGGGTTATTTTTCTTCATAAATTAAAAAAAAAATTATTCATTTGTTTGTTTTATTTTTATTGTTTGTTTGTTTCTTGGAAGGGGGAGGTCACACACAGGAACATTCACAAAAATTTGGTTTTGATTTACTCTATTTGGACTGAGTGGAGGGGGGAAGAAGGTACTATATTTGGGTACTGGAAATATGACTATTTTCTTGAACTAGTACTCCATGTGTCCTAATTATAACCCATCAAGGGTTGAATGCGATACTTTATTTGTTAAAAATCTCTTTATATTCATCCCCACAATTATTTGGCTTTTATTAGATCTACTTTTGTTTTGGCTTGTTTATGTCAACATGTGATGGTACTCGCACCATTAAACCGAACATCAACAGGTGAACTAAAGATGTTGGCTTTTGATACAACACACATTGAGGAAACAAGCTGACATTAAAGGCAGTCCCTGCCCTGGAATCCCCAAGGCAGCATTTCCAAGAAATTGAAAAAAAAAAACTGGAAACAATCACGTAGCCGAAATGAAATACATTAAAAGGTGTTTACGACAGAAACCTAGCATGGAATAGTGGAAAATAAAACAGCTATGCATAGGTCAGCCCCAACTAGCTATCACATTGTTCTAAAGACAGTACTCCTTACCTTCCCCAATCTTTTCAAGTTTTTCATACTTCTGCATCTTCACTGATCGAGTTTTGAGTAGCACCGTGTTCTGAATAATCAAACGTATTTCAGTAGGCTAGGCCTAATGAATGAAGCGAGTAAGCTCTAATAATTCCAGGGCCAGCTACACATAATTAATCACCTAAACCACAGTGAATGCGTTAACATTCGGAATTCAGACAATGTAGGCCTACAACTGCCTAAATACGACAATGAATGTATAAGTTATTCATGATTTAAAGCTGTAAATAATACAATATGTCCAATGTAAGGCAGTAGGCCTACCCTAATTAACAGCAGTCTTGAATCTTGGCTAGCGGATCCTAGCAGTCCACGAAAATTCAACGAAGCTTTATTATTATCAGACCGTATAAGTCGTTACAGATGTTTATCAAAAAATATTTATCTTAAGCAGCGTTCCTTTTAAATAAATGTGATTAAACTACTAGTAGTATACATTAGCATTCGTTTAATGTTAGTTTAGACATTTGGTCTATTTTTTGTTCTTTTAAACATTTACAGAATCTTCTTTGCAATAAAACAGAAAAATCCATTGGTTGTACTGTCGTGGCTTTACATACATTAATTGTGTATGAAGTAGATTTGATCTATAATTATAATAATTTTTTTATAATTTATTTTTATAATTATAATAATAGCCCCTTCAGTCATAACTGACTATGGGAATGCGCCCCTGAGGTGACAGCCCTCAGCTGCTTATTTTCCTGGTGCTCCTTTCGACGTTTTCTCCTCACCTCTGCAATTTGATCACACAACGCGTAAAATGAATGATAATATCTGCAACTATAACCAAGCGAAGTCAGGATCGATCTTTATCAACCCTTCATCTCCGTTTACTCCTAGATTTTCAACTAGATTCTCAATCTCTCTAATTTTTTTTCATTCTGCCCCATCTCTTATTATAATATACTATTTATAGTAACATATTTATATAAAATTTATAGTAACATATATGCATAATTGGTAGTTGTGATTTTCCCTGTTTATAATGATTTGCCAGGTATGATGCCACTTTCTCATATCGGCAGTTGTTCATATTATTTGGAATTGAAAACAATATATATCCTAATTATAACCCATCAGAGGTTGAACGGGATATTTTTCTTCATTAATTTAAAAAAATAAAAAATAAACCAATATTTTCCACCGACGTTTGCTTACACATAATGTTGCCAAATTTGTTTTGTAAGTGGTATATTTTTACGTGTACAGAACTATCTGTACCACCTTTATTTATAACGAGGAAGTGGAGGGAAACTGCGGTAAGACGTGGAATACAATGGATGGGTTTGAAAAACAATCGAAAAAAGGTGATTCGTCTTACGAGGACAAAAGACAAAGAAAATAGTCTACGTCAGACAGCAGACAGCGATTTTGATAGGATTTCGGTTCTTGCCTTCAGGGAAGTACCTAGGTTTTATTTTATTATTTTTTTAAGTTGTTATGTGTCCTATCTAGCCTTCACTTTCTTTCCTTTCCTGACGAAGGCCTTGTGGCCGTTACGTAGACTATTTTCTTTGTCTTTTGTCCTCGTAAGACGAATCACATTTTTTCCGATTTTTTTTTTCAAACCCATCCACCTTTATAACGTTAGATTTCACGGAGTCACTCCATTTCAATAATTGGTGCGCTTGTAGTAGCGTTTTCATCTCAAGGCAAAGTTACCGGGTTTGAAACCAAGCAGCGTCTCGCTCCATTCTACCTAGCTGTAAATAGGTGGCTGACTGTGCTCTTGAGTTAAGGAAAGCAATGGCAGGGAAGAAGGGAACTGGTCACTCCACTTCATAAAGCTAAGAAAGTATAGTAAAAAGTATAGTCTCTAACACTTTACTTCCTATAGTAGCATTACTGTGGGACTACATTTACCCAATTTATAATTGCTGCTAGAAAAATATGTGATTATACTCGCGACCGCACACGCGACCGCTAGGATCGTGGACAAACACTAGTGTCGTAATTTAGAAGTTTGTCTCCGCAGATTACTAAAACTGCAGGACAAATTTAACGTATTTACCCAGCAATGAAATGGTGTTACGAACGGATACAATAACCTCAATAGTCAACTATCCAAATTTAAAAAAAAAAAGCGTTAGTACCTTGTAATTAGAGTTTCAGCAAGGTCAGGACAGGCAGATTCGACATTGAGGGCAGCAAAATTCGAACTAAGGAGATTTTAAAATGTGACGAAATTAAGGCAGTAACCAAAAATTGGTTCAGCTTTATATAACACAGTCATGCAATTCGTTACTAAGAAGAAGACGAAGTAGTCATTTCCAGGATGTTTCTTTTACCCCATGTGCAAGAAACGTGGGGTCTTTTTGTGCATGTAGCACATGGTTCAAACTCATGTGGATATAATTTGGGTATATTGTGTCATTATTCTAGATAAGCATATTATGTTGCTAAATATTTGTACAAACATAAAGGTATGTTTTCAGGCACTCGTAAGAAATAAAGAAGTAGAACACTAGACAACAGAAAAACAACAGACGTGAGTGGCTTACCCATGACTCGAACCCTGGACCTTCCGTGCGACAACCCCGCCTAGCTATGCAAGCGAATCACACTATCCTCCCAGCCATCTACGCATCACAAAAAAATGATGCTTCGATGACAGATCATCAGTGCGAACCGCAAGACATAACACCGGAAGTTTACCATGGGCAGTTCAGCCTATATCAAATCTACGCAGCTGTAAATGAGTCCTTGATTCTGCTCTTGTGTTAGGGATGGAAAATGCAGCGAGGGATGGAACTGGTCACCCTGCCTGCCAAAGCTGAACCTAGTATAGTGAAGCTTCTAACACTTCATCCCCTACGGCACCATGTGCCTACTCCAAGACTGATCCTCTCATCCTTATATATCGGGACTCGGGTCATCTCACTGGACAACAGCCAAAATGTATCCGAGACAAAAGTAGCTATTTTAAACTAATTTGGACATGCTGATCACGAATATGAACTTAAAAATCGCGAATTAGCTCTAGTTTTCAAGATCCGGTGGGGGGAGGGGGGGGGGGGTGTTCAATAGGCTGGTGATTCCCCACGAGACGGATAGCCTTGAGCGCCAATTGGATGACGCAATCTGTAGCAGTCATTGTAACCACATTTCCTTCTTGTCATCATTTGTGTTGTGGATTCTGTGAGTGCAGAGCTGTTGGGGTCCAGACTGCAGCAATGGAATCTTCTAGAGAATGTGTCTGTGTTTCGTGCTCGGCAAAAAGATCTGCTTCCATATTTCAAAATGACAGATAACCCCATTGCTTGCGTTGATATAGTGGGTCTGATGGCAGCACTACACATCAGCTACAAAGACGGCGATTGGAGGCTGTTCATTGATTCGTCCCAGTTGAGCTTAAAAGCTGTGCTGCTCTATAATGGTAACGTTTTACCATCAAACTTTTGGCCACAAACTTTCTAGGAAACAATAAGGCTGACAATTACCAGGAGCTTGTAGAAACCCTCTTGCAACGCTACGAGAGTCTAGGGTGCAACATTTCTTTGAAATTACACTTTTTACACTCTCATTTGGATTTCTTCCCTGCTAACCGCGGTGCTGTCAGTGACGAGCTTGTGGAACGATTTCACCAGGACATTACTACCTTCGAAAAAAGGTACCAAGGGAAATGGAATGCAGCAATGCTAGCAGACTATTGTTGGACCCTTGTGAGAGATGTTCCAGAAACTCATTACAAGCGACAGGCAAAAAGTCGTCGCTGTGAATCATTTCCGCTATGAGCATTATTATCATATGGTATGTATATGCAAATGTGTAATACTTGTTTTATAGATATTTTAAAAACTAGAGCTAATCTGGTGTTTTAACGGCCATTTTCATATTCAGCAGCCCAAACAACATAAAGGTAACTTGGTTTAATCTCAGATACATACAAAAGTCAAAATTTGTTGTCCAGTGTAATGGTCGCATGCTCATCGATAGCTGGCTGTATTAGATTCCCTGTTAGTCTCCTGCCTTAGTGACACTTACTTACTTACTTAGTCGTTTCCCTTCTACCGTGAGGTGTAGAGGTTGGAAGAGAGAGCGCCAGACTATCCTATCGGCTGTCTTCCTCCTGGCCTGGTTCCATTCTAGTCCTCGGTCCTTCAAAGATTGTCTAATGTTGTCCTCCCAGCGGACTCTAGGTCGTCCTGGGGGTCTGGATCCCTGACTCTTAATAGAATTATTATTTATACTGCTAGCCACTGTAACACAGTAAAATCTTAGAGAAATAATATGACGGACCTATCTAGTAAATCGTTCTGCACAAAATCTAGCCAAATATAATCGATGATTAATCCCTAAAATCACTCAAAACTACTAGTGTAATATTTACCTTTACCCAAACTCCTTCTAGACTATTCTCCAACGATAAACTAAGAAACTTCACTTAATACAAAGGATTTCTAGAAATCACTGCTAGACGTCTTAAAAAGCTGAGGAGTACTGAGTAACTTTTTAGTTAGAATACTCTGGTATATATACATCTGAAATCAAAGAGGCTATTACACTATTGACCGAAACAGACTCTGCCAGATGTTCGCACCTACGGTAAATTCAACGTTCGGATTTGCAAATCAAAGATCTATCACACATTAGGAGCCGAAAAACCAGAACCCTATTCATTCTTAGATCAGGCATCGCCAATTCGCTATTCAGTGTGAGTTTCCTTCGTCTCTCTGTTTGTCTGGCCATTTCTAGCGAGCAGTGTCCTTGATCTCGACGTTCTCACCGTGGTTTAATTACTCACTAGCGAGCAGATTTACAAGGGGAGTAATACAATTGCCTCAGTTTGTTCCAAGATTATCTCTACGTAGGTTCCCAGGATCTACTCAAATTTATTCAAATCTGGTCGCTGTCTGATTTCTACAACGATTTGATCTCTGACGCTGGTGTTAGAATTACAGCTCACGTTAGCTAATAATCTGCTCGTGAACAACATCAAAGAAATTAGCGAACCGCATTAAATGCGTGCTAAATGAGAAAAAGAGACATCTATTCTGAGTAATAGGAGGTTTAAATTAACAAAAACATACGTAGATGAAAGTTTGGTAAAAGAGAAGTGTAGTTAAAGACAATAGATAATATGAAATCTATAACATAATCAGCAACAATGACATCGTCCATGAGGAGTATGAAAAGATAAGGTGACAGGATATTACCTTGTCTTACACCAGTGGTGGTCCTGAACTCTGACTTATGGTTTGCTGTCCTCACGTAATTTTTACAAGACTTGTAGAAGGTCAGTATAACATGAATCAGAGGTGTTGGAATGTTCTTCCTTGCCAAACAGTCCCAAAGTTTGCTCCAGGGGACCCTGTCAAACGCCTTTTCCAGATCTATGAAACAAAGATGGATCTCACTCTTATACTCAAGGGCCTTTTCACTCAGCAGTCTGAGTATGAAGATTAGGTCTTGAGTACTTCGGTTAGCTTGGAATCCGCACTGGGCGTCATCCAACTGTGGCTCAGCTAGGCGTCGGAGTCTCTGTTCTAGGATTCTAGAGTAGATTTTACCAGGGACACTGAGAAGGGATATGCTTCTATGGTTTCCACATTGTCGGTTGTCACCCTTTTTTGAAAATTGGTGTTATGATGGCAATCTCCCAATCCTTTGGTATGGTCTTGTTGCACCACGCTGCCTGTAGGACCCTTAAGAGTAATAGGTTGCCTGATGCTCCCACGTACTTAACCATTTCTGGTGTTATACCATCATGCCCTGCTGCTGTGCCCATCTTGATTTTATCCAGTGCTGCCTTCAGTTCTTCCATCTTTATGTCATCTTCACCATCATTGGTTTTCTCTTCTGTGCTAGTGGTTATCATTTCTGATGCTTCTCCATGCTCACCGTCCAGGAGTTCTGAGAAATATTCTTTCCATTACTTCCTTCTGGGCAGTAAGCAATTTGCCTTGCTTGTTCTTTATAAATTTGAGAGGGCATTGTTTTTCCTTCCTCAAGTTCTTTAGGGTCTTATAGAACAATTTCTAGTTTTCTTGCGCATGTTTTCCTAGCTTTTCTTCAAATTCTTCCTGTCGTGAATTCTAATTCACAACACGTCAGTCATACCCAAACGGAACGCCATACTTTATAACAGTGTATCCTAGACGGACCAATGGAAAGGCGTGCTTATTCGTTTGTTTACAAAAATATTAGGCATTTAACATGGAGTCTCAAGGGGGTATTGCTTATCGGAATTGGAGGTAAACTACAGCATTTTGAGCAAAGTACCGCCTGGATGAGGTCAGTAATTTAATAATAGGAATGTTTCTGCATAGGTAGGTGTAAAGACTTCCACGAAAAGCATTATACTAATGGAGAAATCTCGAGTGGAATGCACCGAGACATTAGGCAAGTCTAACATTTTGCTGTTTAGGCTACGCCTATGGAAAGATGGAAGTATGTAAGAAAAAGACAATTATCTAGATATATAGAGAAGAATCCAGGGCGTATTTTAAGCCTAAGATGAAGGAGATCGGTCTAGGAATAAGGAGAAAATTTGAATTCCTAGTTTTCCATATTTGCACATCTAGACGAACGTATGCAGGTATTTGTGTACGCAAACACACTTCAGCAGACTGCTTTCTGTGTCGCCGGGTCATGGCCTATATAAAGTTTTGTCCTCATGAGAAATCAGGCCATACAATTTTGAAAATACAGCGAGAGCGCCAGTTCGGCCAGTCAAACTTCCATTGCCTTCTGCATCTGAGAGCAGACTGTAACAGCTCGACTGTATGTACTTGAGGGTAAGAAAGAATATATATATATATATATATATATATATATATATATATATATATATATATATATATATATATATATATATATAGGCAATATATATATATATATATATATATATATATATAGGCAATATATATATATATATATATATATATATATATATATATATATATATATATATATCTATATATATATATATATTTCTAATTAATTAAATTGTGCGTTAGGAAGTGAGTGTAGATGTGTTTTAAACCACTGTGTAATTGCTGGAGGCAAAACCAAGCCTGTGTATATTCAAATAATTGAGAATGGCAGCGGAAAGTGTGTTCATAGTTTTAGAAAAGCATTTAAAGAATTATTTCTTGATGGAATGGGACACACACCAGGAACGAACGAACGAACGAACTTTATTTTCAAAGGGTTAAGAATTGGGCACGCAGGCCCGTCTGACATTCTGCCATTCCTCTCTCTCTCTCATCATGTATACTAATATCCTTTCATCCTCACATTCACTTTAAGCATTATTAAGGCATTTATCATTATAAAAGTAATATTACATTTGCAATAATCATCATAATTAAAGTGTTTTTAAAATAAAATAAAAATAATAAAAAACCAAAAAAAATTAATAATAATAATGAATTTGAAAATAATAATAATAATAATATTAAAAAAAACCCAATAACAACAAGACATAAGAATCGAATTCTTCGTACTGTAAATTAGTGATTTGAGACATATTCAGAGGTATGTTATAAGAACTTGTAAAATGTTCATACGGTGTTCAACTGAATGACTCAGGGACTTTTTTTTTTTTAGGTTCATCAAGATGAGGTGGGTAAACAGTTACTTTCCTCGCAGTCTTTGCGTCCCAAACTCAAGACCAGAATCAGACAAGGTCGATAGTTAGATAGTAAGAATAGAAGTTATTAAGAATATAATATTAAGAATAAGTATATTGTAATGAAAACTAGATCATCAGAGCCTCCATACAGTATATTAGATAAAAGTACAACACAATCAGTTAGGGTGGCATATAATCAGCACTCATAAAGTATTTGAACAGTATACGATTGTATGAGTAAGGACTGTGCATGTTTTTCAGGTCGTTGTGAAGATTGTTCCAAAGATGAGCAGCTGAGTAAGCCAAACTAGTTTTAAATAGGTCAAGCCTGGGCTTGGGTACCTGTAATTGCGCTGACTACGTCTGTCATTGTATTTTAAAAGTGGCCTAAGATACTTTGGAGCATTCTGTGACAGGATTTTGTGAATAAATTTCCCTTTGTTAAAGAGGAAGCGCTTCCTGAGGGGTAATATTTGAAGATAATTATATAAATCTATACAATGTGATTGGTGTTTATCAGCAACAAGGCGCATTGCGCGTTTTTGAAGCGAGTGGAGCCTTTTTGTGTTGGAGACAGAACAACCATCCCAGATTGTGGAACAATAGTCTAGATGCGTTTGTATAGGAGATACGTAGAACATTTTCCTTGCCTCTTCATCCAGGAAATGTTTAATTTTGGCTAATTGGTAAACTTTTTGTGCTGTTTGCTTTGTGAGTGCATGTACATGTGAGTTCCAACTTAGGTGTTGGTCAACAGTGATACCTAGAGTTCTGTGTTCATTTACGTTTTCAATTAGTGATGTTCCAATGAAGAGCTGAAGTGTTGTTTTCTGCAATTTTTGTAGTTTTTGTCTGGTTGATATTAACATACATTTTGTTTTACTAATATTTATGGAAGGCATTGCATTACTGTATTGTTTAAGATATCACATAGTATTTTCCTTGAAGCTTCCGATCGCACTAAGGGGCGATGCTATTTACGGCGCCACCTCAGATTGGGCGAAGAGAGGCTCACACAACAGAGGAGGGGAGAAAACGTCGAAAAGAGCACCAGGAAAATAAGCGGCTGAGGGCTGTCACCTCAGGGGCACATTCCCATACCTTGTGACCCCCCAAGAAGAACCATCATCATAAAGTTACATACTGTAGATAGTGTGAAGATTTTACAAGTGATTTTATTCATTTTATGTTGTAATCAAATTTTAAGTTCAGTGAAAGATTTTCACAAGAAAAGAAAAGTGTACCAAATAAATTGTAAATATTTACAAACAGACTTACTTGAATTATTTAAGTTAGATTACAGTTCTTGTTGGTAAATAGTTTAGTTAATACCCCTAACAGAGCTTAAATATATAAACAGAGGAGGATCTTGAGAGGAGCATTTAGAAACCTAGGGAATACACTATCATCATACCTAGGAACTTATACAGCTTGATCTTACCTTTGATGTCTATACACCCTTACTCTTTTCAGAGAAGGGGGTATTGCTTATAAGACCAGTCTCTTATCTGGTACTATCCTGGTATCACCTGATACAACTTTGTGTCCAGGATAACTTATATTTTAAACAATAATAACCCTCTCGTGACACTTCCCAGGACTTCTGTTTTGCTGCTAGCACCTTGTTCTTTGCTTCTGTTCTGAGTGTCACATATTCTCTATATTTCTCCATTTGTCCTGTTGTGTTTTTAGCTCCTGAGTATTGTTTCCATGCCATTTTCTTCTCTCTTATTTTCTCTTTGACTTCCTCTGTCCACCAAGGTGTCATCTTTGTCTTGTTCCCAAGTCGGATTTCACCACATGCTTCTGCAGCAGCTGTCTTTATGATGTCCTTGAATTTAAGCCAGAGGGTTTCAAAGTCATCAGGTTGTTGTTCTGTGTTGCTCACCGCTGCAGCAATAAGCCCCTGATATCTGGTCTTAATTCTGGCTCTCTCAGATGTAGTTCTTAATGCTCATTTCTCCCGTTCGTTTACTTAGTTTCTTGCGTGATGTTGGGCAGTTCCTAGGCTGAGCAACTCTTTCAGTTGTTCTTTTGATTGTAAACAGGTAGTGATCACTTCCAATCTCTGCCCCCCTCCAGACTCTAGCACCCCGGACATATTTGAATGAGCTCCTCCTTACAATGGCATAGTCGATCACTGACTTCTCATTCTTTGTTGGTTCACATCTAGTGTATGCATGTATGCGCTTATGGGGGAACTTTGTGTTTGTAATGATCAGATTATGCTCACTGCAGAATCTAAGGAGTCGCTTTCCATTGTCATTGAGAGTATCTTCTCCATATCTTCGATAACTCCACCCCATCTAGCATGATCATTTCCAACTCTGGCATTGAAATCTCCGCGCATGATAATTTCATCTAGGCAGTCATCCACTGTCCTTTGAAGCAGCTCGAAGAATTCCTCCTTGATCTCTGCTCATTCATCCTCATTTGGCCCATACACTATGACCAGGTTGACTATGGTTTCTCCTTCTTTTAGTTTTACAACCATAATGCACTCCGAGACAAAGTTCCATCCCTTGATACTATCATTTTGGTTTTTGGCCACAATGCAACCCACGCCCCCTTTAGCTTTTTCGGATGTGGGTACACCACTGTAGAGCAGCGTGTTGCCATCGAGATCCATGACTCCTTGTCCTTTTGTCTTTGTTTCCGTTATAGCCAGGATTTCTAGTTGTGCTTTCCTCATCTCTTCCATCAGCTCCTCTTCTTTCCCATTTATACTTCTTGTGTTCCAAGTTTCATAAGTCGTAGTCCGTTCCAGTTCGTCGCCTTTAGAATCAGTCCGGTTTTCTCTCTTGTAGTTCACATAATCAAAAGTTTAAGGCAAACAGGTGATTGGCCTGTTCTGTCGTTGCATAGTGGAGGGGCTGCCTCCTTACGACCTCCATGCAGGCCGCCCTCCTCCCTTTTCAGCCGGGCTTGGGACCGGCCTAGGCGGAGTTGCCTTAGTGACACACTGACGAGATATGTGGGACAAATAATTACTAACTTATCATCTGTGATCTTTTCACACACAGACAACACACACACACACTCATATACACGCATACATACATACATTTGATTTGCCCCTACTTTAAATTACCTGGGAATCGGAAAAGACCTTTGTGAATTTCCCGGGAGGAAAATTTGTGAATTTCTCTCATCATTCCCTCCATGCTCCATATGGAACTTAGGACTACCTCTGCTTTTAGTTCTCTATAAGAAACTCGCATAAAGAAGTCACCAGCAAGTGCAGAGGTGGTTCATGAAATCATCATTCTATATGCTGAGGTTCTTCTTCTTCTTTGATCCTTAGCCGCCGACCGTCAAAGCAGTCAGTGGCCATTACGCCTGGTGGCGTCTTGTAGGGCAACAACAAATTGATTCCACTTTGCTCGGTCGGCGGCCATCCTTCGTACAGTGCCCCAACTCTGGTTCATTCTTTGCATCTCAGCCTCCACAGTCCTCCGCTA
Organism: Oreohelix idahoensis; assembly: GCA_024509875.1. Classification (NCBI taxonomy): domain Eukaryota; kingdom Metazoa; phylum Mollusca; class Gastropoda; order Stylommatophora; family Oreohelicidae; genus Oreohelix; species Oreohelix idahoensis. The sequence continues at coordinate 155,862 of JAMPIV010017379.1, forward strand.
AGTTGTTTCTGGTCGGCCTCTCTTTCGTTTTCCTTCAGGTTTCCATAGCATAGCTGTTCTTGTGATGGCATCGGGGTCTCTTCTGAGGACATGGCCAACCCAGCTCTAGCGTCTGCCAGCTATGATGGTGTGCAAGTCCTCTTGCTTGCTCCGAGTAAGCAGATCTTGGTTGGTGATGGTATTCGGCCAAAAGGTTCTGATAATTTTTCTTAGGCATGTTGTGTGAAAAGAGGACAATTTCGACATTTCCTTCTCTGTAACTCCCCAGCTCTCCGCGCCATAGAGAAGCACAGAAAGCACACAGCTCTGATACAATCCTAATTTTGTGCTTGTGCTGTACTGAGAGGACTTCCAGATGTTGTTTAGACTAAAAAAGGCTGTTCGTGCTTTGTTCATTCTGTTGTTGATGTCTCTGCTTGCTCCGCTGTCTGGTGTTACTATGCATCCTAGGTATGTGAAGGCATCTGTCTGTTCCAGTTGCTGATTCCTTACTGATATGGGCTCAGGGTTGCTCACATTGAGCGTCATGACCTCTGTCTTCTTTAGGTTGATGTTCAAGCCCACCTGCTGGCTATACTTATTAAGTCTATCCGTTTTTTCCTGGATGTGTTGATGTGAATGTGCTAGCAGTGCAATGTCATCTGCATATTCCAGATCTTCCAATGTAGAAAATGTAGTCCATCTTATTCCTCTTGGATTGCCCTCTGTTGTCTGGCGCATCACCCAGTCTATGCTGGGGTTGCCAGCCTCAAATTACTTGGACATCCACTAAGTAATTTACACATATTAATATTCACTTGTCAAAATATACAGATTATTTCACGTGTTAATAATGCAAAACATAGAATTATAGATACACAGCTTACCCAAAATTGACTTTGGGATCATAGACTGCTGGCTCAGAGAAATAGCTAAGGCAACTTGTTGAAGTTGCCTCTTACACGTGTTCTGAGGTGTTGTCACTTTACAATAAGTTCCCACTTTGACTACGTGTTTCAGATTCCGGTTTTCCTTGCTAATAATAGTAGAGTTTTCCTGGGCTTTTAAGTCTTAATGAGGTTCAAACAAGTCTGGTTAAATGAGTTCTGATTTTATTCATAACTCTGGCAGATCTGGCTGTTTTCTCGACGAGGTGAATTTTCACAGTGCATTACCCCAGCGAAAGTGTCAGGTTATATTACAACTTTCGTCTCACGTACGTTGTTGTTTACTATTAGACCAGGCTCCAATAAGAAATGTTGTTATGTTTGCATCTCGAATGCCGGCCAATAGATAAAATCATGCGTGGTTTGATAACGTCTATTAAAAAAAATTTTCTAATAGGAAAATTCTGCATGTTATTTAAAAGGTCTTTTTCCGTTAAAGTAGTTGTTGTATCGGTCGATTCGCGGTTATGATTGCACTACAACTCCATACACTATCACAAATAATGTCTTCGTAATAATTCTACCGGAAGCTTTTTTATAACATTTCCGCTCAGGTGTGTCAAACTGATAATCATCGCCCCGTCCTTGTGCAAACAACAATTTATCGTATTACCATCTGGGCTAAGACGTCACACTAGTCTTATCAGCGATAATCAATCTTTACTGGCCGTTTTCCGTGTGAAACAAGCGCCCAACTGGTATACGAGAATGTCTACCAACGGATTGTCGGTTAATATTGCATCACCTGTCTACTCTCTCAGCAGGGATGGTCAGGACAAGACGAATTTTTATGGAAAGTGCAACCAATGACTCTAAAATAACAATACTGCTGGAGAGGAAAAGAGAGCGCACCCAATTATGTGACAAAATTCACCAATAGAAAATTAAGCACAGCTTTTCATATCCCACATTTTTGTTTCAAAACTTGCTCAATTATCTTTCGCACAGCCTTTCCCATGTTTTCATTCACACTCACATTTTCTTCACCAAATCTATCTGATCCACTAATAGAGCTACTGACTTCTTTAAGGAAATAATGTAATAATAATGAGGAATGGAGATAGATGAGGACATATATCGTGCCGATATTGACTTTGCATTCGTTACTTTCAAGAAAACCAGATTCACCTCTCATCTCCACTTTATTGTTCTTTAAGGAAATAATGTAATAATAATGAGGAATGGAGATAGATGAGGACATATATCGTGCCGATATTGACTTTGCATTCGTTACTTTCAAGAAAACCAGATTCACCTCTCATCTCCACTTTATTCATACCTGCCCCCACCATAAAATTCTTCCCCATGGATTCTCTTCCAATTTTCATCCATCCGCTGGCACACTCAGTTCCATAGAACTACGTCTCCTACAACGAATAGAGACCAGGTATGGCTTTCAACATTTATAACATATAAGAGCATCTTTTATTGGGGATGCCTAGCTGGCCGGGAGGATAGTGTGATTCGCTTGTATAGCTAGGCGGTGTTGTCGTACGGAAGGTCCGGGTTTCGAATCCTGGGTAAGCCACTGTCACGTAGACAGTGACTTAATTTATTTTTCCATCTCGTCTCAATGTTATTACTCTTTAATGTTCTGTTTTCCCAGACATTTTGTTTCTCTTTGCTTTGCTACCTGTGTGGCCCAATTGTTTTCCCCTTCTCAAACCCCACCCGAGGTTGTTTACGTTTGAGCCTGCAGCGGTCAGCGAACGATAATGTTACGTCAGCACACCTGGCCTGATCAGAAGAACGTCTGTTACGCTTAAAGTGTTAGAACGAGCCAAATACGATTTCTGTGAAAGAAACGGTTCGTTAGCGGCGGGTACCCTCTGTGGTCCGAACAGGGGAATTTCTCTGGTCGCTTTAAAACATTTGATCACGAGCGGCTAGTACTCTTTGAGGCCTGGGTAACGAGTTTGATCGGTTTCAGGGGGAGATAACAATCGCGGTCAGTTTGTGGGTTGTTTGCCCTTAGATGAGCAAAGAGCACATAATATTATGATTGTCTCTCTGGGGGAATTTTCGCAAAGTTGTTGCTTCTGAAACCTTTGTCTTACCCGGTATTACGATTACGCCGATACCTCTGAAGAAATATGCAGGCCAGGTGTCCGGGGGGAGCGTCCTGTGTGATCTATAAGAGTAGACGGGTTTTAATAGACAAAGACATTCGTGAATATTCCTGGCCCGTAGATGACCATCATGAGATAAGGCAAACTTTAACACAGTACTAGAATGTGTTTGCCTATGTTCTAGTCATTTTCGGGGTGAGTTGACATATCTTATTATAATATGATATATTCATGTTAGCTTTTATATATCTGATAGGAAGTGACGTGAATTCATTTTGAGGATTTCTCCTAGTAATTTTATTCAGTGATAAGGTAGCGTTGTCTACGGCCTTAGTAAGGGTGCTTAAACTGTTACGGTTTATCATGGGTTAAATGTTAAACTTATAATAACAGATAATAGGCGTAGAATCAGTCCACAGACGCTTATCATGGGTTAAGAATAAGCTCAATTAACTGTCATTTCTGTTAGATAATGTCAGGTGTGGATTGTTCACTTAAAAACTGAATAGTGAGATGCAGGTAATAACTCTGGATTATAGGAGATAGTCACTTATTCCTTTTTGATAGATATTTTTAGTGGCAAGGGAGAATCATTTTATGCTTACTTGTGTGGCTAGGCACTAGTCCATAACTTTCACAGAAAGCAGTCACCAGGCATAGATATAATTCTATCTTATGATTTAGCCACAACTGTATTATTATAGCAAGAACATTGCATTTTCTTTGTACTCATTTTGTGGAATATTAATATATATTTCCCCAAGGGGACATACGATTTATTTGTGTAATGTCAAATGCTGTAATCTGTTTATGTAAATTCATTTAATGTTGTAAGATGAATAAGCATATTCATTTAACTGTAACTACAGGTTAGGTTTCCTGTATGTTGAGATTGGGAGAAGAGGAGTAGATTGTTGCTGTCAGAACAGTTACTGACAGGTACCTGGGTGTGCAAAAGATATTAAGCCTATGCGGGCGCGTGTTGATAATTGATATTTTTAAGGAACAGGAGACATGGTTAAAGACAGCCCTAAACTATCATAGCAATAACTACAATAAATTTAATCCCATAGTGGAGCGAAACTTTCTGTATAAAGTTAGGGTGATTTATTATTTGCTTGAGGTAAAAGGTGTCTTTTTTGGGTCTCAGTTTCAGGGATACCGAATTGCTAGAGTCAAGTCTCCAGTCGGGCGAAGAATGTCACATTCTCTTCGTTCTAGATGGATTCTAAGTACATCTAGCATCACGAGTCGTCAAACCCCATTCCTGAACCTAAACCTTTTTGTCAACGCCAAGTTAAGCTCACGCAATGCAACGAGCCAACGCTAAATCTGGAAACATCGAATGCAGTAGTAGTTCTCTACTCGCCTATTGGATTACCAGTCAGAGCATTGCGGCTTCCAGAATATCCAAAACCGCCCAGCATGTCTATAGCAGAATCTGATAGCACCAAGCCTTTGTGTGCCTAAACGGGGCACTCAGCCAAGCCACGGTCAAGCAAGCCCAACCAGGATTTACTGCCTAGTACGAAAGGTCAAAAGCGCCGGATAAGAGCGCTAGGGACTGCCTTGTCCTCAAGTAACTTCGTCGGGTGTATTTCTGGGTCTATGTAGAACTTCGCACGTATGAGCAGCCATCTATGGACAGAGTTCCAGCCCCCCTCACGCCATTAGAGGTCACCAACGTTTAGCACCAACAAAGAAAGTTTTGTAGGCTAGTCCCTCACGAAGGATCTACAAGTAATACACTTTCTGGAGCTAGCACATTTGGTTCCACGAAAAGCGGACAGGCTGTCGCTCAGTTCGGTTATTTGGCCAGCAAGAAAGATAGACAGAGTTCCAGCCCCACTCACGCTATAAGGGGAGTCACCAACGTTTAGCACCAACAAAGAAAGTTTTGTAGGCTAGTCCCTCACGAAGGATCTACAAATAATACACTTTCTGGAGCTAGCACATTTGGTCCCACGAAAAGCGGACGGACTGTCGCTCAGTTTGTTTATTTGGTCAGCAGGAGATAAACAACGTCTTCCAGTGTTCCCTCGCGCAATTAGGGGTCACCAACGTTTAGCCCGACAAGGAAAGTTCGGTATTTCACTTCAGTCATCTTGAAGGATATTTATCGGTAAGACACTTTCTGGAGCTAGCGCCTTTGGTCCCCAAAAACTGACCCTCTGTCGGACAGCTTAGTTATTTTCTCCGTGTTCTACAGGGTTTTATGAGTGTTGGGGGTGTGTGTATTTGCATTATTGGTGGTTATTGATGATTATTTATGACTATTGATGAATATTTTGATTATTGATGTAATTTATGCTGTGTATGATGATATGCATTAATTCCATGCTTTTCTTCTTTAATAAAGTTTACACATTTATTAATGCGCTGTTCCCGACCCTTTTCATCCATAATTAAACTTGTTTAGCTCTTTACTATAATCTCTATGTTTGATAAGAGAAAAGAGTGAGAGCAGGAGATGCTTAGACAGTGAAAAGTGAGTTGAGGCTTGGAGAGAGAGATCATTTTGGTAAATCTTCTTCCAGGTTGTCTCAAGTCCATCTCCTATTTACACCTTTCTGTGTGTGTAATCTATAACTCTGCCAGTCCACTATCCCTTGTCGATTTCACTACTATCGTCCAACTCGACAAATACTCTACACTTTACTCAACCACGACAGCCACTCACGTCTGTTGTTTTTCTGTTGTCTAGTGTTCTACTTATTTATTTCTTACGAGTGCCTGATAACATACCTTTATGTTTGTCTAATATTTATTTATGGCTTTCAACGTATGTGCGTCGTCGCTGCCAGTCACTCCCGCCTCTTATCGGATCTGAGTGCCCAACAGTCTCGGCTTCTACTCCACTTACGTTGTCTCACCTCCAACAACTTCCCTCTCTTTTCCATGATACGCACTACTATCCAAACACTGAACCGGCAGATGCATGAGTCCCTTTCCACTACTAAACATCGTAAACTATCCCGTCTTCTCCCTATCCCTCATGCTGTCCCTCTATCCTCCACTCCATCCCGAAATCAGGTAGTCTGCATCCCCTCAGATCTGCCGCTCTCTGAGGGAGAGCGCTCTGTTCTGAGTAAGGGCCTACACTTTGTTCCTCCTCGTCCGACCCTAGGCCAGTATAATCTACTCCAGGATGTTCATCGGTTTCACTGTCGCGTGAAGCTGAAGTTCCATGTTAGACAGGAGGACAGCACTTCGCAGCCTCAGGCTGAATCCGACATCTTCGCACGTTTTTCTCACTCAACGAAACTTCCCTTTACACCCAAACCTGGAGCTACTCTCGCCCTGGACCTGTATATCAAGAACACCATCCATGACATTCAGCAGCTCCGCACTCGTAGATTGCATTATTCCAATCTCACTTCTGCAGAGTCCCGTGCTCTCTCCCTTCTTCGCCGTAGAGACGTCATTGTCATCAAACCGGTTGACAAGAGAGGAGTCTTTTTCGTCTGGCAGAAGGACTTGCACCTACGTGAAGATAAGAACTAGCTGACCAATGGCTCTTTCTACAAGCCCAGGACCAACGATGCCGGTGTCTCTAACAATTGCATTGTACACAGCACTATTAAACAGCTCATCACCAGTAAGGCTCCCCCCCAAGCGCATCTCATCTTAGGATTCATGAAAGTTCTTTGGGCATGAAAGTTCTTTGGGCAAACCTGTTTTCTACATGCTCCCCAAAATTCATAAGATCGACAACACTGGCAGACCCATTGTCTCGGCCTGTTCTTGTCCTACTAAACACATCTCTGGCTTCCTCGATAACATTTTCCAGCCTATCGTTGAGAATCTTCCCTCCTTTGTCAAAGACACTAATCAAGCTCTTACAACTTTCTCCTCTATCCGACTCTCAGCAGACCACGCCTACCGTCTTTTCTTGTCAGACGTCTGTTCTCTGTATACCTCAATTCCCCACTCTGATTGTCTCAGAGTTCTTCGGTTTTTTTCTTGACCAGCGCACTTGTCCTTCTATATTCACTGACACTTTTCTCCGTCTTGCTGAACTGGTCCTTTAACTAAATTCCTTTGAATTCAATGGTCAGTTTTTCGACCAAATTAGTGGTGTTGCTATGGGAACGAAGATGGGTCCTAGCTATGCCTGCCTTTTCATGGGTCATATGGAGCATCAGATATGGCAACATAATTCCGGTCCTTTCCCCACGATTTACCGCAGATATATCGATGATGGCAAAGTTCTTACAGATATGTCCGAGGCTGATATATCCCGCTTCATCGACTTTGTCAACCACTTCCACCCCTCCATCAAGTTCACCTCCCTAATCTCCTCAGTATCTGTCAACTTTCTTGACATTACTACTACTATCACGCCCTCCGGCCTTAATATCTCAGCATACTACAAGCCGACAGATGCCCATAGCTACCTTCTGTATACCTGTTCTCATCCTCGGACTTGTCGTGATTCCCTTCCATTTTCCCAACTTCTTTGCTTCCGCCGTTTGTGCCAAGACGATGATGACTTCCACTTCCGAGCCAATGAGATGTTGGATTTCTTTCGTAACAGACTTTATCCGGAACATGTTCTCGCCTCCGCCCTCTAACGTTTTCTCCCCATCTCTCGTCAGGAGGCCGTCAAACCCCACTACAAATCCACTTCAGATAGAGTCAAATTAATCTTGACCTATCACCCGCACAGCACTGTAGTCCAAAAAGAACCTTTTCCGCCACTTACCCATTCTCCAAGCAGATTCTGTGACCCGAGAAGTATTCGATGAGGCATCTTTGGTGGCATATAGAAGCGACAAGAACCTGAAGGATCTTCTTTTTCACAGCCGTCTCCCAAATGAGAATGTCACTCACTTTGGTACACTACCCTGTGGTCGGACACGATGCACGACGTGCAAGTATGTCATCCAAACCCACAAGGTATCTTTTCCCAAGGCAACGGTCACCATCACCAGTAGCTTCACGTGTGAGTCGCACAATGTCCTCTATACAAGCATATGTAAACGTTGCAGCAAAACCTATAATGGCCAAACAGGTAAACGACTTGGGGACAGATTCAGCCAGCAACTTAATGACATCTCTCAGCAAAAATCCACACCAGTTGCCACACTTTAATGGTCCTGACCACAATGGTCCCATCGACATCCAGGTCACGGCGATCAGATCCTGCGCATCTGACACTGCTTGCCGAGAACAGCTTGAGCAACGTCTTATCCATCGTATGAGGTGTCTAAAACCAGCTGGTCTTATCACCTTTCACACCTTTGTCTGAGGTCACCCTTTCCACTCCTATTTCGAACCTTCCCACTCTTATTCAATTTTTATATTTCTCCGTCGCCCATACAATATCTCCAACTCATTCTGTTCTCTTCTATCTACATTCCTCATTATTATTACATTTGGGTAGTGTTGATGGCTAAAACTTGGCCACCATAACTGTAACTAGCTATTCTTGACGTAGAAGGCTCACACTGGATACCATAAATGTAAAGGCCCGTACTGACCACTATACATGTAAACAGTCAGGAATGGTCTGTGTTCGTCCAAGCGTAACAGGTGTCCGTGACACAAATAGGACAGGCTCAGTTTGGCCACTGTAAATGTAGAGTTGAATGTTGAAGAATGTCCAGTATCAATGTTGGAAACGATTCTAAGCCCCACAGGCGGGCATAATTATATACAGGCCCTGGTTGGCCGCAACAATGCTGGCATTGGTTTGGATGACTTGAAAGTGTTGAGGTGTTGTATTAATATAGAGTGTGAGTAGACCTCAATGAATGCAAATGCGTGTATGAAAAGTTCGTGGAAGTCAATGCATCTACATGACATCACACTTGTTGTAGTAATTACATGCAATAATTCACATAGTTATTGGAACACCTCTGACGTTTGATTGACTTTAATACATCACAACGACAGGTGCGCCGACATCAACATAAAATAGTCATTAACAATTCAGGACATAGCATGTATGAATACAGTTCATCAGCCAGCGGTGCATGTATATAATAAAGCTGATCTCGTACAATTCCACTTTCGTCAGCTACAGCAAAATACAGCAAATATGTGAGTGCAGGCCGCGCAATATGGCGGGCTTATAGATATGATGGCCTCCGTGATATTTCTATAACAAACAGGGTGAGTCAAACCTTGTTAAATGGCATCACCGCAGATAGCGGGATACAGCACCTGTAAAGTTCTTTGGGCATACACCAGCCCAATGCATATAATTTTAGAATACTTCGTGAGCTCCATTGCTAGTATTCATAGATGGACTCTTTCCCGCCCAGGGAAAAGTCGCTAGCTGGCTACAAAAAGTCATATATCATTCTGGCAATAAAGAAACTGTTTTAAGGGTAAATTACCTTAAAGTCCCTTCAGAATAAACATCACAAAAACTCACTCGCCTCGTAGGCGCATCAGAATAAAACATTGGGGAACAATCTTTAACCATCTTGGTCGAACACACAGAGGACTTTCCCCAAAACTGTCTTGACCCTTTCAAAACTACAGCTCGACTCCTCTAACACAGGATGTCTTAAATCGCACCAGAATCTTCGAGGATGCGTCGTGACCCTAGACCCTTGAGCTAAACTCAGATGGGTGAACATGTCAGGAAAAGCTGACATCGGTTCTAAAATTAGACGCTGGGTTAACAGACAAGTGGGACAACCACCACTGTTAACTACAATCCCAGTAAAACATGAGTACCTCCCCTTTGATCAAGAAACTATTAAATTAAAGTCTCCAAAATTAACCAGGTACATTTTACATACTATAGATTCAGCAAACTGACCGCAGCAGGTAGTTTCATATTCAGTTTCGTGTTTTAGCTTCTTTGTATGTACTGTTTACATCCGGAAGTGGCAGTCATTTCCTTCTCTGTTGACACACTCTCTCTCTTCGACAGGCGTGCTAGGTCTCAGCTGCCTTTAGGGAAGTACCCCGGCCTTATTTTTATATTTATTTAGATTCTTATGTGTCATATCTAGTCCTCATTCTCTTTCCTTTCTCTGACGAAGGCCTTGTGGCCGCAACGTTGGCTATTTTCTTTGTCTTTTGTCCTCGTAAGACGAATCACCTTTTTTCAATTTTTTTTCATGCCCATCCTAAGGAATTAATGGCACCAGGCAGAAATCCAAAATTTGGCATTATGTAGGAAAATTTAACAGCAACATTTGTTTTTGTGGAAAATGATTAAACAGCATGGGGAAAACAGTGAAGTAATTTGTAACCAAAAAAAAAAAAAATACAAAAGAACAAAAAAGTAAAAAAGAAAACACTAACAAAATGCCTTTTTTATTTTAAAATGGCAAAAAATGTGAAATAAAGAAAAAAAAAAAAAGGAAAAAACCCCCACAAAATTGCTGTAAAATGACCGAAGAATCTTTTAAAAAAAATACTCTAACATGCGAAAAATGCAAAATAATGCGTTAAAAAAGGCTCTTAAATCAGCTTAGTTTTGAATGAAACACATTTATATTCAACTGAGCAACGTGTCGGTTAAGTCCAAAAACATATGCAAAATCATCAAAATCCTAGCTCTACACACACACACACACACACACACACACACACGCACACATATATATATATATATATATATATATATATATATATATATATATATATATATATATATATATAATGGCCACCGTAAGGTTTAAGTTAAAGAAAATTGCTAATTTTCAATAAATCAATCAATCAATACCCCTTAGCTCCCCAAGGAGCATAGGCCTTCGACAAACACACGCCAAGTCTTCCTGTCCTGTGCCATCCGCTCAAGTTCTTTCCATGTTTTCCTCATCATTTTCACCTCTGTATCCAGTTCTCTCCTCCGTGTGCTTTTTGGTCTACCTCTGTCTCTCTTTCCCTGTGGATTCCAGAACAAGGACTGCCTTGTAATGCTATCAACAGGTTTCCTCAATGTGTGTCCTATCCATCGCCAGCGTCTTTTTCTCAACTCTAGTTCCACTGGCACTTGTCTGGTTCTTGTCATCAATTCCACATTTGTGACTTTGTCATACCATTTCAGTCCTTCTATTCTACGCAAGCACCCGTTAATAAAAGTCTGTTGCTTTTTGGTTGTTGTGTTTGTTGCTCTCCATGTCTCAGAGCCATACAATAGGACTGACGTGACATTTGAGTTGAAGATTCTTATTTTCGTGTTGGACTTGATTTCTCTTGTTGTCCATATGTTTCCCAATACAATGAAAGCTCCTCTTGCTGTTTGTATTCTTATTTTGATATCATTGTCTGTCCTTCCAACTTTGTCTATACAGTATTCCCCCCTTTTACGCCACCAATACGTTCCAAGTCCCCTCGCGTAAACTGAAAATCGCGTATAATAGCGCACCCCATGTACAGTATACGTGTATTTCCTATATGTTAATACCTATCACACATTTTTTTCCCATAAATAAGGTAAATGAACACTATAGTAACAATTATTAAAGTAAAATACTGTAATAATAAAAGTAATTTAGTATACAGTATAATACAGTATACGTGTATTTCCTATATGTTAATACCTTGTACATATCGCACATGTTTTCCTATAAATAAGGTAAATGAACACTATAGTAACAATTATTAAAGTAAAATACTGTAATAATAAAAGTAATTTAAAATATAATTACAACAATACAGTACTAGCCTACTTTCTCTCTCTCTCTCTCTCTCTCTCTCTCTCTCTCTCTCTCTCTCTCTCTCTCTCTCTCTCTCTCTCTCTCTCTCTCTCTCTCTCTCTCTCTCTCTGCCAGGTGCATTGTCAATGATTAATAAAACTTTAAATGGTAAGCCTTCCTTCTCCAAATACTTTTTCACCTCAAGGATAACACATTGATGGAACCATTCGCTAAATAGAAGTGCCATCACCCATGTTTTTTGGTTGTGTTGCCAGAACAGGGGCAGGACACTTTTATTCTTGTTCTTGAGAGCCCGATGATTTTTCGCCCTGTACACCACGCAAAGAATGAACCAGAGTTGGGGCACTGTACGAAGGATGGCCGCCGACCGAGCAAAGTGAAATCAATTTGTTGTTGCCCTACAAGACGCCACCAGGCGTAATGGCCACTGACTGCTTTGACGGTCGGCGACTAAGGAAGAAAGAAGAAGAAGACACCACGCCTGGCTTGATCATGTGACCCGCAGCGTTGCCACATAGTCCCAAAGTCAGCCTGTCTTTCCATGCTCTATGTCCTGGTGCCTGCTTTGCACTTTTGTGAATGTACGTTCTACTGGGCATTTTTTTTTCAAAAAAAAGGCCAGTCTCGTCACAGTTGAACACTTGCCTTGGAATATATACTATCCAAAGTCAATTAATTATCTGTTAAAGTCAGATAACTGTAACCACCAGGCCTTTACACCCCTCCATTTTAATATTATTCTTGTTCAGAGTTTCTTCTTTATTTTTTATTTATTTTTTGTTTATTTATTTAACGTATAAGCATAATTGTGATTGTCCCTATTTACAATGATTTGACAAATGTGATGCCACTTTCTCATATCGGCAGTTGTTCATATTATTTGGAATTGAAAACAATATATATCCTAATTATAACCCATCAGAGGTTGAACGGGATATTTATCTTCATTAATTTAAAAAAAAAAAATCTTACTCGATGCTTATTCTCGCTACTAGCCCTGGTATTGTCCAGCCGAAAATGACGTCTATGTCGTTCAGCCTCGTTTTCGATTCTCACATAGTTCTCGTAACTCTCTATAGTAAAAAGGGGCTCTAGGAAATGGAACAGATATGGCGCTCAATTTAAAATGTAAATTATCCGTATTTTTCGACTTTTTTGTTTTCCTCGATGGCCAATCGCGTATAATTGAAACCGCGTGATTTGAGGTCGCGTAAAATTCGGTCCTACTGTATTACTGCCAAGATATGTGTATGATTCTACATCCTTTAGTGATGTTTCTTCGAGTTTAATCTTGTTATCATTTCTTGCATTTATTCTCATAATCTTTGTCTTTTCCCTGTGTATTTTCAGGCCCTCTTGTTGTGACCTCGCACCGAGAATTTTAATTTTCTCTTGCATGTGATTATGGTCCATATTTGTTGAAGTTTCTTTGGTAAAACGTTTTTTTACGGAATGGGGGTAACCAGCCCCATGCCCGACCCTCCGTAGTCGTTTTTCACGACATCTGCATTGTAGGGTACAGTGTTACTATTCTTTGCTCCCCTTTCGGGCCCCGATAACACACGGGAGACACATTTTAGGATTGAAAGAAAAACAATTTATTTCATCATCAATATTTTTTTTTTTGGGGTAACACATTAACTTTGGAGGAAGACTACGGAATCGCTAGATATACCTGAAAGTCTGTTTCAAAATTGTTTAAGCTAAATTCCCAGTTTAAAAAAAAATCTTTTCGAAGGTTTTGTTGTTAATAATATTGCTTCAAAAGGGATATTCAAAATCAGCAGATCGTTTCCCGGTGACTTAAAAATATGTGAATTATTTGTTCAGAGTTTGTCTATAATTGAATTGTATTCTCTCATTACTTTGATATTCATTTTATTCAGTTCATCTTCTTTGGTCATATCATCAATTTCGTTTGGTCCTTCCCATTTTTCATCTTCATTTGTTTTCGCTGTCGATGACGAGATGTCGCCAGCAGAATGTGTTCATTAATTCATCTGCAAAAGAACATAAAGAAGTTTTTGATCAGAAGGGACAATGTTGTTCTCTTTATTATGCTCTCTGGATTTTGGAGGTACATGAGAAGGGTAACAGTTTTCCTCTCTCGTCTTTCTTTTAATTCTTCTTAAAAGAGATTCATACATTTCTTCGGCTAAATGGTTATTCAGAACTGAAATTTTTTTTTTTTCCCAATTAGAATGAGAAAACAGAGAAAGATAGGAAAATACTAAGCGCAACTTGTGTACCCGGACTGCCCTGAACTACGTCGGTTAACAACCAATTGTTCTTGCTTTAACATCATTCATTCATATGCCAAAAACAAAATATGCAATCGTAAATAAGCGAGAAAAGTTGTGTGTTTCGTAAATCATCATCATCATCATCATCATCATCTTCTTCTTCTTCTTCTTCTTCTTCTTCTTCTTCTTCTTCTTCTTCTTCTTCTTCTTCTTCTTCTTCTTCTTCTTCTTCTTCTTCTTCTTCTTCTTCTTCTTCTTCTTCTTCTTCTTCTTC
>JAMPIV010017379.1:172500-205683 GCA_024509875.1 Oreohelix idahoensis
TTCTGGCTGCCTCATAATACATATATTACCACACCTGGCAGAACCTTATATAATGAAATTTAGTCTGGTGGTGTAAACCAAGAGAATAAAAACAGTCATTATCAGTCTACGTGACATTCTAATTAAATAACATTGAAGGAATAATTCAATACTAGTACAAGTGAGAGACAGAAGAATAACAGTTATTTGTGGAACAGAGTTACTTCAAGGATCAAGATCACAGAAAAAAGATTGAAATTGATAATTAAATTCAGTTAACTGTAAAATATTTATTGTAATTGAACCATATTTTTATTTATTTATTTGATTTTGAGTTCTATTTGAGTTTTCAAAGAATATCAAAAAAGAAAAAAGATCATGTATATAAATAAAAGCCAGCAGGTGGGCTTGAACATCAATCTAAAGACGTCAGAGGTCAAGACGCTCAATGTGAACAGCCCTGAGCCCATATCAGTAAGGAATCAGCAACTGGAACAGACTCCTTCACATACCTCGGATGCATAGTAACACCAGACGGCGGAGCAATTAAAGACATCAACAACTGAGTGAACAAAGCAAGAACAGCCTTTTTTTAAGTCTAAACCACATCTGGAAGTCCTCTCAGTACAGCACAAGGAAAAAATTAAGATTATATCACAGCTGTGTGCTTTCTGTGCTTCTCTATGGTGCGGAATGCTGGACATTTACAGAGAAGGAAATGTCGAAATTGTCATCTTTTCACACAACATGCCTAAGAAAAATTCACCGAATCTTTTGGCCAAATACCATCACCAACCAAGATCTGCTTACTCGAAGCAAGCAAGAGGACATGCACACTGTGGTGGATTCGATGTAACCAGATGTTATTCCTATTGTACTGAATGAGGTCAGCTGTGAAGGTCCCTGATTATAATAAATGTTGGGTTGAGTTATCAGAGCACCTTTCTGCTACCACCTTACGACCTCAATCAGATTTATTCTTGACTAATATGTATGTTAGCTACGTCTATATGTCTAGGGTTATGAGTGTATGATGTATTGTAAGTACAAGTACTACAAACACATGTATTTACTAACACACACACACACACACACATATATATATATATATATATATATATATATATATATATATATATATATATATATATATATATATATATATATATATATATATATGACTGAGTCAAGACTACAACCACAAACACACTCACACTCTAAGAAATATATCTTATAGAAGTCTGTGTTAAAATTTAGGTAAAATGGATTTTTACAATTTATTTGGCCTGATCAGAATTTTCTGAATCAGGTCCAACAACCAAAATTGATATTATGAATGTATTTACAACAATTTAAATACCCCAATGGATCTTCTGTCCATTCAATTAATAATAAGACAATCAAACTATGTGTATCTATGTTCTCTAAGTTAATGACACTGGTAATTAAAGATATGGGTGGGGTACTATCATCATTCCCTCTTTCTCTTTTAAAAAGTATCTTGAAATTTTATTGCAAACAATTTATTGTATGTTCTTTATATACATAACTATAATGTTATATAATGGATGGACTCTGCGTGCCGACACAGATGTCACCTATCTACACAATAGATGGTGCTGTCATTCTCATATGTTCTCTGGCACGACCAAGCTGACAAGGTTCCTGGTGCAGTAACTAGACCTCAGGGTCAAATCAACAGGTTACTTTAGTATGCTGCAGTAACGCCACCAGGGTTCTGGTACCTTCACTGTACCAGAACAATAAAAACCTCACAATTCAAAGAAATATCACAAACGTACGTTGACTGGCTTTAGCATAAATAGTAGTTTAAGTTCAGCTTTGCCTTCTGTTCAGACTGCCAATGGTTAATAATACACTTGGTACTGCTGAGGAGAACGCAGCTTGCTTCTAACATATTTCTTTTCAACTGGCGCTGAGCTGTAAACGCTTTCTGCCAATATGCCTAGACCGGCCCAATCACAGCGAGGGTCTAGCATTTCAATTTTCAAAAATTTAAAAAGAAAAACACTACTTCACACTTCTAGGAGTGATTTTTCTAAATATAGATTTCATCTTTTCTGCCCAACCAATACTCTCTGTCTACCCTCCTATACCCTCCAATCAGATTCGAATTACTCCTATGCCTCCTTTCAAACTATCGTTCCCAATAACGTTCCAGTTAACGAGCAAGGACAACAGTCCGTTCGTCTACGCATTTCCAGTCAAATAGTATTTTCTCAATAACTTGGCTAATAATTTGACTACCATTAATATTAAAATATATTTGTGCTAAGAATACACTAAGCTACACGAATATATAATTTTTATGACTATACTCATTTTCGTTTAGATTTTCAGTTTTGTCACTGACAGTCGTTAATTATAACTTTTTACATAAGTCTACCATCTTGTCCCCCTCCTTCTGTCTCACTTTTTAACTTTTCAAATAAACCAACTTGTTTATGTGACGTGACAACAACACTACGCGTCGAGAATTTAAACTGTCTGTGTGTGTATATCCGTTAGCTTTGCCACAGCGTGTATATACTATTAGTCTCGCGTGCAGAACGACGCGGGTTTTGGCATGCGTTGGTAGCATTTTGCGTTAATGTATTACAGTCGTCTCGTTATTGCTACTTAGAAAAAGTCCAAAAGACTACCACATTTTGCATTACTGTTGACAGATTACGTTACTTCAGACAGCAGTTTGGTGTTACATTTCTAACAAATCGTTAATTATAAGGCTAGGCTGCATTGTGTATGCAGCAGATCTGGCAAAATGTTAAATATTAGTAGTACGTTTTCGAAACCGAAACTAAAACGCGTGTTAGATTTTTACCGTGGGATCGTTCTATAGGCTTTAGCACTGCACAAAAGGCAGTGTTGCTAGCGTCGAAGCTGCCAACCGTCAGACACATGCGGGCTAGGTTTATTTATTATCATAGGACTAAAATCTTACTGAATTTTAGCTATTATTTTACAGATCTTGCTACACACACCATCATAGCTGGCAGACGCTGGAGCTGGGTTGGCCATGTCCTCAGAAGAGACCCCGATGCCATCACAAGAACAGCTATGCTATGGACCCCTGAAGGAAAATGAAAGAGAGGCCGACCAAAAACAACTTGGCGGAGGACTGTGGAGGCTGAGATGCAAAGAATGAACCAGAGTTGGGGCACTATACGTAGGATGGCCACCGACCGAGCGAAGTGGAATCAATTTGTTGTTGCCTACAAGACGCCACCAGATGTGATGGCCACTGACTGCTTTGACGGTCGGCGGCTAAGGATCAAAGAAGATATAAATAAAATTACCAATTGTATCCACAGTTTTGAGTAAATCATTTACGTTGGTTCAAGTTACTTATTTGATAATTAATTACCCCTAGATAAGCTATAGTCTTAGGTTGGTCTGGGAGAGGAGGCATCATAGGTTACTGGGATCGCACATTACCATCTCAACCAGTAATCTATACAGCCTGACTTTAATCTTTGACCTCGATACACGATTACTCTTTTTAGAGAATGGAGTATTTCTTTTAAGACCATTCTCTTATCTGCCGCTATCCTGGTATCATCTGATACACATAATTGTCCATTATCTTACACACTAAATAACCTCTCGTCACACAATAATACGTCATGAAATAATCCTTCTACCTCTCTCTCTCTCTCTCTCTGTTAAAGAACGAATATGTGGTAACTCATGTTTTTGCACGTGTTTTAACTTATATTGAACGCTGCATATTTAATACGTTACAGGTTGTCTATGACGTAACACGTTTGCACTAAATCTATATATCGTGGACCCTCTACACGACGTCTTGTGTTATTCGGCCGGTGATGTTCTGTGACGACCATACCCGTCTCCATTCGTGTTTGTCAGCATGATGCGTGAACATTTGTGATTCTATGTTCTACTATAAACCAAACTACAAGAAGAAAACCACACGTAACAAATCTTTGTGGCCAGTGTGGGGAGGATCGATCGCCTTCGCAGAACATTTCCATTCATGATTTTCTAGTACGTTTTGTGACATTTCACCGTTGACCCTCATCTACATAAATAATTTATGAACTGCGCATGACTGCCGGCTTCTCTGTTCACCGTTGACGTTTGCAATGTTTTCTGCTATGATTGTGTCACCTCAAGTACGCTTCCAGATGTCGTCATTCAAGTTTGCTGTCGTTTTCAATTGATTTTCGTGGCCATTGTCTGCTGTACCGTTATTATCCTACACGTCTGTGTTGGACCACGATCTCCTGGGAGCGCTGAAATCATCTCCGAACTAACATCTGGCGGATCGCGTTTTTACAGATAAGTGGCCTGTTTTTTTTGCGTGTGTGTCCAGTTTATGTGCTGATATTTCCTTCTTACTATTTTTTTCATTGCTATTCATGTTCTCATGTCTTTGCAGGAAGGTTGGGTGGAGATCCAATGTTAGCGACTACATGTCATTTTAAGATGGCCGCACATTGGACGTGTCGGTAGGAAATTTTATAAATGTCATTCAGTGATATTTCCGGTTTGAGCAACCTCACTGATGGTTTCCGACCACTGATTGTTTTTTATAATAGTTCACGTTAGTTGTGAAGTTTCGTCTATTCGTTTGTACATGCATTGGTGTCTATTGCCATTTTCCTTAATTTTGTGATGGTTTTGACCGTAATGTTTTCTAATCTGCCTTTCACTTGTTTTATACAATTTGTGTGTGTATACTCTGTCGGGGTTCTGTGTTGTCTATTGTTAGCAGTGAGATTGTTCCATTTGCTGTTTTCCCTTTTGTTTCCCATTATAATTTTTTTCCTTGCTGCAAGTGTTTCACTGTTTGTCTATTTCTTTTCTTATGCTATTGCTTTCTATATACATTTTTTTCTTGCATTTTAATTTTTTTTTTCTTCGCTGAATTGATACTACATAATTTGCACTGCTGTTATTGTTATATGCTATTGCCACATTCTTTGCTTACTGTCGTAGATTTTTGATAGGTGTATTAAGACATAGATTGGTCCCTTCTGAATAGACTAGAACAGTGGGTGACTCAGTGAGAGATAATATAAGAGATAGATTTTACACGAGTGAAATGGGGGAAAATAAGTAGAATCTGTCCCTGTACTCGAGACGCTTTCTCTCCTTCAGCCTATCTCTACAACAGAACTTGGTTAGTCAGACAGTCTACTAATATATATATATATATATATATATATATATATATATATATATATATATATATATATATATATATATATATATATATATATATCAACCACTCACATACACTCACACATAAGTGACGACAGTTAGACGCACAGACGTGAACACTATATCTATGGAATAGGGATCTTTTGGAACGAGCTGACCAACACGCGTAAATAAAGTTTATGTAAATTTTATTTATCATAAAGAACTTCACACACAAAAATAGTTTGAATATCAAATCACATACAAATAAACATAAGTCAATGAATTAATAAAAGAGTTTAGACTCATAGGTGAAATCCTCCCTCCCTCTATTGAGAGGTTTGGGTCTAATGTTCACAGGGTACAGTAGCTTGGAATCTTCAATCGTTAAATCGAGTGACAGGTAAATAAATCTGTTCAGGATAGATCTTCTTCACAACACAGTGGTCGTTATTCAGGTAATGTCAATGTTTGATTAATTTGCCACCACAGGCTGAATGTATATGAACTTTGGAAAAAAGAAATCTGGATATTCTATATGTCCAGTTACAATTTATTCTTAATATGCTCTGGGTTGGTACTCTGTCTCTTTCTGGGTGTGAAACACGAGGCCAGACAGGCCACCGTGAAAACCCGATATTTATATCAGAATGTTCTATTGTACAAAAATTATTCTCAGAGTCATATGGAAGCCGCTGGTAAGGTTTAGGGTTTGACCCAAATACCGTGTAAAGAGAAAAGATACAAATACTTAACATAAAATGGTATACACAATCCTATCCTTAACCCGCGTAAAATATAATATTTATCCACTTCGGTTATTTAACTTTAAATTATAACATACAAGCTTAGAGCTTGTCTTATCGTTTAAAAACTTCCGTGAAATAAATTCTAGTCATTTTAAAATATCAGTCATCATGAATTAGAAATAAATACATATTTCGTCAATACTCATGATGAATCAGTGCATTTACTTAGTTGGTTAAAATATTCTCTGTCTGGTTACTAGCAGTTAATAAAATTTATATTATAGCTGGAAGAGTTCAGCTAGAAATTAATATATGTTCTGCTATCCTCTGTAACACTGTAAAATTTAAAGAGATAATAAATGTCGGACCTATCTCGTAAATCGCTCTGCACGAAATCTTAGTGAAATATAATTTACGATTTAACTAGTTAAATCACTCAAAACTACTAGTATAGTATTTACCTTCACACAAACTACTGAGACTATCTCCATCGAAAACTAAGACTCTACTTTTACAAGTGATTCTAGAATCGTAGCTAGATGTCTTCTGAATCTATGGAGTACTGGATAACTAGAGTTGGAAGGCTCCGGTATATATATATATATATATATATATATATATATATATATATATATATATATATATATATATATATATATATATATATATATATATATATATATATATATATATATCTGAAATCAAAGAGACTCTTACACTATAGACCAAAACCAGACTATCTGGCAGATGTTGGCACCTACGGGAAATTCTACGTTCAATCTGCAAATCAAAGATCTTTCTCACACTAAAGCCGAAAACCAGAACTCAGCTCTCTCGCTTAGATCGGCATAGCGTAAATTTGCTAATCAGTGCAAATTTTACACGTCTCTGCTCGTCTGGCCATCTAGCGAGCAGTGTCCTTAGATCTTGCGATTCGCCGTGTTTAATTACTTTACTAGCGAACGGATTTAGGGAAAGGTACTAGAAATTTCTCACCTTGTTTCCCAATTTATCTGCTCCTTTCTACTCAAATTATTCAAATCGCTGGTGTTATGTTACAGCTAGCTGGCTAATAGGTCTGCTGGCAAACTCTCATCAAAGGGAATATCGAACAGCAATAAAATATGCGTGCTAATATAAAAGAGACATATCTCTGAGTCTAGGATGTTATCAAAACAGGCGTAGATGACAACTAGGTGAAAGAAAAGTGTAGATAAAGAAATAGATATATGACATCTATTTCATAATATGTCACACTTACATCAGACTGTAAAGCTACAAGCCATTATATTTTATATTTCGACTAAGCCACATATTAAGTAACATGGAGACCTTGAATTACTTTGTCGCGCAGGGCAAAGCATTTTGATATAAAGGTGAAGTTTTGAAGGACTTTGCAATGTCTGAGTTGGCAAAGGCAAAACGAGAAGAGGAGGAAAAGAAAGCTGAGAGGAAGCGTGAATTGGAAGAACAGAAGGCTGAGAGGAAGCGTGAATTGGAAGAACAGAAAGCTGAGAAGAAGATAATGATTGAATTGGAGGAGAAGAGACTTCTTGCTGAGGAGAGAAAAATGGCCCATGAAAAGGAAATGATGCTTCTTCATGTGGAAGAATTAAAACTAAGAGGTCAGAATAGTCGAAATGATAATTCAGATGTTCCCAATTCCTCTGGTAAAAATAATGGTTCAGCTAAATTTTAATTACTCATATTTAAACCAGATTATGATGATATTTTGTGCTTCTTGAGCAGCCATGAAAGTGTCTGTGAAGCACATAAGTTAGATAAATCTCAATGGTGAGCTAGACTAATGGAATTCTTAAATCTATCTATAACCCTCCACTCCCAAAGGAGCAAAGGCCTTCAATAAACACATGCCAAGTCCTCCTGTCACGTGCCATCATCTCAAGTTCTTTCCACGTTCTCCTTATCTCTGTTTCCAGCTCTCTTCTCCATGTACATCTTGGTCTACCTCTGCCTCTCTTGCCCTGGGGGTTGCAGAACAAGGACTGCCTTGTAATGCTATCAACAGGTTTCCTCAGTGTGTGTCAATCCATTGCCATCGTCTTCTTCTCATCTCTTGTTCCACTGGCACTTGTCTAGTTCTTGTCATCAGTTCTACGTTGGTAACCTTGTCATACCATTTTAATCCCTCTATTCTACGCAAGCACCCATTTATGAAAGTCTGTAGCTTTTTGGTTGTTGTCTTTGTTGTTCTCCATGTCTCAGAGCCATACAATGGGACTGACTTCACATTTGAGTTGAAGATTCTTATTTTCGTGTTGGATCCGATTTCTCTTGATCTCCTTATATTTCCCAATGCAATGAAATCTCCTCCTGCTTTTTGTATTCTTATTTTGATATCACTGTCTGTCCCTCCAACTTTGTCTATATTGCTGCCAAGATGTGTGTACGATTCTACATATTGTATTGGTGCTTCTTCAAGTTCAACCCTGTTTTCATTACCTGCATTTATTCTCATTATCTTTGTCTTTTCCCTGTGTATTTTCAGACCCAATTGCTGTGACCTCTCATCGAGTGTTTTCAATCTGTCCTGCATCTGATTACGGTTATGGGACAGAAGAGCCAAGTCATCTGCAAAATCCAGATCATCCAACTGCTTAGTCAGAGTCCACTGGATTCCTTTTCTGTTGTGTGGTGTTGATGTTCTCATAACCCAGTCTATTGCGAGTAAGAAAAGAAATGGAGACAAGAGGCATCACTGTCGCACTCCTGTTCTTATCCCAAATGGTTCTGTAATCTGTCCTTCATGAAGAACTCTGCATGCCATGTCTTCATATGTTTTATTTATTAAATTAATGATCTTCAGGGGAACTCCATAATGGCCACATCAATTTCCAAAGTGATTCTCTGTCTAAACTGTCAAATGCCTTTTCGTAGTCCACAAATCCGATGTATAGTGGTGAATTCCATTCCAGACTTTGTTCAACTATTATTCTCAAAGTGGCTATCTGGTCTGTACAGGATCTGGTTTGTCGACAACCTGCTTGTTCTTCTCTCAGTTTCTTGTCTATGGACTCTTTTAATCTCTCAAGGATAATCCTATTTAATACTTTCCTGGCACCGATATTAACATTTTTTCTCTATTATTTGTGCACTCTTGTAAATTTCCCTTCTTAGGCAACATAACCAGATATCCTTCCTTCCATTCTGCTGGTATCTCTTCTTTTTCCCAGACTTTACCAAGTAACTTAAATAACATCTCTGTAGCCGTGTCAATATCTGCTTTGATGGCCTCTGCTGGAATGCCATCAGGTCCAGACGCTTTTCCATCTCTTAGAAGCTTTATGGCTTACTTTATTTCTTCCTTCGTTGGTCTTTCACCGTTAATTTGTAGCTCTTCTTCTGCTGGCTGGATGTCCGGGGGGTTTTGTGGAGCTGGTATATTGAGAAGGTCCTCAAAATATTCTGTCCACCTCTTCATTTGCTCTTGTATATTGCTGAGCAGTTTTCCATTCTTGTCTTTTATGAGGCAACTTGTTTGCTTGTATTTCCCTGTCAGCTTCTTTGTGCTGTTATACAGTTCTCTCATATTTCCTTTGGCTGCAGCATCTTCTGCCTCTCTTGTCAACTCCTCAATATACTTCCTCTTGTCTATTTTGATACTTCTTTTTACTTCTTAGTTTGCTTCTGTGTGCACTTCTTGAGCCTTGGCTTTGGAACTTCTGGTTTTGCTTGTGTTTAAATCTGCTTTCTTGTTTTTTTTCTGTCTTTTATCTTATTGATGGTTTTTGTTGTTATCCATGCTTTTTGTTATCGTTCCCTTTTCCCCAGTATTTCTTCACATGTCTTCTTAAATGGGGAATCATTAACAGCTCTTTGTACAATGGATGAGCCTATCAGAAATAATTATGAAGCTGCAAGGGTTTCCTTGTTAAAACGTTACCAACTTGATGCAGAGGGGTATCGTATGCGTTTTAAAACAATGACTCCTGAAACTGGGAAGGACTTCTCGGAGTTCATTTCAGCCATACGCTTGACGTTCAACAGATGGGTTCAACTTTCAGGTATTGATAAAACATATGATGGCCTTATGGATATGTTGTTGAGAGATAAGGTTTTGTCCTCAGTAAGTAAGCCATTTTGGTCCTTTTTGCATAAACGCAAACCATCTAGCCTGTCTTCACTCGATTAAATTGGTAGACAATATTGCACGGCACATCATGGTGCTTGTGTTAGTAACAATATTATTAAAGAATCTCTACCTGTTGCTTCAGCCACAACCTGGAACAACAATACTTTCAGACCTAGATCGTATAGCCTTGATAGGAACTTTGTACCAGGGAGGTACAATAATGGAAATTTTAACAGAAATGGAAATTTCAACAGAGATGGAAATTTCAACAGAGGTAGACAGCAATTTAGGAATCAGTCACCTCAGTATAGAACCAATTTCCAACAGCAAAACTCAAATTGGAGAAACCAAGACAATTTTCGTCCTTCTATTAGAAATTGGAATAATTATGGTTCCAACAATCCAAATTTCTAACCTAGAAATACCTCACAAAACTACAGAAATCAAGGTAGTTCTCGTGATCGCCAGGGACATCGATCACGTTCTCGTGCTACTACACATCCAGATCACAATGCTGGTTCAGCACTTACTGGAGATGCACCCGTCATTAGTCAGGACAATGGTGTTATTAATCAATCATCTGCATGTTGTGCTTTTGATTTTGAGGTTGCCTCACATTGCGAAGATTGTCTCACTCTTTTTCAGGCAGATAGTACTACGATATTGAAGTGTGGTCACCCATTGCCAGCAGTTACAGGTTTGTCAGCCCATGATGGCACTGGCACTCTGCTGTTTCACAAGGGTTTGTTGAATAATACCCAAGTGTCTGTGCTCCATGACTCGGAATCTACTACTGTTGGGATCAGACAGTCTCTTGTACATCCTTCCTGTGCAGCTGGTGGTTTTGTAAAATGTATTACTTTCAGTGGTACTGTTGAATTTTATCCCACAGCCATTGTTGACATCCATATAACTTTTTTTTTCAGGGAAGATTAAGGTATGCCTTTTAAAGCATCCTGTGGCTGATTTAACGATTGGTCGTATCCACGGGAGCAAAGATTGCTCACCAGAAGAAACTGAACTATGGGAACGACAGAATTTATTAACTGCCAGAGCAGTTACCACACGTGCCCAGACACAGGCACTGGAAAATTATGCTGTTGATGAGGTTAATCCTGCTCCTCTGGGTAATTTTGAGTTACATTCTGACACTGATAGAGTGTTTTTTGCAAGATTGCATAGGGAAGATGATTCTTTGTGCACGTTTACACTTAAAAATGACATTTTAGTTAGAAATTTTTGGGATTCTACTACTGTCAAACACCAGGTTATGGTGCCTATTACACTTCGCTCTTACATGTTGCGCCATGCACATGACTCTCATTGTGCAGGTCATATGGGTTACACTCGCACACGTTCTAGAGTGTTGTCTTCATTCTTTTGGACCGGTGTCTCTAGGGACGTATCAGCCTATGTACGTTCCTGTGTAACCTGTCAGGAGGTTAAATCAAGGGGAGATTTTCATGTCACGCCTATCCAGGCCTGTGATATCTCTGTTCGCCCCTTTGACAAGATGGCCGTGGACATTATCGATCATCTGCCTGTTATGTCTGCGAGAGGACACATGTATGTCCTCACGTGCATTGATTTGTGCACTCGATGGCCTCTCAAACACATCACCACTTCCGACATGGCTGATGCTCTTTTTCTCATTTTTTCCAGATTGGGTTTCCCACGTAAACTCTTCTCTGATCGTGGCCCTCAATTTGTATCTGATACCATGACCACTGTCATGCAAAGACTAAACATAGATAGATCCTTAAGTAGCATGTCTCACGCAATGAGCAATGGTGCCGTGGAGCCGCTCAACCGCACGCTCAAACAACTATTGGGTAAGGTAACTACCAAATATCCTCAAGACTGGGATAGGGTCTTGCCAGCTATACTTTTCGCGTATCGAGAAGTACCCCACAAGCAGACTGGCTTTTCGCCATTTGAGCTTGTTTTTGGTGCTCAGACGCGAGGGCCCATGAGTTTGATTAAAGATCTACTCACTGACTTCGAGACGACTCAGGACACTCGGTCATCTTACGAATATGTTGTCAATCTTCGTCGTAAGATTGTCGACGCATGCCAGTTGGCTACAGCTTCGTCTGGGGCTGCCAAAGAGAAATCTCGCCTATTTCAAAACCGAAGTAGACGTTTATGCCAGTTATTTCCGGGTGATGAAGCTTTTCTTTTGCTTCCTCGGAAAGAGAATAGACAATTGATTGCCTGGAATGGTCCTTATAAGGTAGTTTCTCGTATCTCTGACGTTGACTACTTCGTGGATATGAAG
Source organism: Oreohelix idahoensis (assembly GCA_024509875.1). Taxonomy (NCBI): domain Eukaryota; kingdom Metazoa; phylum Mollusca; class Gastropoda; order Stylommatophora; family Oreohelicidae; genus Oreohelix; species Oreohelix idahoensis. Next base: position 184,784 of record JAMPIV010017379.1, read on the forward strand.
GGTAAACATAAAAAAATCCTACATAAACATGCTTAAAGAGTTTAATACCAGGCCCGAACATCTACATTCTCTTTTTCCTGATCTTGATGAGCCTGTAGGAAATTCTTGTCATTTTTCTAATCTGTCAGTGATTCATGAAGAAGAATCTTCTTTTCCTGATATTCACATGAATCTTCCTGTACTTTCTTTACTTTCTACTGAATCTTGGAAAGATGTTTCCATTTGTTCTTCTTTATCCACTGATCAGCGTCGCCAAGATTCTGATTTGCTTCAATCTTTTGCTGATGCCCTTACTGACATTCCAGGTCACACTACTGTTATCTCTCATGATATCATCCTTACTGATGATACGCCCTTATCCTATTCCTGTTCATTACCAGCGCCAAACTGAACTTGAATTAGAACAAATGCTACGTCTTGGTATTATTGAAACTAGTAATTCCCCTTACTCTTCATCTATTGTTATTGTTCGTAAGAAGGATAACAATATCAGGTTGTGTGTCGACTATCGAAAACTTAACGGTATTACTACTCCGGATGCGGAACATCTTCCATTGCTTGATGATCTTTTATCTCGCCTTGCTAGGGTTCTAATATTTACTAAGATTGATATCACCAAAGGTTATTGGCAGGTCCCGTTAACTGAACGAGCAAAGCCACTAACTGCCTTTTCTACATCACGTGGGTTATTCCAGTGGAATGTCATGTCTTTCGGGCTTATAAACGCCCCTGCCACATTAGTGAGAATGATGCGCAAAATCCTTTCCCACAGATCTGACGTCATTGCCTACATAGATGACATATGTTTGTTCAGCTCATCTTGGGAAGATCACTTTGTAGGTCTGCGTTTCTTTTTGACACTCTTCGTCTGCGTCACTTAACTGCTAGTTCTACTAAAGTTCAGATTGCCTTTCATGAACTTTCCTTCTTAGGTCACATAATTGGTTCAGGTCGCCTTCAGACTGTAATACAGAATTTCTCGAAGATCTTGAACTTATCCACTCCTACTACAAAGAAACAAGTTTGTAGCTTGTTGGGTCTAATTCAGTTTTACAGTCGATTCGTTCCAAATCTCTCTGATATCCCTGCTGTCCTATCCTCATTGTTAAGGAAGGGTTTGCCAAATCACGTCCTTTGAACACAAGATTGCCAGGCTGCATTTGATCATATTATGCATGTATTTTCTAATCCTCATATTTTGAGGTTGCCAGATGTAAATTGTATTTATTATCCCCGCACATATGCTAGTTCCAAAGGCTTGGGCGGTACTTTGATGCAGGAGTTCGATGGTATGCTTCAACCCATGTTGTATATCTCCCGCAAGCTCTCTGACAACGAACGACGTTATCCTGTGTTGGAACGCGAACTATTGGCTGTCATCTGGGTCTTTCAGAAACTAGAACGATATTTGCTTGGTGCACCATTTATTATACAGACTGACCAGAAGTCGGTGGATTCGCTCAAGCGTGCTAACCATAAGAATGCCAAGTTAGCCCGCTTCGCTATTTTGTTGCAACCCTTTCAACTTGAAATTCAAGCAATCCCGGGTTCGTCTAATGTGGTGGCTGACGTCTTGTCCAGATGTGCTCAAACAGAACCTGATGCGATGATTTGACACAGCTGTCAAACTTATTTACGACACACTATTTGCGCGTCCTTGAGGCATAAGAAGAAAAGAACACACCGTAATATAGCTTTTATTCATCTCAGAATTTGACAAGCAGAATGGCCCAGGCAAATAAAGCATTCTATGAAATGAAAGATATTTTCTGCAAAAGTTGTTTGGACAATCCAACAGCAATCTAGCAGCATTTCCCGCTCGAACATTGATTTGACTGTTCTCCCGAACTCATCCGTTAGGATTCATGTTCCGATCCAGCTTCAATCTACCGGCATACCCGGATCACACGTTGTTGACACGACTCTCTGAATTTTTTCTTATACAATTGCATGAACATACCTGTGTTTTGGTGGCTTTAGTGGATGTAACACTGATTTGTATTTCCTGTGGAAAAAGCTTGCATTTATAACTGTGTTCATAAACACTTTCTAATTTGTGGCACATTTTTGCGCTATTGATGTGTCTTCACATGCAACTATTGACAGTTATCTTAGCTACAACTTACTCCTAGATATATTTGGGAATGTGATCCCTTCCTTTGACACTAACATTTTCATGTAGTTTAATTTAATTTGATTCTTTTCATATGTGATCTGACTTGCTTTTTGTTTTGGAACACCATCAATTTAAATTGTCATACTAATTGACTTAAGGGAGATAACAAATTATAATTTTTTTAACATGCTCTTCACAGTTACTTTTCTTTTCTTATGCCATAAGATCTCTCTTTTTAAACACTCATGCATACTTTCAGTTAATTGAAATTTTTCATATTTGTAGTTGTGTAAATTATATGATTGACTTTTCTTTTCTTGACTTATGACTGACGTCTTTCTGTTTACATCATTACTTCTATTAGTACACATGCATGCAGACTGTGAATCAGATTGTTTAGACCGATTGACTATTGACACTGTTATGGGATCAATTCTGGCCGTATTTCCGGTTCAATAACGTATTTGATGTCGCGTTTCGAGTATATTACCAAATACAAAATTAAAAAATAAAATTCTTTGATTTTTTTTAACCCATCAGACCATATTGTTAGTACGAATATGTGGTAACTCATGTTTTTGCACGGGTTTTAACTTATATTGAACGCTGCATATTTAATACGTCACAGGTTGTCTATGACGTAACACGTTTGCACTAATTTATTCTAACGGCTAATATTCGTGGCCTTTCGTTACTTCAAGTCGTCCTAGTAAGACGTGTTTTTCAAGCTTCAAGAATTGCGGAGGAAGATATTTATTTAAGTAGCATAACTAACTTCGAAGGCCGCCACTATGTTTTCTAAGATGGTCCTGAACTTATATAGACGTTCCACCTCTTATCGAGTAAGATAAATCAAGGTATTTTTATATTCACGTCGTCTGGCCCACATTACTTGGATGGTCATCGTTCGTATGCAACTCTAGTACAGCGGCCGGGACTGAATGATTGAGACGAGACAGATGGAAGATTAACTACTATGTATGCCTTGTATATGCATTGAACATGAAGATGTTTCCTTGATGTAAACTAAATGCTGAAGAAGATATATCGTGGACCCTCTACCCGATGTCTTATGTTATTCGGCCAGTGATGTTCTGTTACGACCATACCCGTCTCCATTCGCGTTTGTCAGCATGATGCGTGAACGTTTGTGATTCTAAGTTCTACTCTAAACCAAACTACAAGAAGAAAACCACACGTAACACACTCGCTCTCGCTCTCGCTCTCTCTCTCTCTCTCTCTCTCTCTCTCTCTCTCTATATATACATATATATATATATATATATATATATATATATATGTATGTGTGTGTGTGTGTGTGCGCGTGTGTGACAGTGCGAAGACGATGTGTAAAGAAGAATAAAAATTCGTGTGTAATGTTGTCGTCATTCTGTCTGGCATTCTTTCACACACGTTCCGCAGTCACAGAAAAACTCTTGATGACAGGGGTCTCACTTTTATTAATGAAACCCTATCAGGTAGCTTATGAATCATACAGAAAACAATGTTGTCCACAAGTTTACTTTGTAGGTAATTCCTATGCAACACCGTATAACCTAGCTATTTATGTATTCTCTACGTAACACCATATAACTAAGCAAAGACTGCTGGACTCTTTGAAATAAAATAATAGAACAAAATAAACTAGCATCGTTCTAATGGACAAACATCATCTACGTAATAATACATACACATGTGTGAAAATATGCAAGTACATGCGCTTATATGTCCATAAGTGTGTGTATGTTGTGTGTGGTGTTACACATGTGTGAAAATATGCTGGTAGATGCGCTTATATGTCCATGTGTGTGTGTGTTCATGCAGGTCTGTAAGTATATGTAATCATACAATAAACACATTTCAGTCAACAATAATGCCTTCATACACCTACTAAATACTAACTACATCTTCAAGCGAGAGAAAACTTAAATGAAACACTTCTATCTATGATGAAATATTCCACACAGCGCACTGGTCTAAATGACATCATTTTATCAGTATGTGAGAGGCCTAGCTGCTCTAAAGAACAAGCAGATATATACTCTATTCTTACAGCTCTATACTAAATGTAATAGTCATATGCTACTCACGGAGCTAGAGGGTACGTTAATCTTTCTCTCACAAAAATCACTGATGTAAAATTAACCAAACTTACGGCGCACAAGAATACAATATAACTATTACTTAACACTACACAAATAATAATAATCGTAATACGTACACACTTGTATACAGCGCAATGCGGCACTAGAATTCCTCTAATAAAATCACTTCGATGTCGTCAGGGAAGTACCTAGGTTTTATTTTTATATTTATTTAGGTTCTTTTGTGTCCTATCTAGCCTTCACTTTCTTTCCTTTCGCTGATGAAGGCCATATGGCCGTAACGTTGGCTATTTTCTTTGTCTTTTGTCCTCGTAAGACGAATCACCTTTTTTCGATTTTTTTTCACACCCATCCATTAAAATCACTTAGTACTTTACACCTTTAACATACAGTCTCACAGTTGAAAATAATGATGAGATATACGTGAAATTACACTAGAAAACACATACATCGCAAATCAGCTTGTATCAAACTATAGATAGACAAACGCTAAAAAGCATTAACTTCTAAACATGAAACGTCTAATATTACTAAATGTTAAGTATTATAAAATGTTCTCATAGGTAAGCATACCTCAATGTCGTTAGTTCTCTTAGAACAGACGCAACTATGGAACAGCCCGAACCTCACTTGGGTATCATACGAGGACGCGTTTTGCACAAGAAGACGATCTGGCTACTTCTCAGCTCTGACTGAAGCCTTCAACTCTTTTAGTTTAAATCTTACCTATACTCCCCTGTACCTTATTATAGCCACGTTAAAATGTCCGGCAAAGCTTCGTCCATCCCTCTAGGGAGCAAATCAGAAGTCTTGTGCTCAGTTTGGATGACATGAGATCACATTTTAACAAGGGTTATCTTCATAATCATACACAACTCAAGGTCCGCCCACTAATGGTAATATGTCTGCGCTGTCTGTTGCCAGAATCACACCTTTCACGGTTTCCTACAGACCGAAGGCGTATTTTACTCGTGTTAGCCAGCGCCAAGATGATTAAAATTGAGGGTCGTCTCCGAGTACATCTTCTGCGTCTCACACATTTGTCCATTGCAGTGTGAGATACCGCCAACATGAGCACAACTTGACGCCGTAGACTAGATCGAAAATTAATTAATCAATCTAAAATTACATCTTTCTGGCCACACATAGCATGGGTAAAGTCTCTAACACGCCACTCCCCTATGGCAGTATTTACTACGGAAGTAATTCTTATCTTATTGTGTCGTTTCACGCTTCACGAAGACGTGTTAAGTTACGCCAGGTTATTAGACGGTTGTACAAAATAATGTAGTGAAATCCCAGACACAGAACACACAGAGAGATCGCATTGTACAGTGAACAACTCACAAGAAGCCAGTGAGATATTGGACTTAATATTCCATACTTATAAGTGAAAGTTCAACGTATTTGAGCAACTCTGAACACTTAAGAGTAAACCCGCATATTTAAATACAAGACTGAAAACTTAAGGGACCAGGACTTTAATATAACAAGACTGGAAACCTAGGAATCAGATTCACTAACCATAAGAGGACTTTAACTCAAGTTTTCCCAGGTAGTGATTATGCAGAGACACTCGTCGTCAGAGGAATTAACTCTAATTTCCTAGACCCAGTCGGAAAAGGAATTGAGTTAAATTCCCAGGAAGTGATTTCGCAGAGAAACCCACCGTCAGAGGAATTAACCCTAATTTCCCAGACCAAAGTGATTCGAACAGCATCTAACATTTAAGTGCTGTGTGTCCATTCAAATCTGTGCAGGAGAATGTGTATACCAAACATTTTGGGGTAAGTGTAAATATATTTAATTATATAAACGCTGGCAATTTAACGAAAATAGTATATGCATGAACCACTACAGCAAGAGCTGGTGATTGCTTCTGATTAGTCGTGCGGGAAACCCGACAGCAGAGCGACCCTAGTCTCCGACTGGAGCAGTAATGAGTGATGATGACATCACATGTGCCTAAGGTGATATATATTATATTGTGAGAATTATGTACCTTTTTTAATTGTAATTCAAGCAAATCATTATTCATGCACTCCAAACGCAATTTCCTAATTAACACCCAGAAGGATATGGGTGAATTTTCATCATATTCCCTGAGTTACACTGTGTGCTCGGGAATTTAATTCTTCTGAGAGGTTAACATTGGTGGATTGAGCGCATGACAATGAGCCTGTTAGTTTGCAGCGAACAAATGTACTCAGCAGGCATTTGTATCTTCTATTTGTCTCATGTTCGTGGTTACAAGCCATCAGACGATTGTTGGTACTAACGCAGCTAGTGTGAGAGAAAAGCATCCATCTTAACCGCCGACGGTGGAAGAGAGTGGGGAAAACGAACGAACGAACGAAATCTTTATTTCATCAGGGTAAAGAAATAGACATAATTGCCTTTTTACATTTCTGCCCTGCAATACAATTTTCTGCGTTTTACAAATTAAAATAAAAATATTAATAACTTCAGACAGGATTAATTAATATTATCATCAGAATCAGTAATTGAGCACACACAAGTACATTTACTCATAGTCATTCACGCACATAGATAGAGGGATAGAGAGAAAGAGAGAGAGAGAGGTCAAGCAATAAAGCTACATAATACGAGGGGCGTTCAGAAAGTAATGCCCCACATCGTTTTTCTCAGGAGCTGTTTATTCAAAAAGAATGAAATTTATAGACAATATACATGGATATGTCATGTAAACATCGGTATTATTCAACATAATCCCCATCAACTTGTACGGCTTTATGCCAGCGCGAAACAAGTGCATGTATTCCTAGCCCGTACCAGATTTTGTCTTGATCATGTAGCCAATTCTTCGCTGCATGAATCACTCCTTCATCATCTTCAAACCTTGTCCCACGGAGTGCATCTTTAAGTGGACCAAATAGATGAAAATCAGAGGGTGCCAAATCAACCTATAGGGTGGATGGGGTAGTACAGTCCAACCCAATTTGGTGATTGCTTCCCGTGTTGCCAGACTTGTGTGAGGGCGCGCATTGTCGTGAAGGAGAAGCAGGTCTGCTGGATTCTTGTGCGGCCGAACTCTGCGAAAACGTTGATTGAGTTTTTTTCAATGTCTTAATGTAAGCTTGTGAATTGATTGTCTCTCCTCTTGGCATAACGTCCACAAGAACCACACCTTCAATGTCCCAAAAGACAGTGATCATGACGTTTCCAGCTGAAGGAATTGTCTTGAATTTCTTTCTTCTTGGTGATTTCGGATGATGCCACTCCATTGACTGTCTTTTTGTCTCAGGTTCAAAATGATGTGCCCAGGTTTCGTCGCTTGTAACGATCTTAGCCAAAAAATTCTCTCCATCAGCATTGAAACGCTCCAACAATTCAGAAAAAATTGCTTTCCTTTGCAATCGGTGGTCATTTGTGAGACTTCGAGGAACCCATCTTGCACAAACCTTAGAAAATCCGAGAGTTTTTATAACTGCATTTGAACTACCAATGCTTACTGACAGCTGTAAGGCCAATTGTTGAGTAGTGATTTGCCTATCAGTAAGAATAATGCCCTCAGCGCATTTCAACATTTCTGCGTTGGTGGCTGTGGCAGGACGACCACAGCGCGGCCGATCAAGCAGCTCCGTATCACCACTTCCTGATTCTTTGATTCTCTGAACCCAGCAACTGACTGTACTCCTGTCGACTGCAAAACTTCCATACACATCACATAGACGCTTGTGAATATTCACAACAGTTTCCTTCTCTGCAACGAGAAATTCTATCACAATTCGCTGTTTATAACGCATGTTGCTAACACGCTCCATTTCAACGGTTTAGAGCAGCCGTATTGTTTGGCCGGTTGCGGTGCAATTTAGTGCACACAATTGGCACTTGCCATATTTGAAGTGTGCAAAATTTCATGTTTCTATCTTCATTATTAGCTGAGAAAAACGATGTGGTGCCTTACTTTCTGAACGCCCCTCGTATTATAAATTCAAGGCTTTCGTCATCGCAGAATTGATGAACCACAGCTGCAGGACTTACTCATACAAGGTAAGTGCTAACTAAAAGGCACCAGGAAAAAAATGGGACTATTCCAGTTAAACTTTAAAGTATAAAGTTAAATTTCCTCCTACGTCTCAATGATGAGAACGTTATAGCTATCCAAATTCCACTAATCTTTCAATATTTATTTTAACACGTTAAAGGCTATTTCACTATTAAATTTGTTACCCGTTGTTTTAAAACAAAACAATAATAGTTGATTCAGTTATATGTATGAAAGCAAACATATGAGCCAGAATAGTTAATCTCTCTCTCTCTCTCTCTCTCTCTCTCTCTCTCTCTCTCTATCTATATATATATATATCTCTCTATATCTATTTATATATATATATATATATATATATATATATATATATATATATATATATATATATATATATATATATATATATATATATATATATATATATATATATACACATAGATATATATTTACACTAAACAGAGCTATACCTTATAAGAGGATTTCGAGGAAAACTGCGGGCTTGAAAGGGCTAAACCATTGCTTAAATCCTTCACAAAAGGCGACGGACCAGACATAATGCGTTAACAATTGTTCAGCACAATGCAACATTGTTCGTGACTTCTGGAAATATCTTGTGAATGCTTCAGGTAGAAGTATTATTAACCTTCTATCTACATCTCTGCCAAGAGTAATGTAACGTGCGTTTTTGATGACACTACAGAAATGTAACGTTATGTTTACTGAGTACTGTTGTAGTATGGATGTGTTGATGCGCCACCACAATGTTGAAGGCTGTACGATCTACTTCAATGTTCCTGCACGGTGTTACTGTAGTTTTCTGTGCGTGCGTAGTCAGTACGACCTGGGCCAAACAGCGTTATGGTGCATGATTAGCTCACCAGGCGTTGAGGTTCTAGCAGGGTGTCGTGTTGACATTCAAACATCATACATCTCTTGAATGTGTAGTACTCAAAGTTTGTGTGGGTTGACAAGTGATGTGGGTGTGTAGAAAACACAGATGCGTATAGGCTCTTGACAGGTAAACAATGCACCCACTCACACATATGCAGTAGTCAGTAATTGTTGTAATTGCTAGAACTTTTCAACCATTTATTTACACAACACAGTGACATCAACAGTTACAGTCAAATGGACGAGGATCAAGGACATCATAGAACTGGAAATGACTGGCAAAAAACATCTGGCATAATAAAGCTTGAACCACTCATCTATCAGGACGTTATCGACAATGGTCTGTCCTTTAACATATATAGTTCATACTACAGTTTACGTACCACTGACTCAGCGCGTCAGGTACTTTAAACAACTCCGCCGTGCCAAAGGCGAGTTCTCAATTGCATAATAATAATAACAATGCTGCAATTCATCTGACATAACACACCAGATACATCTTCCTCTGCTCAAAGATATCGGCCGTAATATTGGGCCTCTATGGTGATGTAAACAACTGTGTATTCTTCATAGGCAGGCATAATCATCCATGCCGAAACATACCGCCAACATGCGGGTTTCATAATAATATATCTTCACTGGGCTTCTGTATAACAATTAGACGAATAGTCTTAGTTGGCTACATCGAGCACAAATAATGGACTCTGCATCTCAAAGGACCGTGAGCTTTACTCACAGGTTGCCACAAAATGTTCTGCAAACTAAGCATAATAATTAAGTTTCTTTTACCTTTGACAGAATCCAAGAAATACACAAATAACAACTGTCGTCATACATAACGAACAGAATAACTCTGGGGAATCATCATGGACATCTCAGTCCCACAAAATACTATCTTTCCCCAGATAATGCAGAGAAGAACCACGGACATACCAGTCCGGTCAGAACCCAGATCATCACTCGCTGACGGAAGTCTCTCCGTTCGCGCTCAAAAACTTCGCGCATGCCTAGACAACCCAGATCTGAGTAAAGCTAACCCCCACTTAAGACAGGTCAATAACAATGAATAAAACAAAGGGAAGACAACCCTAAATCAACCTGTCCCAGGGAGTTAATAAACAGTTATCTAACTTAGACCATCAAAAAGTATTAAATAGATTTACGTCTTATGACACCGTCAAAAACGACAGCAACAGATTACCGCACCCTCCGGATAAAAAAAATGAAACACATTTTTTATATAAAATACATCAATGAGCAAGATACAACATGCTCATAACGCATGAATGATGCGCCGATGAAACAAACAACATAAAATAATGTCTCAATGACAGACTCAATCGACGCACAATAGACTGTCTAGTGAGAACAAAAATCACCTCACAAGATAAGAGAAAATATATCCGGGCGGTACGATCAAAGAAACCTCAGTTGCTGGCGATGCTAACAAAACTTACATACATATAAAAAAAAATGCAATATTATAGCAATGCGAATGACAACATATATCGAGAAGTCATATCAACATGTAAATCTATCGAAGTCTCATGCTATAAAATCACTATTATCTAATGGATGGACATAACAAAATTTGTAAAGTCATTATACATACATATGACAATACAAATGTACAATCTAACTAATAGAAGATGGCATCCATAGTACAAAACAATGCTGTATCCCGAATATCAATGTAAGCAGCATCCAACTAGTATGTAAAGGTGACATATGGCGTCATCATGATTCTCAAAAGCACTCTGTACCCGGTACTAGTTTGCACTGAGAACAATACAAATGACACAATTAGTAACATGCTATAATGTGCTATAATTACTACTACATGTCTAAGTAATACATGTGGCCGCATTAATTTTTTTGACCTTTATATTATGTCAACTCAACCTTCTCCATTACACCAAATATGGTAATACAGGAAGAAAACAATTAATTTACCACTCTAAGGTAAAACAAATGTGTTAATATAAATTGTTATAGTGAAGAAATGTCATAAGTCTAGAAGTGTATCAAGAAAATCTAAGACACAAGACTTAAGTGGACTCATGTGGACATCTAGACAGTATGTCTGCCATCGCATTATCTAAACCACGGATAGCTCGTACCGTGAAATGAAAAGGTTGAAGAGCAATAGCATATCGAGTCGATCTCGAGCTCTTCAAGTTCTTACACTGAATAGCTGTAAGAGCTTTTTGGTCTGTTTCCACAATGAAATGCGCACCAAGAAGGAATCTTTGTAACTTAAGGATTGACAAAACCATAGCCAACAATTCACGGTCTAGAACCAAGTAATTCCTTTCCGCCGCATTTAGTTTCCTAGAGATATACATTACAGGATGCAGAGTTCCTGAATGCTCCTGCATTAGTGCCGCTCCGATCACAGTGGATGAGGCGTCACTACGAAGAACAAAAGTCTTATCAGCAATAGGTAGTCTTAAGATAGGTGGAGATGAGAACAAATTCTTAATCTGATCCAATGAACATTGACATTCTTGGGACCAGCGCACCATGTTAGGAGACCCTTTCTTCAATTGGGTTGAGAGTGGTGCCATGATAGAGGATAGATTCTTAATGAACCTTCCGTAGAATTGTATTAATCCCAAGAGACTACGTACTTGTTTTTTTGTCTTAGGAACCGAGATATTTAATATCTTATAAATGTTTTGGTCTTCTGTCTTCAATAGACCATGACCAACACGATGACCCAGGAAAGAAATTTCACTAAACCCAACATAGGCTTTAGAGGGTTTTGCAGTCACATTATGCTCGCGTAGAGTAGACAATAATTCATTTAAACCCAAATAGTGATCTTCCCAAGTGTTACTGAAAAGACAGATGTCGTCTAAGTATGCAATGACATCTGAACGATATGAGAGAATTCGACGCATCATGCGTACGAAAGTAGCTGGGGCGTTCATAATCCCGAAAGGCATAAAATTCCATTGAAACAAACCCCTAGGTGTTGAGAAAGCAGTGAGAGGTTTAGCGCGTTCAGTTAACGGAACTTGCCAATAGCCTTTCGACAAGTCAAGTTTAGTAAAGAATCGAGAGTTAGAAAGTCTAGTAAGTAGATCTTCTAATAAAGGCATAGGTTCAGCATCGAACTTCAGAACTTGGTTCAATTTGCGATAATCGACGCAAAGGCGTATGTTATTGTCTTTCTTTCGAACAATAACCATGGACGAAGAGTATGCTGAAGTGGATGGTTCAATTGTTTTCAATTGTATCATTTCATCCAATTCTTTCTCGACTTGTGCTTGAAAATGAATAGGAATAGGATACGGTCTTACTCTGATCGGATTATGATCAGTAAGTACAATATCATGTTCAATGACATGTGTGTGTCCAGGAATGTCGGTAAGGACATCCTGAAATAATTGTAGCGTAGAAGATACTTGTCGCTGTTTTTCAGAAGACAAATTAGAAGAAACAGTAACGTTTTTCCATGATTCCGTAGAAGTAAGTGGAATCACAGGAAGAATTAGATTAACATCTGAAAAAGTACTTTCCTCATCCTGTATAACTGACAGGGATGAGATATGATCACGTTGGACTGGAGAATCGTCCGTCGCCTGGAAAATAGGCTGTAAATAGTCTGGTCGTTCATGATATTCCGTAAGCATGTTTATATGGAAGGTTTTATGCCTTCCATCAATATCGACAACATAGTGGACATCGGAAATTTTCGAGACTATTGTATATGGACCTTTCCATGCAATACGAAGTCTGTTCTCCCTAGAAGGAAGTAAAACAAACGCTTTGTCTCCAGGACAAAGTTGACGTAAGCGTCTCTTCTTATTAGCAAATCGCCTTGCCTTTTCTTTAGCAAATTCAGATGAGGAAGTTGATAGCTTGCAAGCTTCAATAATCTTTTGCCTGAGAGCAATGACATACTCATTTGAAGATTGTGTGTCATTGTCGATATTATCAGCAGTTATAAGATCATGCAGTAAAGATATAGGACCGCACGGTCGCGCGCCAAAGACAAGTTCAAAAGGAGAAAATCCTGTATGTTCGTTGGGGACCTCTCTATAGGCAAAGAGAGCCGCGGGTAGAACCCTGTCCCAATCCTGAGGATGATCCTCAGTTATCTTCCCAAGTAAGTTCTTGAATGTCCTATTAAGACGTTCAACTAACCCATTAGACATTGGGTGATAAATACTACTCAAAGATCTTTTAATGTGCAGAGTAGACATCACCTGCGACATTGTATCTGATATAAATTGTGTGCCATGGTCTGACAATATTTCTCCGGGAAAACCCAAACGAGAGAATATAAGCCAAAGAGCGTCTGCGATATCGACAGTGGAGATGGTCTTAAGAGGTATAGCCTCTGGCCAACGCGTGCACATGTCAACGCACGTAAGGATAAATTGATGTCCTCTGGCCGATTTAATCTTAAAAGGGCCAATGATATCTATGGCCATTTTCTGAAACGGCCGAATAGGAATGTCAGCAGCCTGAATAGGTACAGCATGCCGTGGACCTCTAGATTTGACCTCTTGACATATTTTGCAAGACTGGCAATAAATTCGTATGTCTTTATTGACAAATGGCCAAAAGAAAGCCGCCAGAACTCTCGACTTAGTTCGGGAAAAACCCATGTGTCCGGCACACTGAGAGTCGTGTGCATGTTGAAGAATTAGGGCTCTCATACTCTTGGGCACGAGAATTTGAGAATGCATAGACGTGTCTGAGTGTTGTACCATACGCACTAGTATACCATTCTTCATAGTGATATATGATTTGCGATTTGTATTCTGATTCGGATCACCGTTTTTAGCGAGAAGAAAGAATTTCTTTAAAGACGGATCTTCTTCTTGTAGTTTCACAAACGAGTCAGGCAAAATCACCAAGTGATCATCTTGGCTAAGTACTTCATTAATTTCAGTAGATGAAGTTTGAGGAATAAGAGCTTGTGCTCTCGTTACCACAGCATTGGCTGTTTGGATATTCCGTTCTTCCCAGGCAGCAATTTGCTGCGGGGTACATTCCTTAACCCCGTGAATCCGACCAATGATAAGATCCGCAATTGGATTAGGTAGAAGACACGCGTGGACATCTCCCGTAAAGAAGGGAGTAGCAATGTGAATGATAGCAGTCGAGTACTTTTCTACTGTGCCACCAAATGTCACACATTTACCCACCTTTCCCGTGGCACATCTAGGATCTATGAGAGATTGCTTAACCCCAATACTAGTGCACCCAGAATCGAAAAGCACTGAGACTGGATTACTATCCACTAGACCTTTATGCAAGATAAGAGATCCTCTCCCGTCATGCGCAACTGCAGCAGGAAGAGCGGGAAGAGGGTGACCACAACTTAAAGTAGTTACCGTGGTCGGTTCGAATAATGTTTTGCATTGGGATCAATGAGATGCTCTCCCAAAATCAAAAGCAGAACAAGTGAAAGCATTCGAATTTTTATTATCGTTCACTTGATTACAGGCACCATGAGACTCTTGTTGTACAGTTTCCCTGGTGATGTGATCTCTTTTTGTTGTGTTGAGATTTACCTCGATTATTATTTCCTCTGAAATTGTCATTATTAGATCTATTGTTACCATTATTATGGTTTGAATCACAGTTATTATAGTCAACATTATCCCGTTGGCGAGAATAATTATATTGTGTTCGTGGTGAATAGCTAGGATAGTTCCTATTGTGGCTACCCTTGTGAAAGTGTTTATAATTGTTGACCCCAGTTCTTTGAAGAAAAACCTTTGTGTGATGGATTGCGTTGATATTGAGTGTAATTCTGATTCTTCTTCTTCTTCGATCCTTAACCACCGACCGTCAAAGCAGTCAGTGGCCATCACGCCTAGTGGCGTCTTGTAGGGCAACAACAAATTGATTCCACTTTGCACGGTCGGTGGCCATCCTTCCTACAGTGCCCCAACTCTGGTTCATTCTTTGCATCTCAGCCTCCACAGTCCTCCGCCAAGTTGTTTTTGGTCGGCCTCTCTTTCGCTTTCCTTCAGGGGTCCAAAGCATAGCTGTTCTTGTGATGGCATCGGGGTCTCTTCTGAGGACATGACCAACCCAGCTCCAGCGTCTGCCAGCTATGATGGTGTGCATGTCCTCTTGCTTGCTACGAGTAAGCAGATCTTGGTTGGTGATGGTATTCGGCCAAAAGATGCGGTGAATTTTTCTTAGGCATGTTGTGTGAAAAGAGGACAATTTTGACATTTCCTTCTCTGTGACTCTCCAGCATTCCGCACCATAGAGAAGCACAGAAAGCACGCAACTCTGGTATAATCTTAATTTTGTGCGTGTGCTGTATTGGGAGGACTTCCAGATGTTATTTAGGCTAAAGAAGGCTGTTCTTGCCTTATTCATTCTGATGTTGATGTCTTTGCCTGCCCCACCGTCTGGTGTTACTATGCTTCCTAGGTATGTGAAGGTATCTGTCTGTACCAGTTGCTGATTCCTTACTGATATGGGCTCAGGGTTGCTCACATTGAGCGTCATGACCTCAGACTTCTTTAAATTGATGTTCAAGCCCACCTGCTGGCTAAATTTATTAAGTCTATCCGTTTTTTCCCGGATGTGTTGATGTGAATGTGCCAGCAGTGCAATGTCATCTGCATATTCCAGATCTTCCAATGTAGAAAATGTAGTCCATCTTATTCCTCTTGGACTGCCCTCTGTTGTCTGGCGCATCACCCAGTCTATGACTGTTAAAAAAAGAGTGGTTGATAAGGGGCATCCCTGTCGTACTCCTGTCTTCACCTCGAAGGTTAGGTTGCTCTGCCCAACACTACACGTAAAGTTGGCATAGAGGCTTTTTATGATTGCCACTATGCAGCTTGGAATTCCATAAGCCCTCAGTATTTTCCATAAACTGTCCCTATGTATGCTGTCAAAAGCCTTTTCAAAATCAACAAAATTTATGTAAAGCTGTCTTTTCCATTCTGAGCACTGCTCTATAATGTTCCTGAGAGTGAATATATGGTCTACACATCTTCTGTTCTTTCTAAATCCTGCTTGTTCTTTCCTCAGTTTGTAGTCTACTGCCTTTGAAATTCTCTGTATAATTATCCTGCCTAGTATTTTGCTGGGAACTGAGAGAAGAGTGATTCCTCTCCAATTATTGCAGTCTGCAAGATCTCCCTTTTTGGGCAATTTGACAATTATTCCTTTGTTCCACTCTGATGGTGTTGTCCCCGTTTTCCACACTTGTGCAAATAGTGGTTCTAATAGTTCTGCTGCTAGCTCAGGGTCTGTCTTAAATAGCTCTGCATTTAAGTTATCATGGCCCGGAGCTTTACCGTTCTTTAACCCTTTGATTGCTGTGATGATTTCTTCTTTTCGTGGAATGTCTGTATTTACATCTAGATCGTTTTCAGCCTCAGGAACATTCAATTGTGTCTCTGGTATTTCCTTGTTCAGAGTTTCTCTGAAGTGCTCTGCCCATCTTGTTTCCTGTCCCTCTGCTGTCTTGATGAGATTTCCTTGCTTATCTCTTACTAATGTAATATTGTTTGCACCGTGTTTTCCGCTGATGAATTTAGTTATTTTGTATACTGTGCTTTGTTCATTTCTCAGTGCTGCCTCTTCTGCCTGTTTTGCAAGATCGTCTAGGAAATTCCTTTTGTTGGCTCGGGTTTGGCGTTTAACTTCCCTGTCCAGCTGGCTGTACTGTTCGCTATATAGTTGCTTTAACCTGGGGGACTTCGCTTCTGTTTTCTTTCTTTTAATTTCCTTTCTCATCTTTATGGTGTTTAGTGTTTCTGGTGTTATCCAGTCTTGCTTCTTCCTTTCCTGGAATCCTAAGCATGATTTGCTACTTTCCTTATATACTGTTGAAATGGTGTTGAAATTCTGGTCTATATCATCAGTCAATGTCTTTTCCTGGCTTTTGGCAAATTGATATCGTTTCTTAATGTCGGCCACAAAAGCTTTTCTGGTAAGGGGGTCCTTCAATTTGCTGATGTCAAACCTTTTCTGTGTAGTTACAATTGGTCCAGCCCTTCTTAGTTTCACTTTCAGTTTTGCTACTACTAAATGGTGATCACTTCCCACATCTGCACCTCTTCTTACCTTCACATCTTGTAATGCATGTCTCCATCTACCGTTAACCATGATGTGGTCTATCTGGTTTCTGTCCCGACCATTTGGTGATTCCCATGTTAACTTGTGAATTTCCTTGTGTGGGAAAAGTGTTCCTCCAATGACCAGGTTGTTAATGCTACAGAAACTTATTAGCTTATCCCCATTTTCGTTTGCTGTTCCGCTGCCGCATTTCCCCATTGTTCTTTCATTATATGTATTGTGTGTACCAACTTTCGCATTGAGGTCTCCCATTACTATAACAAGATCATATCT
This sequence comes from Oreohelix idahoensis, assembly GCA_024509875.1. Lineage (NCBI taxonomy): Eukaryota > Metazoa > Mollusca > Gastropoda > Stylommatophora > Oreohelicidae > Oreohelix > Oreohelix idahoensis. The sequence continues at coordinate 202,251 of JAMPIV010017379.1, forward strand.
AGGTGTGTCTTCCATTTCTTTCTGCAGTTGTTGATAGAATTCATCCTTGACCTCCTCATCGCTATCATTCGTTGGTGCGTAGCATTGTATTATTGTAGTGTTGGTGAATCTCCCTCTCAATCTCAATCGTATCAGTCTGTTGTTGATGGGTTTCCATTCCAGTAATGTCCTTTCTATCCCTTTCTGTAGAATAATGGCTACGCCTTCACTGTGCTTTCCATCCTCTCTTCCAGAGTAAAGTACTGTTTCTCCTGTTGCTGTTTTAACTTTTCCTGCCCCTGTCCATCTGCTCTCACTTATCCCCAGGATGTGTAACCTATAGTTTCTCATTTCTGCCGTGACCTGTCTTAGTTTACCTGTCTCGTACATTGTCCGGACATTCCAAAATCCTATTCTTGTATCCTGTTTTGCGGTCAGGACATCCGTTTTCATGTCAGTGGCTTCCTTTCGGCTTTCACCACTGACAGTCATACGAGCCACAGACTCCGAATGTCCATCCCGCAGCAAAGTTTGTTCATTTGATGTTGTTTCCGTAACTTCATTATTTTTTTTTACATAGACAGGGGTGTCAGCCCTATGCTAAAACCCCCAACCTGGAGGACCAGGGTACCAGCTTTTGTCTGACCCCTACCCACACAGACCAGTCCAGCTTGGTTGAACCTACCAGGAGTAAAACTCCCACTGGCATAGCTCTGGGGATTGTCAGGGTACGCAAGCTGCCATACCGCTACAAGGTATAGGTACCATTGATGGCAGTAATTCTGATTACTCTTCCTATTAAAGTTTTGTTGAGCTCCTTGAAATTTACGATTGAAGTTAGGGCCATATGGTGCTGCAGAAGCAACTGGAAACTCTTCCTTCACTTTAGAATTGCTAACAGTAGCATGGGGATGCGCAGTGACGTACTGGCAACAATATTCTTCCATGTCTTTTATGTTCTTAGGTTTACGCTCATGAAGAAAAGCAAGGAAAGACTCATTGACAGATGACATAACTTTGTCTCGAAGCAATAAGTCCATAAGGGCTTCATATGTTTTTTCTGTCTTAGACAGCTCAATCCAACGTGTGAATGTAAGACGTATCTTCGTAATAAAGTCAGAGAACTCTACTCCAGTTTCTGGTAGCATTGTCCTAAAACGAAGACGATAATCTTCTTCTTTTAGTTGATATCTTTTAAGTAATGTTGCCCTGACAACATCATAGTTAGTTCTGTCAGGTTCCTCTACTGCCATTACAGTAATTAATGTTTCACCTGAAAGTAATTCCATCAGTTATCCGACATGATTTTCCTTCTCTACCTTATGTGTTACGCATGTAAACTGAAATCTATCAAGGTAGAATGTTATGTCGTTCTTTAGAGGGTTGAAAGGAGGTTATTTGACTTTATAAGAACTCTCCTTTGTCTCTCTACTCGAAGTTGCTTGAGGAGCACTCATATTCTTACTTACTTAGTCGTTCCCCTTCTACTGTGAGGTGTAGAGGTTTGGAAGAGAGAGCTCCAGACCATCCTATCGGCTGTCTTCCTCCTGGCTTGGTTCCATTCTAGTCCTCGGTCCTTCAAAGATTGTCTAATGTTGTCCTCCTAGCGGACTCTGGGTCGCCCTGGGGGTCTGGATCCCTGGCTCTTTGTTTACCATGCTTGTCGTGGTAGCCGATCTTCTCCCATTCTGCAGACATAGCCAAACCATCTTAGTTGGGACTGTTCTACTTGGGTCTGCAGGGGGTGGGATTTAAGGCCTTGACGTATAATCTGGTTGCGTACCATGTCTCTTCTTGTTACTTCAACCACCTTCCTCAGATACCTCATTTCTGAGGTTTGGATCTGGCTTTTCTGGGTTGTAGTCATTGCCCATGACTCGCATCCATATGTCAAGACTGGGACATAGGTGGCACTCATATTCATTAACTTTAATTTCTCTAACTCCAAAGCTAAGTGTTTTGCCTCATGTTCCATTTTTGCTTTTCTCTCATCAGATTCTATTTGCATTTTCCTTTCTTCAGCAGCAGCTTGAAGTTTCCTCTCTTCAGCAGCAGCTTGAAGTTTCCTCTCTTCAGCAGCAGCTTCTCTGTCTAATCTTTTATTTTCAGCTTCAGCTTGAAGTTTTCTCTCTTCAGCAGCAGCTTGAAGTTTCCTTTCATCTGCCTGCATTTGCAATCTTAAATTCTCAGTTTCCATCTTCTTTTGTTCAGCTTCTATCTTCTTTTGTTCAGCTTATATCTTCTGTCTCTTTTCTTCTTACTTCAATGCCTTGGCATATTCAGTCGTTGCGAATAACTCCAATTTTTCACCAGTTTTACCAAGGAATTTCCCTTGCTCAATAAATTATTATAATGTAGACATTCTGTCTAATAATGTGAGATCAAACCTGAAAAATTAAATAAATTACCTTTTCCCAATCTCAATGGGATTGTCTCTAATACTAGACTTGTATACTCACTTCACTGTGTTCTATCCCAATCTCCGTGGGAGACAAGTCATTTAATCAAAAACTTGTATAATCGCCTTGTTTCTCTATAATAATATCATCATAAGTAACCTCTACCTGAAAAGTGCATCATATTAATAATAATAATAGTCCATGACCAAGTATAAATATATAGACTGTGTATGATAAACATGTATACGATAACAATACAAAGACAAGAATATAGAACAACCGAAAACGTTCGCAGAAGTCAAATAAACACTACAGCGAAACTAAGGAAAATATCACAAAACACGTGATGATAACTGCGAATAATCAACAAAAACAAATGACGCCACAATGTATAAACATAAGGGTGTATACAACTTAATGAAAGAAAGAGTAGGCAGACAAATACCAACAAAACAACTGAAAATTAAAGAACAGAAAAAATATTACAAAAAAACAACGAAAGGTACACTTCATCACAACTAAACGGAAATAGCAACAAATGTCGCTAGCAAATTCCACAAAGTGAAATTCGCACAATCCCTAAAGAACACTCACAATAGACCCTCGATTAAGTGGGATATTCTAAAGGAGCCACCGACCCAACCAGACCCGCAGAAACACACACACCAAAGAACATGTAACATAAAGTAGAATTAATAAAGTGTGTTGCAAGAAGGCTCAGTTATACACAATATAACGGTACAAAGTTTCCGAAAAAAGAAACCGCCACTTATCTTAAGTACAATCATGGCCTTAGTCAACAATGTTGTACAATAGTAAACAGCAATGAGATGACGCTCCACCGTTGAAAATTACAGTGATGAGACTTGTCAACAACAGCTGAACTTGTACGTAAACACAAATCGTGATCGTTCACAATGAAAGACATCGACGAGTTTCAAACTGTTGAAGGTGTGTTGCTGTTATGTGCTGAACAGTATAAATCATTTTGTCCAGTTTCCAATGTGTAGTTCCACGATGAATGTATGTTATCATCAGATAATGTCCTCAATCAG
>JAMPIV010017379.1:213665-423438 GCA_024509875.1 Oreohelix idahoensis
ATAATAGAATCTGTCCCTGTACTCGAGACGCTTTCTCTCCTTCAGCCTATCGCTACAACAGAACTGGTTATCATACAGTCGACTAATAATATATAAAATATAAGATATATATATATAATATATATAATATATATATAATATATAAATATAAAATACTACAACCACTCACGTACACTCACACATAATGACGACCGTAGACGCACAGACTGAACACATATCTATGGGAATAGGGATCTTTTGGAACGAGCTGACCAACACGCGTAAATAAAGTTTATGTAAATTTTATTTATCATAAAGAACTTCACACACAAAAATAGTTTGAATATCAAATCACATACAAATAAACATAAGTCAATGAATTAATAAAAGAGTTTAGACTCATAGGTGAAATCCTCCCTCCCTCTATTGAGACAAGATCCCGTTAGAAGAGAAGTTATTAACCCCCAAAGAGTCAAAGGTGTTTTCCCTATGGTCTAGGATTTCCCTCTACAATAAAGAACAGCGTTTTACGTTAATCTATTCTGAAAGGGACAGCATTAGCAAAACTTGCATAAAAAATACAAAGTTAGTACATGGGTTATACAATGAAAGAATTATTCATCCCTGCTTTCGCTCGCTCTGACAAACCTGTGATCACAATCATTCACTCTTACCTAATAAGTGCTTTCACAACATCTGGAACAATCGTAAGATACACACAGCCCATCCAAGGTTTGGTTATTTGCGAATCAAGCCCCAGTTTCCTCCCGACTAAATAATTCAAACGACTGGAAACGCTTGATTCGCTACTGTTAGTAGGATGCTGAATATGTCATTTCACTTTTTGTCCAGGTAGTAAAATAATATGAGTCAAGTTTCACAGGGTACAGATAGACTAGGAGAATCGTCAATCGTTAAATCGATGACAGGTAAATAAATCGTTCAGGATAGATCTCTTCACAACAACAGCGGTCGTTATTCAGGTAAAATCAATGTTTGATTAATTTCCACCACAGGCTGATGTAATATACTTTGGAAAAAAGAAATCTGATATTCTATATGTCCCCAGTTACAATTTATATTCTTAAATTGCACTTCTGGTTGTACCTTTCTCTTTCTGGGTGTGAAACACGAGCAGACAGGTCACCGTGAAAACCCTATATTATATCAAATGTTCTATTGTACAAAAATAGTCTCAAGAGTCCATATGTAAGCCGCTGTAAGTTTAGGTTTTTGACCCCAATACCGTGTACAGAGAAAAGAATACAAATACTTAACATAAAATGGTATAACACAAACCTATCCCTTAACCCGCGTCAAAAAATCATATTTATTCCACTACCGGTTATTTAACTTTAAATTAAAAACATACCAAGCTTAAACTTGTCTAATCGATTTAAAAACTTCCGTGAAAATAAATCTAGTCATTTAAAATATCATTCATCATGAATTAAAATAAATACATATTTTCGTCAATACGACATTGAAATCAGTGCAATTTACTTAGTTGGTTAAAATATTCTCTGTCCAGGTTACTAGCAGTTAATAAAATTTAATTTATTAGCAGAAATAGATTACAGCTAGAAATAAAATATGTTTCTGCTATCTCTGTCACACTGTAAATTTAAAAGAGATAATAAAATTCGACCTATCTCGTAAATCGCTCTGCAACGAAATCTTAGTGAAATATAATTTTTACGATACTAGTAAATCCACTCAAAACTACTATAAATAGGTATTTACCTTCACACAAACTACTGAACTACTCCATCGAAAACTAAGACTCTACTTTTACAAGTGATTTCTAGAACGTAGCTAGAAGTCTTCTGAATCTATGGAGTACGGATAACTAGAGTTGGAAGGCTTCATATTAAAAAAAAAAATTACTATATATAATTTATATAAATATATAATATATATATATAAAAACTACATCATATATTTAATTATTAATATTCAATATAATTACTTATATATATCTGAAATCATTAGAGACTCTTACACACTAAAAAAAATAAAAAACAGAATTAACTGGCATATGTATATGGCACCTATTAAAAATATAACTAAAAAATCAATATAATAAATAAAAATAATATATCCACACTAAACCGAATAACCAGACGCAAATATCTAAAAAAAAATTAGATCGGCATAAATTAAAATAATGCTTATCAATAAAAAAATTTACACGTCCTATGCTCGTCTGCCAAATAAAAAAAAATAAATATATTATAAACTTGCGATTCGCAAAAAAATACTTACTTTACAAGCGAATCGATTTTCTAGGGAAAAATAAAACTAGAAATAATTCTAAATATTATAAATATAATAAAATAATTAAACTGCTCCTAACTAATCAAACAATGAGAAATCGCTGGATAATTTAAATTAAAAATAAAAAATATTTATATAAGTTTAGACGGGCATAAAATTTAAAATCAAAAAAAATATCCGACAGCATATTATTAAATATATATGCGTGCAACACTATAAAAAATATCATATTTCAGAGTCTAGGATGTTATCAAAACAGCGTAGATGACAACGAGGTGAAAGAATAGTGTAGATAAAGAAAATAGATATATACACTAATTCATATATGTCACACTTACATCAGCCGTAAAGCTACAGCCATTATATTTTATATTTCGACTAAGCCACAATTAAGTAACATGAGACCTTGAATTACTATGTCGCGCAGGGCAAAGCATTTTGATATAATAGGTGAAGTTTTAGAAGGACTTTCAATGTCCTGTAGTTGCAAAGGCAAAACGCAAAGAGGCGGAAAAGAAAAGCTGAAAGAAAAAAGCGTTATTTATGAGGGACATAACTGGCTGAGATATTACGTACAACTTGAAGAACAAAAGCTCACCAGATCTGCTTATACAAAATGACTTGGGAGGACAAGGACTAACCTTGCTGAGGACAAACCAAGAGTGACTAACCATCGCTACTAAAAGGACAACGATGTACTTGTACACAAAACCGCAGTGGAAGACGCGCGATCAAGACCCCGGTAAATACTCCTTGAAATGATAATATGCTGATGTATCCCACATCTCCGTACTGGTATCCCCTTGGCTGACTCACCTCCACCCCTAACCAACCAGTTAATACGCTGAAATGTAGAAACCAGACCATGATGGACATTGCTGTGCACGTCCAAGACGCGGTAGCAGGAAAGTGTCATGCGAAGCACATAAGTTTAGATAAAGCTCAACCGAATGAGCATAGACTATTGGAATTACACTAGTTTAAAAAAATTCTCATTCATTCATAACCCTCCACTCCCAAAGGAGCAAAGGCCTTCGGAATAAACAACATGCCAAGTCCTCCAGTCACGTGCCCATCATCTCAAGTATCATTCCAAGTACTTACCTCATCATTTTCTCCTACCTCGGTAACCAACTCTCTTCTCCATGTACTTCTTGGTCTAACCTCCTGGCCTCTACTTAGCCCTGGGGTTTTGCAGTAACATAAAAGGACTGCCTTGTAATGCTAGGCACTGTCCTAGTTCTTGTCATCAGTTCCACGTTGGTAACCTTGTCATACCATTTTAATCCCTCTATTTTACGCAAGCACCCGTTAATGAAAGTCTGTAGCTTTTTGGTTGTTGTCTTTGTTGTTCTCCATGTCTCAGAGCCATACAATAGACTGACTTCACATTTGAGTTGAAGATTCTTATTTTCGTGTTGGATCCGATTTCTCTTGATCTCCATATATTTCCCAATGCAATGAATGAAAAGCTCCTCTTGCTTTTTTGTATTCTCTTATTTTGATATCACCCAGTCTGTCCCTCCAAACTTTGTTCTATATTGCTGCCAAGAAATTATGTGTACGATTCTACATCTTTGTATTGGTGCTTCTTCAAGTTCAACCCTGTTTTTCATTACCTTTGCATTTATTCTCATTATCTTTGTCTTTTCCCTGTGTATTTTCAGACCCAATTGCTGTGGGACCTCTCATCGAGTGTTTTTCAATTTTGTCCTGCATCTGATTACGGGTTATATGGGACAGAAGAGCCAAGTCATCAGCAAAATCCAGATCATCCAACTGCTTAGTCAGAGTCCACTGGATTCCATTTCTGTTGTGTGTTTGTCGATGTTCTCATAACCCAGTCTATTGCTAGTAAGAAAAGAAATGGAGACAAGTAGGCATCCTGTCGCACTCACCTGTTCTTATCCCAAACGGTTCTGTAAGCTGTCCTTCATGAAGAACTCTGCATGTCATGTCTTTCATATGTTTTCTTTATTAAAATTAATGATCTTCAGGGGAACTCCCTAATGCCTGATCAATTTCCAAAGTGATTCTCTGTCTACACTGTCAAATGCCTGTTCGTAGTCCACAAATCCGATGTATATGGTGAATTCCATTCCAGACTTTGTTCAACTATTATTCTCAAAGTGGCTATCTGGTCTGTACATGATCTGTTTTTGTCGACGAAAACCTGCTTGTTCATCTCTCAGTTTTCTTGTCTATGGACTCGTTTAATCTCTCAAGGATTATGCTGTTTAATACTTTTCCTGGCACTGATATTAACATTATTCCTCTATAATTTGTGCACTCTTGTAAATTTCCCTTCTTAGGCAACTTAACCAGATATCCTTCCTTCCATTCTGTTGTATCTCTTCGTTCCCCCAGACTTTACCAAGTAATTTATATAACATCTCTGTAGCCGTGTCGATATCTGCTTTGATGGCCTCTGCTGGAATGCCATCAGGTCCAGACGCTTTTCCATCTCTTAGAAGCTTTATGGCTTTCTTTATTTCTTCCTTCGTTGGTCTTTCACCGTTAATTTGTAGCTCTTCTTCTGCTGGCTGGATGTCCGGCGGGTTTTGTGGAGCTGGTCTATTGAGAAGGCCTCCAAAATATTCTGTCCACCACTTCATTTGCTCTTGTATATTGCTGAGCAGTTTTCCATTCTTGTCTTTTATGAGGCAACTTGTTTGCTTGTATTTCCCCGCTAGCTTCTTTGTGCTGTTATACAGTTCTCCCATATTACCTTTGGCTGCAGCATCTTCTGCCTCTCTTGCCAACTCCTCAATATACTTCCTCTTGTCTCTTTTGATACTTCTTTTTACTTCTTTGTTTGCTTCTGTGTACACTTCTTGAGCCTTGGCTTTGGAACTTCTGGTTTTGCTTGTGTTTAAATCTGCTTTCTTGTTTTTTTTTCTGTCTTTTTATCTTTATTGATGGTTATTTTCTGTTGTTAGAAACTGGATGACTTCTCGGAGATCAATCTTCAGCCATAACGCTGACGTTCACCAGATGGTTCAACATTCAGGTATTGATAAAAACAATGATGGGCCCTTATGGCTATGTTGTTTGAGAGATAAGGTTTTGTTCCACAGTAAGTAAGCCATTTTGTCCTTATTTGCATAAACGCAAACCATCTAGCCTGTCTTTCACTCAGATTAAATTGTAGAACAATAATGCCGGCACATATCATGTGCTTGTGTTAGTAACAATAAATTAAAGAATCTCTACCTGTTTGCTATCAGCCACAACCTGGAACAACAATACTTATTATCAGACTAAGATCGTATAGCCTTGATAGGAACTTTGTACCACAGGGAGTACAATATGGAAAATTTAACAGAAATGGAATATTTCAACAGGGATGGAAATTTCAACAGAGTAGACAGCATTTAGAATCCAGTCACCACAGTATAGAACCCAAATTCCAACAGCAAACTCAAATTGGAGAAAACCCAGACAATTTTCGTCCTTCTATAAAAATTGGAATAATTTATGGTTCCAACAACCAAATTTCTAACACTAGAAATACCTCACTAAAACTACAGAAATCAAGTAGTTTCTCGTGATCGCCAGACATATTCGTGATCACGTTCTCGCGTGCCACTACACATACAGATCACAAGCTGGTTCAGCACTTACTAGAGATGCAGCACCCTGTCTATTAGCCAGGACAATGGTGTTATTAATCAATCAACTGCATGTTGTGCTTTTATTTTGAGCGTTGCCTCACCTTGCGAAGATAGTCTCACTCTTTTCAGACAGATAGTACTACATTGAAGTGTGGTCCCCCATTGCCAGCAATACAACAGGTTTGTTCAGCCCATGATGGCACTGGCACTCTGCTGTTTCACAAGGGTTTGTTGCAAAATACCCAAGTGTCTGTGCTCCATGACTCGGAATCTACGACTGTTTGGGATCATACAGTCTCTGTACATCCTTCCCTGGTGGCAGGCTGGTGTTTTTGTAAAATGAATTACTTTCTCAGTGGTACTGTTGCATTTTATCCCACGCCTTGTAGAACATCCATATAACTTTTTTTTTCAGGGAGAGATTAAGGTATGCCTTTTAAAAGCAATCCTGGTGGCTGATTTAACGATTGGTCGTATCCACGGGAGCAAAGATTGCTTCACCCAGAAGAAACTGAACTATGGGAACGACAAGAAATTTATTAACAGCCAGAGCAATGTAACCAACACGTGGCCCAGACACAGGCACGTGGAAAATTAAGTCTGTTTGAATGGAGGTTAATACCTGCTTCCTCAGGTAATTTTTTGAGTTACATTCTGACACTGATTAGAGTGTTTTTTGCAAGTTTTGCATAGGGAAGATGATTCTTATGTTGCACGTTTAACACTTAAAAATGACATTTTAGTTAGAAATTTTGGGATTCTACTACGGGTCAAACACCAGGTTTAATGGGTGCCTATTACACTTCGCTCTTACATGTATGCGCCATGCAACATGACTCTCATTGTGCACTGGTCATCATGGGTTACACTCGCACACGTTCTAGAGTGTTGTCTTCATTCTTTTGGCCCGGTGTCTCTAGGGACGTATCAGCCTATGTACGTTTTCCTGTGTAACCTGTCAGGAGGTTAAATTCAAGGGGAGATTTTCATGTCACGCCTATCCAGGCCTGTGATATCTCTGATTCGCTCCCTTTGAACAAGATGCCGTGGACATATTCGATCATCTGCCTGTTTACTTTCTGCGAGAGAGGACACATGTATGTCCTCACGTGCATTGATTTTGTGCACTCGATGGCCTCTCTCAAACATACTAATCACCACTTCCGACATGGCTGATGCCTCTTTTTCTCATTTTTTCCATATTGGGTTTCCTCACGTAAACTCTTCTCTGATGATCGTTTGGCCCTCAATTTGTATCTGATACCATGACCACTGTCATGCAAAAGACTAAACATAGATAGATCCCTTAAGTAGCATGTCTTCACGCAATGAGCAATGGTAGCCGTGGAGCCGCTCAACCGCACGCTCAAACAACTATTGGGTAAGGTAACTACCAAATATCCTCAAGACTGGGATAGGGTCTTGCAGCTATACTTTTTCGCTATATCGAGAAGTACCCACAAAGCAGACTAGGCTTTTTCGCCATTTGAGCTTGTTTTGGTGCTCAGACGCGAGGGCCCATGAGTTTGATATAAAGATCTACTCACTGACTTCGAGACGACTCAGGACACTCGTCAATCTTACGATATGTTGTCAATCTTCGTCGTAAGATTGTCGACGCATGCCAGTTGGCTACAGCTTCGTCTGGGGCTGCCAAAGAGAAATCTCGCCTATTTCAAAACCGAAGTAGACGTTTATGCCAGTTTATTTCCGGGTGATGAAGCTTTTCTTTTTGCTTCCTCGAAAGAGAATAGACAATTGATTGCCTGGAATGGTCCCTTATAAGGTAGTTTCTCGTATCTCTTGACGTTGACTACTTCGTGGATATGAAGGGGTAAACATAAAAAAATCCTACATAAACATGCTTAAAGAGTTTAATACCAGGCCCGAACATCTACATTCTCTTTTTTCCTGATCTTGATGAGCCTGTAGGAAATTCTTGTCAATTTTTCTAATCTGTCAGTGATTCATGGAAGAAGAATCTTCTTTCCTGATATTCACATGAATCTTCCTGTACTTTCTTTACTTTCTACTGAATCTTGGAAAGATGTTTCTCCATTTGTGTTCTTCTTTATCCACTGATCAGCGTCGCCAAGATTCTGATTTGCTCAATCTTTTGCTGATGCCCTTACTGACATTCCAGGTCACACTACTGTTATCTCTCATGATATCATCCTTACTGATGATACGCCCTTATCCTATTCCTGTTCATTACCAGCGCCAAACTGAACTTGAATTAGAAACAAATGCTACGTCTTGGTATTATTGAAACTAGTAATTTCCCCTTACTTTTCATCTATGTTATTGTTCGTAAGAAGGATAACAATATGTGGTTATGTGTCGACTATCGAAGACTTAACGGTATTACTCCTCCAGATGCGGAACATCTTCCATTGCTTGATGATCTTTTATCTCGCCTTGCTAGGGTTCTAATATTTACTAAGATTGATATCACCAAAGGTTATTGGCAGGTCCCGTTAACTGAACGAGCCAAGCCACTAACTGCCTTTTCTACATCACGTGGGTTATTCCAGTGGAATGTCATGTCTTTCGGGCTTTATAAACGCCCCTGCCACATTAGTGAGAATGATGCGCAAAATCCTTTCCCACAGATCTGACGTCATTGCCTACATAGATGACATATGTTTGTTCAGCTCATCTTTGGGAAGATCACTTTGTAGGTCTGCGTTTCTTTTTGACACTCTTTCGTCTGCGTCCACTTAACTGCTAGTTCTACTAAAGTTCAGATTGCCTTTCATGAACTTTCCTTCTTAGGTACACATTAATTGGTTCAGGTCGCCTTCAGACTGTAATACAGAATTTCTCGAAGATCTTGAACTTATCCACTCCTACTACAAAGAAACAAGTTTGTAGCTTGTTGGGTCTAATTCAGTTTTACAGTCGATTCGTTCCAAATCTCTCTGATATCCCTGCTGTCCTATCCTCATTGTTAAGAAGGGTTTGCCAAATCACGTCCTTTGAACACAAGATTGCCAGGCTGCATTTGATCATATTATGCATGTATTTTTCTAATCCTCATATTTTTTGAGGTTGCCAGATGTAAATTGTATTCTTATCCCCGCACATAGGCTAGTTCCAAAGGCGTTGGGCGGAACTTTGAGGCCATGATTTTCGATGGTATGCTTCCAACCCATGTTGTATATCTCCCCGCAAGCTCTCCTTACAAACGAACGACGTTATCCCCTGTGGTTGGTAACGCGAACTATAGGCTGTCATCTTGGTCTTTCAGAAACTAGAACGATATTTGCTTGGTGCACCAATTAATTATACAGACTGACCAGAAGTCGGTGGATTCGCTCAAGCGTGCTAACCTATACGAAATTGTCAAGTTAGACCGCTTTTCGCCTATTTTGTTGCAAACCCTGTCCAACTTGAAATTCAAGCAATTCCCGGGTTCGGTCTAATGTGGTTGGCTGAACGTCCCCTTGTTCCAGATGTGCCTCAAAACAGAAACTCTGATAGCGATGATTTTACCACAGCTGTCCAAACTGATTCATAAACTACACACTATTTGCGCGTCCCTTGAGGGCATAAGAAGAAAAAGAACACACCGTAATATAGCTTTTTATATTCCTCTCAGAAATATGACAAGCATGAATGGCCCAGGCAAATAAAGCAATCTATTGAACTAGAAAGATATTTTCTGCAAAAAGTTGTTTGGACAATCCAAACAGGCAATCTTAGCAGCATTTCCCCGCTCGAGAGACAATTGAATTTGGACTGTCTCCTCCCCGAACTCATCCGTTAGGATGTCATGTTCCGATCCCAGCTTCCATCTACCGGCATACCCGATCACACGTTGTTGACACGACTCACTGAATTTTTTCTTATACAAATGCATGAACAATACCTGTGTTTTGGTGGCTTTAGTGGATGTAACACCTGATTATGTATTTCCCTGAGGAAATAAGCTTGCATTTATAACTGTGTTTCATAAACACTTTTCTAATTTGGGGCACATTTATGTTGCGCTATTGATGTGTCCTTCAAATGCAACTATTGGACAGTTAAGTCTTAGCTACAACTTACTCCCCTAGATATATATTGGGAATGTGATCCCTTCCTTAGACACTAACAAATTCATGTATTTTAATTTAATTTGATTCTTTTCATTCATATGTGATTTACTTACTGTGCTTTTTGTTTGTTTTTGGAACAACCATCAACTTAAATTGTCATACTAATTTGACTTTAAGGGAGATAACAAATAATAATTTTTATAACATGCTCTTCAACAGTTACGTTTACTTTCTTATGCCATAAATCTCCTTTTTTTTTTACTCTCTCCTTTTTAAACACTCATGCCATACTTTCAGTTAATTGAAATTTTGTCATATTTGTAGTTGTGTAAATTATATGATTGACTTTTCTTTTCTTGAACTTAATGACTGACGTCCCATTCTGTGTTACATCATTAACTTCTATTAGTACACATGCATGCAGACTGTGAATCAGATTGTTTAGACCCGATTGACTATTTGACCACACTGTTTTATTATGGGATCAAATTCTGGCCGTATTTCCCGGTTCAATAACGTATTTGAATGTCGCGTTTTCGAGTATAATTTACCAAATACAAAATTAAAAAATAAAATCTTTTTCTTTGATTTTTTTTTTAACCCATCAGACCCATATTGGTTAGTACGAATATGTGGTAACTCATGTAATTTTATTTTTTTTGCACGGGTTTTAAACTTATATTGAACGCTGCAATATTTAATACGTCCCCCCACAGGTTATTTGTCTATGAACGTAACACGTTTGCACTAATTTAAATTCTAACGGCTAATATTCGTGTCCTATCCGTTACTTCATCAAGTCGTCCTAGTAAGACGTGTTTTTCAAGCTTCACGAATTGTGCGGAGGAAGATATTTTATTAAGTAGCATACACTAACTTCGAAGGCCGCCACTCTGTATGCTTAAGAAGGTCCTGAAACTTATTTAGACGGTTCCCACCACATCTTAATCGAGTAAGATAAAATCAAGGTATTTTTATATACACGTCGTCTGGCCCACATTACTTGGATGGTCATCACGTTCGAATGCAACTCTAGTACACGCGGGCCGGGACTGAATGAATGAGACAGACAGATGGAATCGGATTAACTACAATGTAATGCCTTGTATATGCATTGAACATGAAGATGATTTCCTAGATGTAAACTAAAATGCTGAAGAAGATGTATTAAAAATTTTAACCCCGGGGGTGGGAACCCACTTACCCGATGTCTTATGTTATTCGGCCAGTGATGTTCTGTTACGACCATAACCCGTTCTCCCATTCGCGTTTTGTCAGTCATGATGCGTGAACGTTTGTGATTCTAAGTCTCTACTCTAAACCAAACTACAAGGAAGAAAACCACACGTAACACACTCGCTCTCGCTCTCCTCTCTCTCTCTCTCTCTCTCTCTCTCTCTCTCTCTCTCTCTCTCTCTATATATATATATATATAAATATATATAGAGTTTGTATGTGTGTGTGTGTGTGTGTGCGCGTGTGTGACAGTGCGAAGACGATGTGTAAAGAAGAATAAAAATTCGTGTGTAATGTTGTCGTCATTCTGTCCTGGCATTCTTTCACACACGTTCCGCAGTCACAGAAAAACTCTTGATGACAGGGGGTCTCACTTTTATTAATGAAACCCTATCAGGTAGCTTATGAATCATACAGAAAACAATGTGTGTCCACAAGTTTACTTTGTAGGTAATTCCTATGCAACACCGTATAACCTAGCTATTTATGTATTCTCTACGTAACACCATATAACTAGCAAAGACTGCTGGACTCTTTGAAATAAATAATAATAGAACAAAATAAACTAGCGCATCGTTCTAATGGACAAACATCATCTACGTAATAATACACACACATGTGTGAAAATATGCAAGTACATGCGCTTATATGTCCATAAGTGTGTGTATGTTGTGTGTGTGTGTTCACATGTGTGAAAATATGCTGGTAGAAATGCGCTATATGTCCATGTGTGTGTGTGTTCATGCAGGTCTGTAAGTATATGTAATCATACAATAAACACATTTCAGTCAACAATAATGCCTTCAACACCTACTAAATACTAACTAACATATCTTCAAGCGAGAGAAAACTTAAATGAAACACTGTCTATCTATGATGAAATATTCCACACAGCGCACTGGTCTTAAATGAACATCATTTTATCAGTATGTGAGAGGCCTAGCTGCTCTAAAGGAAAACAAGCAGATATATACTCTATTCTTACAGCTCTATACTAAATGTAATAGTCATATGCTACTCACGGAGCTAGAGGGTACGTTAATCTTTCTCTCACAAAAATCTGGCTACTTCTCAGCTCTGACTGAAGCCTTCAACTCTTTTAGTTTAAATCTTACCTATACTCCCCTGTACCTTATTATAGCCACGTTAAAATGTCCGGCAAAGCTTCGTCCATCCCTCTAGGGAGCAAATCAGAAGTCTTGTGCTCAGTTTGGATGACATGAGATCACATTTTAACAAGGGTTATCTTCATAATCATACACAACTCAAGGTCCGCCCACTAATGGTAATATGTCTGCGCTGTCTGTTGCCAGAATCACACCTTTCACGGTTTCCTACAGACCGAAGGCGTATTTTACTCGTGTTAGCCAGCGCCAAGATGATTAAAATTGAGGGTCGTCTCCGAGTACATCTTCTGCGTCTCACACATTTGTCCATTGCAGTGTGAGATACCGCCAACATGAGCACAACTTGACGCCGTAGACTAGATCGAAAATTAATTAATCAATCTAAAATTACATCTTTCTGGCCACACATAGCATGGGTAAAGTCTCTAACACGCCACTCCCCTATGGCAGTATTTACTACGGAAGTAATTCTTATCTTATTGTGTCGTTTCACGCTTCACGAAGACGTGTTAAGTTACGCCAGGTTATTAGACGGTCAGCGACAATATTTTATCGCATAATCTGTCTGACCATTTTTCAAGCGACGGTGCTTGTTTATCAAAGCTTGTGTTGGGCAGGAGTGCTGAATAGAATCAGATTTGTTTGTCTGGCAAAACACAGGTGATAAGCGACCATCCCTGAGTCATTACGCCAGAAAAACACGGTCACAATATTGTGAGAGACAGAGATGCGGCCTGAAGTCTTATGTAACGATATGCCATCACTGTTGTAAGAAGCCACGCGTGTATATTAAATTTAATATTTTCCAAATACGCGTGGGATGAGTAATGATAAAAAACCAACCCCTCTAGTGCTAGAGAGCGATTGGTTCGCCAGAATCTACAATGAATTGGATTGGAACATTCAGCGGAAACCCAGCTGGATTTGATCTGGAAACTGTACAAAATAATGTAGTGAAATCCCAGACACAGAACACACAGAGAGATCGCATTGTACAGTGAACAACTCACAAGAAGCCAGTGAGATATTGGACTTAATATTCCATACTTATAAGTGAAAGTTCAACGTATTTGAGCAACTCTGAACACTTAAGAGTAAACCCGCATATTTAAATACAAGACTGAAAACTTAAGGGACCAGGACTTTAATATAACAAGACTGGAAACCTAGGAATCAGATTCACTAACCATAAGAGGACTTTAACTCAAGTTTTCCCAGGTAGTGATTATGCAGAGACACTCGTCGTCAGAGGAATTAACTCTAATTTCCTAGACCCAGTCGGAAAAGGAATTGAGTTAAATTCCCAGGAAGTGATTTCGCAGAGAAACCCACCGTCAGAGGAATTAACCCTAATTTCCCAGACCAAAGTGATTCGAACAGCATCTAACATTAAGTGCTGTGTGTCCATTCAAATCTGTGCAGGAGAATGTGTATACCCATTATTTGGGGTAAGTGTAAACATTTCTATTACAAACGTGAATTTAACATGTTTTCTTGCTAGTGGATATATATATATATATATATATATCTATATATATCTATATATATTTATATATATATATATCTATATATATATATATATATATATATATATATATATATATATATATCCACTAGCAAGAAAACATGTTAAATTCACGTTTGTAATAGAAGAAACAAATGCCTGCTGAGTACATTTGTTCGCTGCAAACTAACAGGCTCATTGTCATGCGCTCAATCCACCAATGTTAACCTCTCAGAAGAATTAAATTCCCGAGCACACAGTGTAACTCAGAGAATATGATGAAAATTCACCCATATCCTTCTGGGTGTTAATTAGGAAATTGCGTTTGGAGTGCATGAATAATGATTTGCTTGAATTACAATTAAAAAAGGTACATAATTCTCACAATATAATATATATCACCTTAGGCACATGTGATGTCATCATAACTTATCGACTTATGTCTGCCCTGCGACCCATAGCGTCGACCCTAACTCGACTGGAGCAGTAATATTGATGATGGACATCCACATGTGCCTAAGGTGATATATATTATAATTGTGAGTACATTTGAGTCTTTTTTATTGTAATTCAAGCAAATCATTATTTCAGGCACTCCAACGCAATTTCCTAATTAACACCCCAGAAGGATATGGGTTGAATTTTTTCATAGCATATTCTCTGAGTTTACACTGTGTGCTCGGGAATTTTAATTCTTCTGAGAGGTTAACATTGGTGGATTGAGCGCATGACAATGAGTGCCTGTTTAGTTTTGCAGCGAAATGTACGTCAGCAGGCATTTGTTTCTTCTATATTGTCTCATGTTCGTGGTTACAAGCCATCAGACTGAGATTGATTTGGTAAAGCAGAGTGTGAGAGAAAAGTCCAGGCACTCATCCATCTTAACCGCCCGACGGTGGAAGAAGAGAGTGTGGAAAACGAACGAACGAACGAAATCTTTATTTCATCAGGGTAAAAGTAAAGATGAGCAGACATAATTGCCTTATTTTCTACATTTTCTTGCCCTGCAGATAACAATTTTCTGCGTTTTAACAAATTAAGCTATACGAAAAAATTAATTAATAACATCAGACAGGATTAATTAATATTATCATCAGAATCATTTAATGATCACACACAAGTACATTTTACTCATCCATGTCATTCACGCACATAGATAGAGGGATAGAGAGAAAGATATATAAGAGAGAGGAGAGAGGTCAAGCAATATAAAGCACATAATACGAGGGGCGTTCAGTAAAGTAATGCCACCACATCGTTTTTCTCAGGAGCTGTTATGTTATTCAAAAAGAATGAATTTATACAACAATATACAATGGATATAGTCATTGTAAACATCGGTATTATTCAACATAATCCCCATCAACTTGTACGGCTTTATGCCAGCGCGAAACAAGTGCATGTATTCCTAGCCCGTACCAGATTTTGTCTTGATCATGTAGCCATTTCTTCGCTGCATGAATCACTCCTTCATCATCTCAAACCTTGTCCCACGGAGTGCATCTTTAAGTGGACCAAATAGATGAAAATCAGAGGGTGCCAAATCGGGACTATAGGGTGGATGGGGTAGTACAGTCCAACCCAATTGGTGATTGCTTCCCGTGTTGCCAGACTTGTGTGAGGGCGCGCATTGTCGTGAATGGAGAAGCAGGTCTGCTGGAATTCTTTGTGCGGCCGAACTCTGCGAAAACGTTGATTGAGGTTTTTTTTTTATAATGTCTTAATGTAAGGCTTGTTGAATTGATTGTCTCTCTCTTTTGGCAATAACGTCCACAAGAACCTCATCTTCAATGTCCCAAAAGACAGTGGATCATTGACGGTTCCAACTGAAGGAACGCGGCGCTCGCGCACGCGGCTCTACTTTCTTTCTTCTCTGGGGTGATTTCCTGCCTGCATTTGCAATCTTAAATTTTCAGTTTCCATTCTTTTTTGTTCAGCTTCTATCTTCTTTTGTTCAGCTTATATCTTCTGTCTCTTTTTTCTTAACTTCAATGCCTTGGCATATTCAGTCGTTGCGAATAACTCCAATTTTTCACCAGTTTTACCAAGGAATTTCCCTTGCTCAATAAAGTATTATAATGTAGACATTCTGTCTAATAATGTGAGATCAAACCTGAAAAATTAAATAAATTACCTTTTCCCAATCTCAATGGGATTGTCTCTAATACTAGACTTGTATACTCACTTCACTGTGTTCTATCCCAATCTCCGTGGGAGACAAGTCATTTAATCAAAAACTTGTATAATCGCCTTGTTTCTCTATAATAATATCATCATAAGTAACCTCTACCTGAAAAGTGCATCATATTAATAATAATAATCATAGTCCATGACCAAGTATAAATATATAGACTGTGTATGATAAACATGTATACGATAACAATACAAAGACAAGAATATAGAACAACCGAACACGTTCGCAGAAGTCAAATAAACACTACAGCGAAACTAAGGAAAATATCACAAAACACGTGATGATAAACTGCGAATAATCAACAAAAACAAATGACGCCACAATGTATAAACATAAGGGTGTATACAACTTAATGAAAGAAAGAGTAGGCGGACAAATACCAACAAAACAACTGAAAACTAAAGAACAGAAAAAATATTACAAAAAACAACGAAAGGTACACTTCGTCACAACTAAACGGAAATAGCAACAAATGTCGCTAGCAAATTCCACAAAGTGAAATTCGCACAGTCCTTAAAGAACACTCACAATAGACCCTCGATTAAGTGGGATATTCTAAAGGAGCCACCGACCCAACCAGACCCGCAGAAACACACACACCAAAGAACATGTAACATAAAGTAGAATTAATAAAGTGTGTTGCAAGAAGGCTCAGTTATACACAATATAACGGTACAAAGTTTCCGAAAAAAGAAACCGCCACTTATCTTAAGTACAATCATGGCCTTAGTCAACAATGTTGTACAATAGTAAACAGCAATGAGATGACGCTCCACCGTTGAAAATTACAGTGATGAGACTTGTCAACAACAGCTGAACTTGTACGTAAACACAAATCGTGATCGTTCACAATGAAAGACATCGACGAGTTTCAAACTGTTGAAGGTGTGTTGCTGTTATGTGCTGAACAGTATAAATCATTTTGTCCAGTTTCCAATGTGTAGTTCCACGATGAATGTATGTTATCATCAGATAATGTCCTCAATCAGTCCAATGCACAGCTTAGACCCATCGATCTGGCCTACCACAGATGTAAAGTGCGTTTTTGATGTCACTACAGAAATGTAACGTTATGTTTACTGAGTACTGTTGTAGTATGGATGTGTTGATGCGCCACCACAATGTTGAAGGCTGTACGATCTACCTCAATGTTCCTGCACGGTGTTACTGTAGTTTTCTGTGCGTGCGTAGTCAGTACGACCTGGGCCAAACAGCGTTATGGTGCATGATTAGCTCACCAGGCGTTGAGGTTCTGACAGGGTGTCGTGTTGACATTCAAACATCATACATCTCTTGAATGTGTAGTACTCAAAGTTTGTGTGGGTTGACAAGTGATGTGGGTGTGTAGAAAACACGAATGCGTATAGGCTCTTGACAGGTAAACAATGCACCCACTCACACATATGCAATAGTCAGTAATTGTTGTAACTGCTAGAACTTTTCAACCATTTATTTACACAACACAGTGACATCAACAGTTACAGTCAAATGGACGGGGATCAAGGACATCATAGAACTGGAAATGACTGGCAAAAAAATTCTGGAATAATAAAGCTTGAACCACACATCTATCAGGACGTTATCGATAATGGTCTGTCCTTTAACATATATAGTTCATACTGCAGCTTACGTACCACTGACTCAGCGCGTCAGGTACTTTAAACAACTCCGCCGTGCCAAAGGCGAGTTCTCAATTGCATAATAATAATAACAATGCTGCAATTCATCTGACAACACGCCAGATACATCTTCCTCTGCTCAAAGATATCGGCCGTAATATTGGGCCTCTATGGTGATGTAAACAACTGTGTATTCTTCATAGGCAGGCATAATCATCCATGCCGAAACATACCGCCAACATGCGGGTTTCATAATAATATATCTTCACTGGGCTTCTGTATAACAATTAGACGAATAGTCTTAGTTGGCTACATCGAGCACAAATAATGGACTCTGCATCTCAAAGGACCGTGAGCTTTACTCACAGGTTGCCACAAAATGTTCTGCAAACTAAGCATAATAATTAAGTTTCTTTTACCTTTGACAGAATCCAAGAAATACACAAATAACAACTGTCGTCATACATAACGAACAGAATAACTCTGGGGAATCATCATGGACATCTCAGTCCCACAAAATACTATCTTTCCCTAGATAATGCAGAGAAGAACCACGGACATACCAGTCCGGTCAGAACCCAGATAATCGCTCGCTGACGGAAGTCTCTCCGTTCGCGCTCAAAAACTTCGCGCATGCCTAGACAGCCCAGATCTGAGTAAAGCTAACCCCCACTTAAGACAGGTCAATAACAATGAATAAAACAAAGGGAAGACAACCCTAAATCAACCTGTCCCAGGGAGTTAATAAACAGTTATCTAACTTAGACCATCAAAAAGTATTAAATAGATTTACGTCTTATGACACCGTCAAAAACGACAGCAACAAGTAAACTTGCGCGCAAGTAGATATCTTGGACGCCAATATTAAATACTCTTAAGTTTTGGTCACTGTTGGACCACTACTGCAAAGCAGGGGAGGCAATTTGTGACTATATATATATATATATATATATATATATATATTATATATAATATATATATATATATATATATATATATATATATATATATATATATATATATATATATATATACAGGGTGTCGCAAAAAAATGTATACACTTTGAATATTTATTAATACAATGTCAATTAAGATACATCCAAGATTTATAATTCAAATTAAAGAGGACAGATGTGTAATTATTTTGAGCTACAGCATGTGTTCAAACTGATAGCCGTTCTGAGCCAGACACTGATGACAAATCTGTTCAATAGAGTTGCAAACAACATTAAGCAATTCATTTGAGATTTGGGCGCATTCTCTTTCAATGGTTGCTTTCATCTCATCTATTCTTCCGGTTTTGCGCGATAAACATGATCTTTTAGGTGACCCCGTAAGAAAAGAATCTATCCTCCTTAATTTGAATTATAAATCTTGGATGTATCTTAATTGACATTGTATTAATAAATATTCAAAGTGTGCATACATTTTTTTGACAAATTCCTTTACCTTTACCTGACATACATACATACATACGCACACACGCACGCACGAACATACACGCCACACACAGCAGGAGGGGACGAAACTCTTTAATGTCTGTTGTTGTAGTTTTTGTTTAACGAGGGCTGCTTAGCTTCTCGTTCTTTAGCAGCCAGTGCTAAGTTGAAGACTCCTTGGTATTATCTACACTGTAGATCTAGGCTTTTCCTGTGGCTTTTCTGCCATTCTGAAATGTGTTGAGCAGTAGTCATGAGCTCTAGTTTCTCCAGCTTGGCTTGCATTTAAAGGATCGTCACATATGGTCCCAAGCTAGCAGTAAGAAGTGTGTGGCATACTGTGCATTCCCCGCAATCCAAGGGGGCTCTCCAAATATGCAGGGCATTTGTAACAAATCTCCATGTAATCTGGTGGGATCTATCAAATGCTTATGGATCCGTTCCACACCAGATGTTGTGGCAGGCCCTGGAAATGTACCATGTTCCACAAGAAATTGCAGCAATGATGAAGCTGTATTTCGCAAGGTTCTCTGTCAGATTTTCAACCAGAGAGTACACAAAGAAGTGGATTGACCTACAAGTTGGAATTGTGATGGGATGTACCGCCTCTCCGATACTATTCGTGTTGGCTATGCAGGTAATCCTCAAAGCGGCTGAAGGAGTTGCGACAGTTCAAAAGCTCAGTGGAATGTGTCACATGCCACCGATCAAAGCATTCATAGATGACACAACAATTCTGACATTAGATGAATACCAGGCCCGGAGAATGTTATCACGCCTGGATGAACTAGTCACCTGGTGCAGAATGATCTTCAAACCTAAGAAGTAGAGAAGCCTATCAGTCAGGAAAGGGAAGATAGCTGAGGTCGCTTTCATGGTTTCCAACCAAAGAATCCCTATTGTCATTGACGAACCTGTAAAAAGTCTTGGCAGGGTGTACGATGCCTCATTAAAAGACTCGACGGCAGTGCAACAGACAATAGAAATGGCAGGCACAGGACTACACATCATAGACCAAAGCAGACTCCTGGGAAAGTTCAAACTGTGGTGCCTCCAGTTCATGTTGATATCTAAATTGCTGTGGCCACTGCTTGTATATGAAATAAGCAACAGTACAGTTTAAGCGATAGAGCAAAAGGTCAACAAGTTCACGAGGAAATGGCTAGGGGTACCACCAGGTCTGTCAAACGTAGCACTGTACTACAAAGAGTCAAAGCTTGTGCTTCCTTTCAAGTCAGTTGTTGAAGAGTACAAACAAAGTAGGATAGGCAAGGCTCGCAATGATGCTGCGCGAGTCAGCCGATCACGTGGTAAGGTCCATTCAGCCCAAACTGAAAAAGGGAAGGAAGTAGAAAGTGGAAGAAGCTGCTGATGCTGCCTAAGAGTAGCTCAAGCTGAGGGAGGTAATCGGATACACAAAGACGAATAGACGAGGATTTGGCTTTGGAGACATCCGCTGGTGGTTCAAGGCATCAAACAGGGATTGCAGAGAAATGGTAATTAAGGAGATACGATGAACTGAGAATGATAAGAGGTTGCAAAAAGCAGTGCAGCAGGCCCAACAAGGCTAATGGTCTACATGGGAAGGAGCCCTGCGAAGGTCCTTGGCATGGAATGACATATGGCATATGGCACCTCTTAGGCTCAGCTTCATTATTTGACCACTGTATGACCTCCTACCGTCGGCCACAAACCTTGTGAAATGGGGACAGTCGGATGATGATCAGTGCCCCATGTGCCATGAGAGGCAGGCACTTGAGCACGTGCTCTCAGCTTGCAAGGTGTCATTAGGGCAAGGGCGATACACATTCAAGAACAAGGGCACTGACGAGGCTCAGTGAAACTGTGGAAAAGGCATCATGCTGGCTGTGGAACAACCTCAATGGGATATGGAACTCGGGACAGTAAACTCTAGCCCCAAATGCGGTACATGAAGCATCCAACAAATTGCATGTTTTTGTGGTGAAAAATACAGTGATACAACTTTAAAATATCTCCAATTATAAAGATAACGGGTAAGATAACATGTAGGGATAAAATTTTACGTAAGATACGAGGATACATTCTCGCCTACGCCAGCGTTTTCTAGGGTCATTGAACACTAACTAGTTAGAACATGCAGACGAAACGGTTTACCCTTTTAGACGGGAGGGAAACGGAGATAAAAGAAAAGAAAAATATGACGATCGGAACGCGTGTTTGAATCTAAATGCTAAAAGACGCAATTTGTAGTTTTAAAGGAAAAAAACCACGCCACTAGTTGACACAATGTAAGGAATTGATAGAAAAAAGACCTTAGCTCTTATTAGAAACAGTCGTATCTTGGGCGTTTTACGGTAATTGGTTGTTTTGTTTGAATATAGCGGCAAACGTCGTGGACGAAGGTTCAAAAACAAATTTCAAAAACTAACCTTGAGAAAAGTAGATTTTTCTTTAATAATAAAGTTATGAAAATAAAACCTCGCTAGTTTGATAGCCCATCTTTAGCAGAGAAATAATATGCTTTTAATTACGCAGACGGACAGATAACACGGAAGATATTGACGAAAGACTGTATTGTTCCAATCAGACTAGCAAACAGTTATTTGTGCATATTTTCACTAAGGTTACATTTTGGCGTCCTTGAGCCTAAAAATGCAAAAATCAAACTGCAGATGAACGAGGGGCAAAGTCGGAGGATAGTAGCTAAAAATAACTTAGTGGGGCAGATTTGTGTAGTTTTTTCATGTAGTTAGTCCAAAAAACAAGTGAAATGTTGGAGAAAAAACCAAGTTGAGACAGACGGACCAACAGACAAATATTACACACTAGACTGAGATTTGACTGAAATTTGACTTTTAGTTTGAATATTTGAAAAGGATAGAGGGGAAGTCCGCTGATTGGATAAAAACATTTATATTATTGAATGAGAGACGCACGCTTGTGCCATT
Organism: Oreohelix idahoensis; assembly: GCA_024509875.1. Taxonomy (NCBI): domain Eukaryota; kingdom Metazoa; phylum Mollusca; class Gastropoda; order Stylommatophora; family Oreohelicidae; genus Oreohelix; species Oreohelix idahoensis. The sequence continues at coordinate 235,625 of JAMPIV010017379.1, forward strand.
TTTGTAAGACTGTCCTTTAACACAGTTCGTTACTGCTAAATGAGTGTTTTCCCAGAAGATATATATATTCTCAGTGGGACGCCATACTATAGCCAGCAGCTCAGCTGAGTTTTGCTAGTACAACGTAACTGTGTTTTCACATTTTGAATTGTGGTAAGGAGAAAAATTCATTAACCCTTTTATTTAACAAGTAATAATTTGAGTGATTGATACTGCCATAAAATGAAAAATGATTACGACATGTGAGTGCTTATTCTAGGTCCCCAGCGACAGCCAGGGCCTAGAGACAAACACAAAATAATAGAAAGCATATCAAGGACTATATGGATGGGTTTTGAAAAAAAAAATTGAAAAAAGGTGATTCGTCTTACGAGGACAAGAGACAAAGAAAATAGTCTACGTTACGGCCACAAGGCCTTCGTCAGGAAAAGAAAGACAGTTAAGGCTAGATAGGAGACATAAGAACTTAAATGAATATAAGAATAAATATAAAAAATAATAAATAAATTTAAAAAAAATAAAACTTAGGTACTTTCCTGAAGGCGAAGCATTTGAGTCCTATCACTCTGGGCTGAAAAGGAAGTGACTCTTGACCCCGGATGTACACAATACATACTAAGAAACTAAAAAACGAAAAAAAAAAACGAAAAAATACCCGAACGTAATACAAGTGGGGACTGGAAATAGAAGAGGAAATATTATGGAGGATGGCATAAAAATAGAAGAATAGGATAAGAGTGGAAAGAGTAGAAAGGGTGACCTCAGACAAAGCTGTGGAAAGTGTTGAGACCGGCTGGTTTTAGACACCCCATGCGGTGGATAAGACGGTTCTCAAGCTGTTCTCGGCTGGCAGTGTCAGAGGAGCAGGATCGGATCGCTGTGACCTGGATGTCAATGGGACCATGGTGGTCAGGACCATTGAAGTGTATGGCAACTGGTGTGGACTTTTGCTGAGCGATGTCATTTAAGTGCTGGCTGAATCTGTCCCCAAGTCGTTTGCCTGTTTGGCCAATATCGGTTTTGCAGCAACGTTTACATATGATCGTATAAATGACATTGCGCGATTCACACGTGAAGCTACTAGTGATGGTATACGTAGCCTTAGGAAAGGACACCTTCTGGGTTGAGATGACATACTTGCACGTGTTGCATCGTGTCCGACCACAGGGTAGTGTGCCAAAGTGAGTGGCATTCTCCTTTGGGAGACGGCTGTGAACAAGAAGATCCTTCAAGTTCTTGTCGCGTCTATATGCCACCAAAGGTGCTTCACTGAATACTTCTTGGGTCACAGGCTCTGCTTGGAGGATAGGGAGGTGGCGGAAAAGGATCTGTTTGACAGTAGTACTGTGAGGGTGATGGTTCAAGATTAATTTGACTCTATCCGAAGTGGATTTATGGTGAGGTTTGAGGGCCTCCTGACGAGAGATGGGGAGCACACGTTGGAGAGCAGAGGTGAGAACATGTTCTGGATAAAGTCTGTTACGGAAGAAATCCAACATCTCATTTGCTCGTAAGTGGAAGTCATCGTCGTCTTGGCATAAACGGCGGAGGCGGAGAAGTTGTGAAAAAGGAAGGTAGTCACGACAGGCCCGAGGATGAGAAGAGGTATACAGGAGGTAGCTGTGGGCATCTGTCGGCTTGTAGTATACTGAGGTATTAAGGCCGGAGAGCGTGATAGAAATAGTAATGTCAAGGAAGTTGACAGATACTGTGGAGACGAGGGAGGTGAACTTGATGGTGGGGTGAAAGTGGTTCACAATGTCGATGAAGCGGTGTAAATCAGTCTCAGACATATCTGTGAGACCTATGCCGTCATCGATATATCTGCGGTAAAACCCAGGGAAAGGACCGGAGTATAGAAGTATAGAAGACAGATCTATATTTGAGATCAGTGGGAACATAACACCCACCTTATTGAATGGAAGAGGAAACTATTGAACATATTTTGGATGTTATGCAGTCTTTGGAAACTGGTACTATTTGATACCACCTGGGTGAGATGTGATATGTTGGTCAGAGAGATCTGACCCAATCTATGTAAGTTCTGTATTCTTTGTTGTGCGTGTAAAATTATTGCATTAAGCAGTGTGTGACACATGGCACACATTTTGGTTTCAGAGTTTCTGGTCTGGCACTACGCTAGTGCCAGATGCTTTTGTAGAAGTACAAGAGTGGATGCAGAAGCAGCCTAACATTTACTCCAGCTACTGAGAGGAGTGGGCCATTAGAATTCTGTAATACATCGACACAGGCAGATAAGTGAAAATCTGGCCTGCTGTGGATTCATCAACGGTGTCCCCCATAAATAAAGACATAAAACCTTGTTGTATACACACTATAACTCAGTCCCTATTTCCAGGACAATGAACTTTATAAAACAGAGATTGGGCATGATGACACCACCCCAATTAAACATCCAGTGCTAGTTTTGCCAAAGACACTATAGTCAATTTTAATATCAACTAATGTAACAATATATTGATGTATAAAATTTTCATTTGATTGTTCATATATATATGCCCGTTATTGATAAATACATATTATTTCATACGTCCTGACCGGAAGAAACATTTGGTTCAGGACTAAATAAATGTAAAAGATTGAAAATCTAAACTTTTAAAGACAGTGTTAGTTGATTTTATCATAGAGATTATTATTCTTAATATTAGACTTAGTATTTACATGTGTGTGTCTGTGTATCTTATTACTTACACATCACAATTCAGTAGCCTAGACATTTAACGTAGCTAACATACATAATAGTAGAATAGGTCTGTTTGAGGTCATAAGTGGTAGCAGAAAGGCCTCCTGTAACTCACATAGACTGTTATCTTCACAGCCAGTGGTAATTAATTAATTAATTAATATATTACCTTAGTAATTATATACTTGGTTTTTCCTTAGTCATTGTTAATTTGTGTGTTAGAGTATGGCAGATCTAGCAAAATTTAGATCGGCTGCTGTGCTGACGGCGAAGGAGATGAACATGGAGGGTTAAGTATTAATTCAGTATGTAACTTCAGAATGTGACAAGTATATTGAAAGGGAAGATAGGAGGTTAGCTGAAGAGAAGAGGTTACAAATTGAGGCTGATAAAGAACTTAAGAGGCTGCAGATTGAGGCAGAAGAAAAACGACAGCAAAGGGAGGCAGAAGAAAAACGACAGCAAAGGGAAGCAGAAGATAGAAGATTGCAAAGGGAGCACGAGTTACGACTAAGGGAGCTGGAATTACAAGGCCATGCTCCTGAAAATGGTGCCAGCCCCTTTCCCTCAGATGCCACGCCTAGTCAGGGAGCCTCAACCTCAGCTATGGGGTTTCATTTAGACCATTTGGTTGAGAAAGACGATGACATCGAGGGGTACCTCAGTAGATTCGAATTATTAGCTACTACGTATGGGTTAGAGAGAGAGAGGTGGAGTCTTAAGTTATCCCAAGGGCTTAGAGGTACTTCTTATGAAGTCTTTGCTAAGATGAATAGAGACGACCAAGACAATTATGACATGCTAAAGGAGGCTTTGTTATTGAGATATGAAAAGAATGGTGAATTTTATCGTACGAAGTTTAGAAATGCCAAACTGTTGTCTGGGGAGACATACCACCAATTCTCTGCCAGACTGGAAACCTATTTGGAGAAATGGACTGCTCTGGGGGAAGACCCAAGATCTTAAAGAGATGATCATGATAGAGCAATTAAGAGAGTCCATGGCTCCAGACCTGAGAACATTTCTCATGGAACAAGGTGCAGAGAGGTTGGGGGAGGTTTTAAATGTCGCTGAGAGGTATCAGGCAGCCCAGGCAGAGGTAAGTGGCACTAAAAGAAGCATATAGAAAATTTTAAAGCTCCACAGCAATTTAGTAAATTTGATACCAGAGAACAAGGTCATAAAGGCAGGACAAACTTTGATAGGCCACGAAATGATTATCGTGATAGAAACTCACAGTTCAATGACCAAAAATATAATGAAAGGAAACCATTTAACCAAGGAAAGAGATGGTGCAAATGGTGTAAGAAAGATAACCATAACACCGAATTTTGTAAAAGGAAACCTTCAAACATTGCTGCAATGAAATCGGGGAACCAGAGATTAAAGGTTAATCCTAATGGACAGCAGGAACCTTATCACCCCCCAGTTTGTGAGGATGTTATTTGTAATGGGGTCACCATAATGTGCCTATATGATACAGGTTTGGATTATGATTCAGTTGGGAAGTCTAGCCTAGTGGACCCAAGTCAGTATACCACAGAAACAGTGGAAATACAAGGGGCGACTAAGGGCATACCACTCATGACACTTCCCATCGCAAGGATAACGGTGAAAACTCGCTATGTGGAAGGAGAAATCAGAGCAGCAGTGATAGATGAACCAATCTACCCTCTGATATTGGGGTGTAGATACGTCTTCTTGGGGAATCCCGAGAGACCTGTGATCATGGCGACAGTGCAGACCAGGTCACAGAAAAGGAGGAAGAAGGTGAACCTATAAATGCTCATCCAGAAGAGATGAGGAAGGCGCAGGTTGAGGATAGGACACTCAAGCCATGTTTTAAAAAATTGCCCAAATGCCACACACCTCCAAGCAAGGGAGAGTACTTTATGAAGGAGAAATTGCTATACAGGAAGACAGGAACTAGATCCACTGGTCACGGACAGTTGGTTCTTCCCAAGGTATATAGGGCAAAATTAATAAGGAGCTTACATGTTGGAAAAGATGGTGACCATGAGAAAGTAGGTACCATCTGCCAAAAGGTTGCTCGAAAATACTATTGGCCCGACGTAAATGTCGACATTGAGAACTTTGTAGAAGCATGTGCCGTATTTCATGAGGGAACACCCACAAAGGGGAAAAATGTGCAGGACCTAGAAACGCCACGGGGCAAACTTAGGCCTGGAAGGAAAAATAATTATAATAAGTAAAGTGGAAGACCCAAAGTGGAATGGACTGAGATCAGCCCCTTTTCATATGTATACCTCAGTCAGAATTATTCTGGAATAGTGTTGACTGGTAGGGTAAGTGGGTATACAAGTTATATGTACAGAATTTATTAATATGAATCTTGTAGTGACATCTATTTTTAATAGTATCCTATGTGTGTTAGTTGTGTAGTAGTAATATGAGGTAATACTGGTTTTGTTTTGTTCAAGCTCTGTTGGTATTTGTCATCATGACTTCAATAGTTTGTCTTTATTGGAACTAGTATTGGAGATGTTCTCAGTTCCTGATATTAAAACAATTAAATTCCCCTCTTAATTGTATTTTTCACTGTCATTTTAAGATGGGGGTACATAATGTTGAGCTCAGCTGGCCACATCAGCTTATCTTGCGTGATGGCGGCAGGAAAAGACTCCTCTGCTCGATTTCTCCCCTGGGCTCTGGAGACACCTCACTGATAGCTAAATGGACCAAGGAGTATGCTGTCCGACTCTGGATTCAGCAAAGCTCTGACCAGGTGCTGCTCAATAACGTTAAGACCACAGTCCCTGAAAACAAGAAGGATGTACCTTCTACGTCATAACCAATCTATACTCTCTTTCTACACTGATCACAATACATCACAAACATTGAGTTCAGAGCGTTAGGCCAACTGTCAGCTTCATCTGAAATACTTTATACCAGTATTAACCTCCTTAATGGTTACTACGCCTCTGCACTTCCAGCATTATTTCTTTCTAGTCAATCATCTAGGTGTCAGTGTACTGTTTGGCCATTCCATGCCGTTTTACTTTCCTCCGACACCTTCTGTTCAGGCTGGAGCATTATAGGCTTTACATCATGTTTGCTACTGAACTACACATATATACAGGCATAAATTAACAATTTACATTCAATTTTCATTAAAAGATACTGAATGTTTCAAGCTTACCACAATTTATGGAAATAAACACAGATACGTTGACTAGCAATGAATTCTGGCACAAATACTGGCACAAATTCCCATCTGCTTATGTTCCAGGCTTTTATTTAGCAAAAATATGAGCTGGCTTCAACGCACTGTTGCTTTATCAAGCTTATTTGAACTAGTGGTCTCGAACTAACGCTCCTAAGTGATTATATCAGCGAGTCTGGCCAATGGAGCCACGTTTCGACAAGTGTTTGAAAAAATTTTACCTTCCTACGTCTCCCCTAACAACCAAGGATAGCATTTATAGTCCGACTAATCGTGTGTAGCCTTACATATCATTCCAGCCAATCAGTTCAAATGTAACTTGTGGCCCATTTCCCGTACAATGGTGGTTTAAAAAATCTACCACTGAGCGATTCTGATTTTGGGTGTTGTCTGACAGCACCATCATTTTATTTTGGCTATAACTTGTTAATTCCTAGACTATTTGCGTAACGTTTTACATATTCTTTGTCAGCAAGCCCTAAGGAACCCAAATATACAAATTTAAAAGAGCTAAGTGGCTGCGTTCAAAATATGCAATTTCTTCTACCTCCTGTTTCGAAGATGTGCTGTCTGGGTACTGTAATGTTTTCAAACGTAAACCCATCTAATGTTATCTTTTCTAATAAGCGTTTTTCCGGATTTTAAAACCTAACTCTGGGAAGGTTAGTGTTTTTATCACTGTCCGTCCGAAAAAAAAGTTAGTGCATGTGGCCTTACACGCGTGATAGTAGTAATTGTGTATCGCGTTACGCTTGTTGGGGTGGCATTAATAGCGAGACGCGTGTTTAATTTTGCATGCGTTCCTGATTTTATTCGCCCCTCTCTCTTTCTATTTGAGTCCATCTGTTCGTTCGTTTTGGTAACGTAGTATAATTAATGTTAGGATTAATTTAGGTCATTACGCAGTGTGCCTCTCAATGTTTTTCTTAGAAATGCAATACCCGTTTTAATGTGTTGTAGAAACGCTTGTATTTATGCAGTGGCTTATATTTAACGTGGAAACGTTACAATTTGCAGACGAAGCATAAAACAAAGGGGATTTCGAGTACATTCTTTGTGACAGCACTGTTATTTTACCATTGCTCTTTTCTTTTATTAAATTTATTTGTTAGGCTTTACATTTACCTTTTAATTTATATATGTGGATTAGAATATTTCACGACACCTCCCCTCTTAAAACAGACATTATATGTCAGTCCTTTATTCTATATACACATAGATAAATGTAAGTCAACTTGACTTTACTCTGCTGTGGTGCTATCATGGTTTTATGTAGTTGGGTCCATTCAGAGTGGGCACTACTCATGAAATCTGCCTCAGACTTCTACAACCAATAATATATTTCGGTTATGTTACTGAACAGCCGCAAGTGTGAGTGCTTGTCTTAATGCTGCTTCGCAACCCGTATTCACCATTTCTCTTCTCTGAGTCTGCGCAATGACATGTCCAGAGAACATTATATTTCCCTCAAAATGTACGTTATGAGGAGATAACATATACCTGGTGATAGCAGAGTTTTCGTAGTGGATCCCATAATCTTCTATTATCCTGTATGAAACATTCGGAATATCCTCAATCAAAGAGGCAACTCAGGGATTCATTACGTTCCTCCGAAATGTTTACATCCAACAATTTTGTCTGATCTCAGGTTTTACTGGAATCTGATATTATCCTTTACTCAGATCCACCCTTGAGAAATATTTAGCCTTATTTAACTGGCAAACAGCTGATTTGTATCCGGCAATGGATCCACCTGTCCTTCTGTAATAGCATTCAGTCTCCTGTAATCTATACAGAGTCTATGTTCTCCAGAGGGCTTCCTTAAGAGTACAACACCGGAACTATACGAAGATTCACTGTGTGAAATAATTCCTTCCTTCAACAGATAGTCTATCTCTTCCTTCAAAGCTTTCTCCTTAGCAAACGGAATCGAATATGGTTTCATACAGACAGGTGTGGGGTCTATCAGTTTCATATCATATTCCAATAGGTTTGTATGCCCTGGTCGGTCTGTTAACACCTCTGCATGATTATTTAGAACCTGTTGCACTCTCTCTTTCTGAGTTTTCGTTAAATGTGTACTGATTTTCACCTGTGCTGCTGTCTCACAGGGGTGTAATGGATATTCAAATGATGAAAGTGGTTCCTTTTTCATCTCCATGGCGATGGACAAGGTCAACAAGTGTGTCTCCTCCTGATGTTCTCTTTCCAAATATTTCTTCAGGAGATTCACATGATAGATTTTTTCTTTCCCCTTCTTATCTATCTTATAATTTGTTCTAGACACCTTCTCTAGAACTGTATATAGACCCTGCCATCCAATTTGTAACTTATTCTGACTCCCGGGCAAAAGAAGCAGTACTTTCTCTCCCACAGCCAAATTTCTGTCTTTCGCCTTCCTGTTATAATAGGCAGCATGTTTCTTCCTGGCTTGTTTCAAATTTTCATTGGCAAGTTTCCAGCCAGTTTTTTAAACGAGTGGTCAGCTCATTCACATATTGGTATGAAGATGTAATGTTTTCCTCTGCCTTTTCATCAGTCCACGTTCTTAACAAAGCTACATATGGACCTTTAATTTTGTGGACCTATTTGTCCATGCACCGGTATGGTCTCTTCCACTCGAAGCTCCATAGTGATGATTTTTCTTCCCAGAATTATCATTCACAAAACGACCGCTACCAATTCTTTTCCTGGGGTTTTCTCCCCACTTAAAATTCTTGATGAGAGATTTCCTCTCTACATCCTCTTCCTCCAGTTTGTTTAAGTCCGATTGAGGGATTTTCGGCTTATCCTGGGGTAAGACATCTTTTTGCACTCTCCGCATAGTGGCCATTGTAAAAACAGTTAAGTGAAGCTTGTCCGTGAAAAGGGGCTTCCCATTCCATTTGGTCCACTTTATCAAATCTATTTCTCTTTTTATTATCAGGCCTAATTTTGCCCCGTGGCGTGTCCAGGTCCTGATCCATGTTCCCACTTGTGGGTGTTCCCTCATGTGCTATGCTACACCTTTCTACAAAATTCTCAATGTCCCATCTTGCTTTGGGCCAATAATAATTGTGAGCCACCTTTTGAATGATGGTACCTATCTTCTCATGGTCCCCATCTGGTTTCACATGTAGGCTCCTTATTAAGTCTGCCCTATATCTTTTAGGAAGTACCAGCTGTCCCTGACCTTTGGATCTAGCTCCAGTCTTCCTATACATCAACTTGTTTTTCATGTAAAAATCTCCCTTGCCTGGAGTTGTATGACAAGTTGACAATTTTCTGAAACAAGGCTTGAGTGTTTTATCCCCAGCCTGTGCCTTCCTCATCTCTTCTGGAGTGGTATCCAACATAATATCCTCCTCCTGTCTTGAGGTCGACCTGACCTGAAGGGTTGCCATATACACAGGTTTCCTTCTGCAACGGTCAGTGTCATGATTGTCCATCTGACAATTTTTTACACCACCTTTTTCCTTGGTTGAAAGATTTTCTTTCATCATATTTCCTTTCATCGAATTGTGGGAATTTATTTTTATTTTCATACCGTGGCCTATCAAACTGGTGCTTACCTTTGTTTTGATCCCTAGGATCAAATTTATTAAAGTCCTGTGGTGCCCTAAAGTTATCCACTTGTTTCTTTTTATTACCTGTTACCTCTGCTTGAGCTGCTTGATACCTTTCAGCAACATTTAGCAACTCACCCAGCCTCTCTGCACCTTGTTCCATGAGAAACTTTCTCAGGTCTGGAGCCATGGACTCTCTTAATTGCTCTATAAGGACCATTTCCTTAAGATCTTGGGTTTTCCCCAGAGAAGTCCATTTCTCCAAGTATGTCTCTATTCGTGCAGAGAACTGGTGATAGGTTTCACCTGACAGTAGTTTAGCATTCCTAAATTTTTTTCCTATAAAATTCTGCATTCTTTTCATATCTTAACAAAAGAGCCTGCTTTAGCATGTCATAATTTTCCTGATCACCTCTGCTCATTTTTGCAAAAACTTCATAAGCTGCCCCACGAAGTCCCTGAGATAACTTTAAGCTCCACCTTTCTCTCTCTAACCCATACGTGGTAGCTAATAGTTCATACCTATTTAGGTAGCTCTCTATATCATCGTCTTTCTCAACAAAATGATCTAAATGAAAATTCATAGCTGAGGTTGAGGCTCCTTGGCTAGCAGTGGCATCAGAGGCAAAGGGACTGGCACCATTTTCAGGAGCATGGCCTTGAAACTCAAACTCCCTTAGTCGTAACTCATGTTCCCTTTGTAATCTCTTCTCCTCCTTTTCTGCTTCCCTCTCTGCAGTCAATCTTCTTTCTTCTGCTTCCCTTTCTGCAGCTAATTTCTTCTCTTCCCTTTCTGCAGTCAATCTTCTTTCTTCTGCTTCCAATTTCTGCAGCTAATTTCTTCTCTTCCCTTTCTGCAGCTAATTTCTTCTCTTCCCTTTCTGCAGCTAATTTCTTCTCTTCCCTTTCTGCAGCCAATTTCTTCTCTTCCCTTTCTGCAGCCAATCTTTTGTCTTCTCTTTCTGCCTCCAATTTCTTAGCCTCAGCCTCAATCTGCAACCTCTTAGTCTCAGCCTCAGCCTCAAATTGTAACTTCTTAATTTCCCTTTCAGCCTCTAACTTTCTTTCGGCTTCAAACCTTCTTTCTTCGCGTTCAATAAATTTGTCACATTCCGTAGTGACATAGGCAACCATAACTTGCCCATCTAATCCTAACTCTTTTGCAGTCTGAACAGCAGCAGATCGAAATTTGGCCAGGTCCGCCATTGTCTATCAGGTAAATTTATACAATGTCTAACCAACAATTCAATCTCTAAATATATATCTAATGGACAACACAGGCACCGAGAGCTCAACCTTATTTAATTCCACCCAAGGATACCTTTTAATTCTTATATTCCCTGAAGTGAATTACCCCCCAATATTTTTAATAGGTAAAGATTCAAAATCCCAAGAGCGAGCCCCCAATATATGTGGTGAAGTGGGATGTTATAAATATTTATAGGGGACTTAGTGTACTGACTGAGATCAGCTGTGAAGGTATATATATATCTAATAAGAGTAGTGTATTATATATAACCTTACTTGCTGCCACATATATTTATACCTCAGTCAGAATTATTCTGGAATAGTGTGATGACTACGTTATATGTCTAGGGTATGTGTATGATGAAGTGTAAGTCAAAACAACAACAGACAGATAAACAATTTAATTTATTCCACTACACTTGACAACACTGTGACACTCACATACATAAAACACTCTAAAGGATATCTTAAAGGAGTCACTGATAACTTTTCAAATAACAATATGTATTCATTGCTGTCATGAATGTATATGTGTCCTGATTCAAATACAAAGGGAACCAGGAATCACAATCAATTTTAATTACAAGTTATATGTACAGAATTTATTAATATGAATATTGTAGTGACATATATTTTTAAAAGTATCCTATGTGTGTCAGTTGTGTAGTAGTAATATGAGGTAATACTGGTTTTGTTTTGTTCAAGCTCTGTTGGTATTTGTCATCATGACTTCAATAGTTTGTCTTTATTGGAACTAGTATTGGAGATGTTCTCAGTTCCTGATATTAAAACAATTAAATTCCCCTCTTAATTGTATTTTTCACTGTCATTTTAAGATGGGGGTACATAATGTTGAGCTCAGCTGGCCACATCAGCTTATCTTGCGTGATGGCGGCAGGAAAAGACTCCTCTGCTCGATTTCTCCCCTGGGCTCTGGAGACACCTCACTGATAGCTAAATGGACCAAGGAGTATGCTGTCCGACTCTGGATTCAGCAAAGCTCTGACCAGGTGCTGCTCAATAACGTTAAGACCACAGTCCCTGAAAACAAGAAGGATGTACCTTCTACGTCATAACTAATTTATACTCTCTTTCTACACTGAGCACAATACATCACAAACATTGAGTTCAGAGCGTTAGGCCAACTGTCAGCTTCATCTGAAATACTTTATACCAGTATTAACCTCCTTAATGGTTACTACGCCTCTGCACTTCCAGCATTATTTCTGTCTAATCAATAATCTAGGTGTCAGTGTACTGTTTGGCCATTCCATGCCGTTTTACTTTCCTCCGACACCTTCTGTTCAGGCTGGAGCATTATAGGCTTTACATCATGTTTGCTACTGAACTACACATATATACAGGCATAAATTAACAATTTACATTCAATTTTCATTAAAAGATACTGAATGTTTCAAGCTTACCACAATTTATGGAAATAAACACACAGATACGTTGACTAGCAATGAATTCTGGCACAAATACTGGCACAAATTCCCATCTGCTTATGTTCCAGGCTTTTATTTAGCAAAAATATGAGCTGGCTTCAACGCACTGTTGCTTTATCAAGCTTATTTGAACTAGTGGTCTCGAACTAACGCTCCTAAGTGATTATATCAGCGAGTCTGGCCAATGGAGCCACGTTTCGACAAGTGTTTGAAAAAATTTTACCTTCCTACGTCTCCCCTAACAACCAAGGATAGCATTTATAGTCCGACTAATCGTGTGTAGCCTTACATATCATTCCAGCCAATCAGTTCAAATGTAACTTGTGGCCCATTTCCCGTACAATGGTGGTTTAAAAAATCTACCACTGAGCGATTCTGATTTTGGGTGTTGTCTGACAGCACCATCATTTTATTTTGGCTATAACTTGTTAATTCCTAGACTATTTGCGTAACGTTTTACATATTCTTTGTCAGCAAGCCCTAAGGAACCCAAATATACAAATTTAAAAGAGCTAAGTGGCTGCGTTCAAAATATGCAATTTCTTCTACCTCCTGTTTCGAAGATGTGCTGTCTGGGTACTGTAATGTTTTCAAACGTAAACCCATCTAATGTTATCTTTTCTAATAAGCGTTTTTCCGGATTTTAAAACCTAACTCTGGGAAGGTTAGTGTTTTTATCACTGTCCGTCCGAAAAAGTTAGTGCATGTGGCCTTACACGCGTGATAGTAGTAATTGTGTATCGCGTTACGCTTGTTGGGGTGGCATTAATAGCGAGACGCGTGTTTAATTTTGCATGCGTTCCTGATTTTATTCGCCCCTCTCTCTTTCTATTTGAGTCCATCTGTTCGTTCGTTTTGGTAACGTAGTATAATTAATGTTAGGATTAATTTAGGTCATTACGCAGTGTGCCTCTCAATGTTTTTCTTAGAAATGCAATACCCGTTTTAATGTGTTGTAGAAACGCTTGTATTTATGCAGTGGCTTATATTTAACGTGGAAACGTTACAATTTGCAGACGAAGCATAAAACAAAGGGGATTTCGAGTACATTCTTTGTGACAGCACTGTTATTTTACCATTGCTCTTTTCTTTTATTAAATTTATTTGTTAGGCTTTACATTTACCTTTTAATTTATATATGTGGATTAGAATATTTCACGACACCAGTCTTCACTTGAATGTATTAACATGGCTACTATGCGACGAGTACAAAGAGTAATTTTACCCCAGAATAAGCTGACAGTCCCTCGGTCAGCATTATATAAACTGGAGGAAACTAAACGAGAGCGAAGATCTCTCACAAGTAATCTAAAGTGGGGAGAGAAACCCAAGAAAAAAATTGGTAGTGGTCGATTTGTGAGTGATGATTCTAGGAAGAAAATTCCTCACTATAATGCTTCTAATGGAAAGGGCCCGACAGGTGCCATGAAAAATAAGTATGAAAATTTAAAAGTCCATATGTAAATTATTAAGGACCTGGACAGATGAAAGAGCAGAAGAGACTGTTACCTCATCATATCAATATGTGAACGAGCTGACCACTCGTCTGAAAGCTGGATGGAAACTGGCAAATGATAATTTGAGACAAGCCAGGAAGAAACATGCAGCTTATTTTAATAGGAAAGCGAAGGACAGAGAATTAGCTGTGGGAGAGAAAGTGCTTCTTCTACTACCCGGCAGCCAGAATAAGTTGCAAATTGGATGGCAAGGTCCATATACGGTTCTAGAGAAGGTGTCTAGAACAAACTATAAAATTGACAAAAGGGGGAAGGAAAAGATATATCATGTGAACCTTTTAAAGAAGTATCTGGACAGACCAATCCAGGAAATCGCCCCCTTACTGACCTTGGCTATCGCAACTAAAATGAAAAAGGAACCACTCACCTCACATGAATACCCATTACATCCCTGTGAGACAGCAGCACAGGTAAAAGTCAGTAAGCACCTGACTAAAAACCAGAGGGAGAGAGTTCAACAGGTTCTGGAGGAACATACAGATGTATTAACAGATAAACCAGGACATACAAATTTGCTACAGTATGACATGAAGCTGGTAGACTCAAAACCAATCTGTATGAGAGCCTATTATGTTCCGTTCGCTAAGGAGAAGGCATTGAAAGAGGAAATAGATTATTTGTTGAAGGAGGGAATTATTTCTCACAGTGAATCTTCTTTTAGCTCCAGTGTAGTTTTGTTGAGGAAACCGTCTGGGGAACATAGACTGTGCATAGATTACAGGAAACTGAATGCTGTCACAGAAGGACAAGTGGATCCATTACCAGACACAAAACAGTTATTTGCCAGATTGAACAAGGCAAAATATTTTTCGAAGGTGGATCTTAGCAAAGGCTATTACCAGATTCCAGTGAAGCCTGAAGTTATACCTTATTTAGCTTTTAGCACCTCGGAAGGACATTATGAATTCAACATGCTACCATTCGGATTGAAAAATGCTCCGAGTGTATTTTCTAGGATGATGCGCAAATTGTTGGATCCCTTGAATAATCCATGTATCACGAATTTCATGGATGATATTCTCGTCGCCACAGAGACATTTGAAGAACACATTAACTCTCTGAAAATGTTATTTGATAGGCTCAGAGAAGCAAACTTAACTGCTAGACCAACAAAATGTTGTATTGGATGCAAAGAGTTGGAATTCTTGGGACATACTGTCTATCAGGGTAACATGATCCCAGACCCCAAGAACTTGGAAAAACTGCAGAGAGCACCTAGACCACAAACAAAAAAAGACGTGCGATCATTCGTGTCGTTATGTGGGTTTTACCAAAAATGTATCAAAAATTTTAACTCTATATGTGCTCCTCTGACTGATCTGACTCGCAAGGGAAATCCAGATAAAATTGTTTGGTCATCGCAATGTGAATTGGCATTTCAAGAGTTAAAGGAAAAACTCACTAGCAAGCCTATTCTCAAATTGCCTGATTTGACTCAGGACTTTGTGGTGAGAACAGATGCAAGCAATGTAGGCCTGGGGGCGGCTTTGTTGCAAAGGTCCTCTTCACCCAATGGGGAACTGAACCCAGTCGCTTATGCAAGCCGCAAGTTGAATAAAGCGGAGCAAGGATATTCCACAAGCGAAAAAGAATGTTTAGCGTTAATCTTGGCAATAAAAAAGTTCCAAATCTATCTGTATGGTAGGACTTTTGTGGTCCAGACGGATCACCAGCCACTAGTGTTCCTATCTCAGGCCAAGCATGAAAATGCAAGATTGTTAAGATGGTCTTTATTGTTGCAACCTTATCAGTTTAATATTGAATATATCCCGGGGTCACAGAATGTCGGTGCAGATTTCCTCAGTAGGCACCCCTGTGATCAAAATTAGAGTAGTTGGCAGGCGTGGGGTTAATTTTATCTATGTGTATCACTGGTTTTGGAACTTGCATTAGTGCATGTTCTCAGGTGGGGAGATGTGTGGTGAAAAATACAGTGATACAACGTTAAAATATCTCCAATTATAAAGATAACGGGTAAGATAACATGTAGGGATAAAATTATACGTAAGATACGAGGATACATTCTCGCCTACGCCAGCGTTTTCTAGGGTCATTGAACACTAACTAGTTAGAACATGCAGACGAAACGGTTTACCCTTTTAGACGGGAGGGAAACGGAGATAAAAGAAAAGAAAAATATGACGATCGGAACACGTGTTTGAATCTAAATGCTAAAAGACGCAATTTGTAGTTTTAAAGGAAAAAAATCACGCCACTAGTTGACACAATGTAAGGAATTGGTAGAAAAATGACCTTAGCTCTTATTAGAAACAGTCGTATCTTGGACGTTTTACGGTAATTGGTTGTTTTGTATGAATATAGCGGCAAACGTCGTGGACGAAGGTTCAAAAACAAATTTCAAAAACTAACCTTGAGAAAAGTAGGTTTTTCTTTAATAATAAAGTTATGAAAATAAAACCTAGCTAGTTTGATAGCCCATCTTTAGCAGAGAAATAATATGCTTTTAATTACGCAGACGGACAGATAACACGGAAGATATTGACGAAAGACTGTATTGTTCCAATCAGACTAGCAAACAGTTATTTGTGCATATTTTCACTAAGGTTACATTTTGGCGTCCTTGAGCCTAAAAATGCAAAAATCAAACTGCAGATGAACGAGGGGCAAAGTCGGAGGATAGTAGCTAAAAATAACTTAGTGGGGCAGATTTGTGTAGTTTTTTCATGTAGTTAGTCCAAAAAACAAGTGAAATTTTGGAGAAAAAACCAAGTTGAGACAGACGGACCAACAGACAAATATTACACACTAGACTGAGATTTGACTGAAATTTGACTTTTAGTTTGAATATTTGAAAAGGATAGAGGGGAAGTCCGCTGATTGGATAAAAACATTTATATTATTGAATGAGAGACGCACGCTTGTGTCATTTTTGTAAGACTGTCCTTTAACACAGTTCGTTACTGCTAAATGAGTGTTTTCCAGAAGATATATATATTCTCAGTGGGACGCCATACTATAGCCAGCAGCTCAGCTGAGTTTTGCTAGTACAACGTAACTGTGTTTTCACATTTTGAATTGTGGTAAGGAGAAAAATTCATTAACCCTTTTATTTAACAATTAATAATTTGAGTGATTGATACTGCCATAAAATGAAAAATGATTACGACAAGTGAGTGCTTATTCTAGGTCCCCAGCGACAGCCAGGGCCTAGAGACAAACACAAAATAATAGAAAGCATATCAAGGACTATAGAAGACAGATCTATATTTGAGATCAGTGGGAACATAACACCCACCTTATTGAATGGAAGAGGAAGCTATTGAACATATTTCGGATGTTATGCAGTCTTTGGAAACTGGTACTATTTGATACCACCTGGGTGAGATGTGATATGTTGGTCAGAGAGATCTGACCCAATCTTTGTAAGTTCTGTATTCTTTGTTGTGCGTGTAAAATTAGTGCATTAAGCAGTGTGTGACACATGGCACAAATTTTGGTTTCAGAATTTCTGGTCTGGCACTACGCTAGTGCCAGATGCTTTTGTAGAAGTACAAGAGTGGATGCAGAAGCAGCCTAACATTTACTCCAGCTACTGAGAGGAGTGGGCCATTAGAATTATGTAATACATCGACACAGGCAGATAAGTGAAAATCTGGCCTGCTGTGGATTCATCAACGGTGTCCCCCATAAATAAAGACATAAAACCTTGTTGTATACACACTATAACTCAGTCCCTATTTCCAGGACAATGAACTTTATAAAACAGAGATTGGGCATGATGACATCACCCCAACTAAACATCCAGTGCTAGTTTTGCCAAAGACACTATAGTCAATTTTAATATCAACTAATGTAACAATTTATTGATGAACAAAATTTTCATTTGATTGTTCATATAAATATATGCATTTATTGATAAATACATGTTATTTCATACGTCCTGACCAGAAGAAACATTTGGTTCAGGACTAAATAAATGTAAAAGATTGAAAATCTAAACTTTTAAAGACAGTGTTAGTTGATTTTATCATAGAGATTATTATTCTTAATATTAGACTTAGTATTTACATGTGTGTGTCTGTGTATCTTATTACTTACACATCACAATTCAGTACCCTAGACATTTAACGTAGCTAACATACATAATAGTAGAATAGGTCTGTTTGAGGTCATAAGTGGTAGCAGAAAGGCCTCCTGTAACTCACATAGACTGTTATCATCAGGAGCCTTCACAGCTGACCTCATCCAGGACACTAGGTAACATAACAATCACATAATAACATCAAAAACCACTACATTTTTCTAAGTTCGCAATACATTGAGTTTATCGTTACTTTAGTGAAAGAACGGTAGCTTACAGGTAACCCGAGGAGTATTATACATGGTGCGTGTCGGGTGCAGGTAGATTTCAGTTGCCAGCTCGCAGTGGCTTCACGCCTCGTCGGCTCCTCGCAGGTGTGTCAATATCAGTCCCTGGTCGTGGTGTGTCTTGGAACGACCGCAATGGGCAATGTAACTCGGGACAGTAATTTGTTTTCAACATAAGGGTTATTTTCAAATTGCATCCAACTGGCGGAAAATTGTGGATTTTAAAGCTGCAACCATGGTGGAGTGGGTTCAAATTTCTACACAAGACAACAGGAGGCTGACACTTGGGAGTCATGACCCAAGTGCCCCCCCCCCCCCTAGAGTGTAAAGGAGAGAAAGGGGCCGAAACACTTGATCGACGGGGGGAACCACTTCTGATGATCAGATTGCCTCCGGTTGTATCGCTCTGTATAGAGTTTCCTATCATCATGCAGTGCTAAAATACTGTGCTCTGGTTCTGGGCTCTCCCAATGAATTGTCACGTCCTGCACTGAGCCACTGCTCACATTTTTCTCCTATCATAGTTCCATAGTGATATCCTCCTGCATGCTGGCAACTAGGTAAAAGCCAGAGTTAAGTCTGGGGCTCAAGTGACTCCTTAGTAGAAGGGAATGTGGGACTTAGGTATTATTCTGGAGGAGCCGATGGAGGAGCTATGGAGGAGCGCATGACTTTTATATAGCAAAAAACGCCAGGTGGCGCCGATCGATTTCAGGCGTTAGATTTCAGGCGGAGGCGCAGGCGGATGCGCGTGACTTTTTATATAAGGAAAAGGTGGAGGTGCAAGATGGCGGACTTGAGATAACAAGAAGAGGTTATATGGCGCAAGATGGCGGGATGACTTTTTATATAAGGAAATACTCAATGCGCAGGTGGAGCATCAGGTGTTGGTACATGACTTTTTATATAAGGAAATACTCAGTGTGCAGGTGGAGCATCAGGTGTTGGTACATGACTTTTTATATAAGGAAATACTCATTGTGCAGGTGGAGCATCAGGCGGAGGGTGATGACTTTTTATATAAGAAAATACTCAGTGTACAGGTGGAGCAGCAGGCTTTGGTGCATGACTTTTTATATAAGGAAATAATTATTGTGCAGGTGGAGCATTAGGCGGGGTGACTTTTTATATAAGGAAATACTCATTGTGCAGGTGGAGCATCAGGCGGATGCGCGTGACTTTTTATAAAAGAAAATACTCATTGCGCAGGTGGAGCAGCAGGCGTTGGTATATGACTTTTTATATAAGAAAATACTCAGTGTGCAGGTGGAGCATCAGGCGTTGGTGCATGACTTTTTATATAAGAAAATACTCAGTGTGCAGGTGGAGCATCAGGCGTTGGTGCATGACTTTTTATATAAGGAAATACGCAGTGTGGAGATGGAGCAGCAGGAGAAGTGGATGACGTTTGCGTTTATTGAGATAACAAGAAGACGATAATAGGAAGAGGATAATAGTTAGCAAAAACGCCAGGCGGCGCGTGACTTTTATATAAGGAATTGAGGAAGAGGAGAGGAGGAGGAGAGGAGGAGGCGCATGACTTTTATATAAGGAAAATGTGGTGGAGCGCGGGCGGGGCAGGGTGACTTTTTATATAGTAATATATTAGTGTTTATTTTTAGATAACAAGAGGACGTTATTTATAGACATATATTAATTCTGCAGGAGTGATGCAGGGGCAAGATGGCGGGATGACTTTTTATATAAGGAAAATGTGGCGGAGCGCAGGTGGAGCAGGGTGACTTTTTATATAGTAATATATTAGTGTTTTTTTTTAGATAACAAGATGTTATTTATAGACATATATTAATTCTGCAGGAGTGATGCAGGGGCAAGATGGTGGGATGACTTTTTATATAAGGAAAATGTGGCGGAGCGCAGGCGGAGCAGGGTGACTTTTTATATAGTAATATATTAGTGTTTATTTTTAGATAACAAGAAGACGTTATTTATAGACATATATTAATTCTGCAGGAATGATGCAGGGGCAAGATGGCGGGATGAGTTTTTATATAAGGAAAATGTGCAGACGCGCTACTGGCGCAAAATGGCGGGATGACTTTCTATATAAGGAAAATGTGCAGCGGCAAGATGGTGGACTTGAGATAACAAGAAGAGGGGTATATGGCGCAAGATGGCGGGGGGATTTTTTATATAAGGAATTGCGGAGGAGGAGAGGAGGAGGCCCCATGACTTTTGATATAGAGATATGTTTAGATAACAAGAAGACGTTATTTATAGATATATATTAATTCTGGAGGAGTGATGCAGGGGCAAGATAGCGGGATGACTTTTTATATAGGGAAAATGTGGTGGCACTTTGTGGTGGCGCGTGACTTTTATATAGCACTATATTACTTCGCTAATAGTGTGTGGTGGTCGAGTGGAGGGTTTTTGTGGTGGGGGTGACGAGCCATGGGTGTAATGTACCAGGTAGGGTTAGGTTAGGGGTGATATTTTGTGTGATGTGGTATGGTTTTGGAGGTGGAAGACAGATATTTTAGATGTTGAGGGGAGATGTGGTGACGTTGTCAGGATGCATCTGTGTACATTTTTGGGGTGTAGCAGGCGAGTGGACCAGCATTGAGAGGTGGGAGTGAAGAGGCGTCGGTGACGAGGTACGCGTGTAATGTAGCAGGTGGGGTTAGGTTAGGTGGGGGATATTTTTGTGTGATGTGGTATGGTTTTGGAGGTGGAAGAGAGATATTTTAGATGTTGAAGGGAGATGTGGTGACGTTGTCAGGATGCATCTGTGTACATTTTTGGGGTGTAGCAGGCGAGTGGACCAGCATTGAGAGGTGGGAGTGAAGAGACGTCGGTGACGAGGTACGGGTGTAATGTAGCAGGTGGGGTTAGGTTAGGGCGGATTTTTGTGTGTTGTGGAATTGTTTTGTTATGTGTGTTGGTGTGTTTGTTTATACAGTCTACAAGGAACATGGAGGAGGAGAGGTCTTGGTAAATAGTAATATATAAGTTCATTAATGGCGGGGGTGTTGTGTGATGATTATTTTACAAACAGTTATACGTACATATTACAGATAGGTAGACAATATTACAACAGTTAGCCGATATTTAGTTATACATATATATAGAAATATAAAAGAGAAAACACTAGATACATTTTATATATTTATTGACAAAGTTAGTTGATCTATGGGTGACGTATAACCGCATTTCTTTTTCGTATACCACTAGGAGCCCTCAGAACACAGGCGGTTCGGATAACTTGGCGAGTCTGTCACGTCTTTTTCGTGTAACCATCTTCAACAAGGTGAGTGTCTGTCGTTATCACGCCATTGTCTATGAAGGAAAAAAACAGGCTTGGGGTGGGTTAGCCAGGGTCTGACTAAGCGCGTAATTAATCGCGAGAGGTGTGTTGTATTGTGTGTTGTATGGTTTCTTGGATGTTGTACAGAGTGGAAGATCTTGTCGGCCAGGTAGTTTATGTGTTGGTGCATATACCTGTAGGTATCTGTGTGTGTGTCTGTACGTAGCTGTATACAGAGAGTTTAGATGTTGAGCATCACCCTATGTCACTTTATCTTTCTTGGTTAACATAGATTGTACAGGGTTAAATATTTTAGAAAAGTTGTGCCCCAGCTGATCGGGTACAGAATACTTTATTATAGAACAACGTGTCTCAAACGGTTTAGTCTAAGAACCCCATGATGTCTTACAAATTATTGAGGTCCCAGAGATCTTTTGTAGATAAGAGTTGTACCGCGAGGATATACCAATATCAAAGAAGGTGTTCGATTATAAGGAACATAGTGTTCACCTCGCTGACCCCCCAAATAGGTTTTCCGCGTACCATATTTTGAGAATCACGGTTCGTATGTCTTTCTTTATTCAGCTGATAATAGCATTCAGATTCTTTCGCCCTACCAATTAGACACCTTATTCTGGTTAACTTTAAAGCGAGATATTCTAACAGAACCTTTAACTACAAATCTAGTCATTTACAAGGTGTAGCTCTCACCTTTTTGTGGATCCATCATAATTTATTTCGTGTCTACATTACAACCAAGTTGTATATTTCAAAACCAAACAACAACCCGGACTCACCCCCCTTTTACGCGAACCCAACTTAGAACACATGGATAATCGATAAGAAGCCATCGTTTTGCCGTGTTAGCGCCCGTGTGGGATATGTTAATGTACTAGCGAGCCGGTAATATCGCGGTCTTGATTACAAAGCACGTGAAAAACAACCAAGGTGAGTTGTCTTTTTGGTTTGTAACTAAGAAATAAATTTAGATATATATATACAGTACTTTGCAAAAAAAAATGGCAGTCATATTTTTGCAACGCAGCACACTCATAGAAGCAAATAATAATAAAAACTGTATGTCCAGAGGAAGATTGGTATCTCCCTTATCTATTAACAGTGGCTTCAGTACAATATAATGTTGCCTTCTCCAGCAAGGCAAGCCTGGATGCGGCGAGGCATACTTCCCACAAGTGTTTGTAGGTAATTGTGAGTCAGACTGTCCCAGTATTTTTCAGCTACCTTCTTCAATTGTTCAACGTCTCTGAGTCCACTCTTTTTAAAATGATTCTTGAGTACTGCCCAAACGTTTTCAATTGGGTTTAGGTCAGGACTGTTGCTTGGCCACTTCAGCACTATCACATTCTTCCCTTGCAGCCATGCTTTGGTGGTATGAGCTGTATGCTTTGGGTCATTGTCATGTTGAAATGTGCACCCATCGGGGTACATGACCTGCATAAATGGCAGAATGTCTCCCTCTAGTTTGTCGATGTACCTTTCTTTCGTGAGAATTCCTGTGAAAACACACAGTGGGGTGGCACCTCTTGCTGACATCCCTCCCCAAAGATGGAATTTCTGGATATGTTTCGGTCGCTGGTACACAGGCGTTACAGAGTCTTTTGTCCAAATATTTATTTGGGCAGGATAAGACCAAACAGAACATTCATCTGAAAAAAAATCACTTTTTCCCATGACAAATTTTGGTGTTCGTGGCACCAGTTCAAGCGCATCTGTTTGTGAGTCTCTGTGAGCTTTGGTGACGAAATTAGCCGCTTTTTTGTGTAATTCATCCTGTGTAGCTCCCGTTGACAATAGCATTAGATACCTCTGGGCTTCCCAACTCGATCATGCGCTGCCGTATATTTTCTACACTCTTCAATGGCCCAGCGCAAACGATATGGACGAGATGCCGTTGGTCCTTTGTGTCCAAAATTCTTGGCCTCCCACTACCTTCTTTTCGCTCGATTCCATTACCTGCTTTTAATTTACTCACAACTCTGTAGACAGTCTGCTCAGGAATGTTCAAGGTTTTAGAAATGTTGGAACATGTTTGATTTCCTTCATTCCAAAACTGTAAAATTAACATACACTTTGACTTTGTATCCATTTTCTGCCACTAGCTTTAGAAATTGTCGTCTGCTCTATTATGAAGGGACTTTACTCTCCGCTAATTTTTTTTTTACTTTTGATAGTGTTTGCTAACTTAAGTGGAGTGCAAATTTGGGAAAGAACATGCATATTTAATTAGATTTCAGCATATTTAGCTGAGCAATATGACTGCCATATATATATATAGTCTGTTGTAACGGAACAACGGATAATTTCTTGTTGCCCTAAGACGCCGCAAGGCGTAATGGCCACAGACTGCATGGTCCGTCGACGGGTAAGGATGGAAGAAGAAGAAGAATAGTCTGTTGTAGAAAAATACCTACCACGGTCTTACATACTCTCTGTCTGGCTGTGTATGACATGAAAGCCAATTTCTTTTATAAAAAATTCTAGTACAAATGTGTTTCTGCGAAAAACCGAAAGCTAACGGTTTTTTTGTTCGACGGTGAAACCTGCTATCCGCGTTACCCCAATGTTTAATTACGCCCCAGGTGTGTTTGGAAAATTCCATTAAACAAAGCCAATTGCATTCAGAAAGATCGAATGACAGACGACCGTGCGTGTGTTTCAGAGATCTGCGCGGACGGTATTGTGAGTAAATAATAGGATCGATAGGCAATTTCATTACGGGGGATGTTAAAACATGAACAGATGTGTTTGCTTACTCGGTCCCTTGTCGAAAATATGACTTTTTTTACACAGATACCGCACAAACGTGTCCAAATATTCAGAGCCCATATCTTTGTTACAAGGCTCGCTGAAAGAAATATGCCCTCGAGATGATAGAAATGTGACCACTGGATTTGGTAGAAAATTTATGGACTCTTTAAAATCCTCCTGAAAATAGGCGGCCCTTCTAAAATGCTGGAAATGATAGTCATTCCATGACGACATGAAGGGAACAGTCCAATATGCTGGAAGCACGTCACAGCCCTTTGATGTACGAAGTGGCGTTAAACAAGGCTGTGTTCTGGCTCCGACCCTCTTCGGAATCTTCTTTGCCTTACTCTTGAAACATGGATTCAGAGATGCAACTGAAGGAATATGCCTTCACCCTTGAAAGATTAAACAGACGGCCATCTGACCTAGTGTGAAGGTTCACTTTTTTTATTTTTTTATTTTACAAGTGCGGCATCTGGTGATAGGTTTTATATAGTCTCCCAATCGTACCAAACAGGAGGCGACCATGGAAATATAGTACATTAAATAAATAGAAATGTACCCGCGAGGTGATAGAAATCTGACCACTGGTTTTGGTAGAAAACTTTTTAGATATGACTTACCAAAGTTTTCTACCAAAACCAGTGGTCACATTTCTATCACCTCGCGGGTACATTTCTATTTATTTAATGTACTATATTTCCATGGTCGGCTCCTGTTTGGTACGATTGGGAGACTATATAAAACCTATCACCAGATGCCGCACTTGTAAAATAAATAAAAAATAAATAAATAAATAAAAAAGTGAACCTTCACACTAGGTCAGATGGCCGTCTGTTTAATCTTTCAAGGGTGAAGGCATATTCCTTCAGTTGCATCTCTGAATCCATGTTTCAAGAGTAAGGCAAAGAAGATTCCGAAGAGGGTCGGAGCCAGAACACAGCCTTGTTTAACGCCACTTCGTATATCAAAGGGCTGTGACGTGCTTCCAGCATATTGGACTGTTCCCTTCATGTCGTCATGGAATGACTTTATCATTTCCAGCATTTTAGAAGGGCCGCCTATTTTCAGGAGGATTTTAAAGAGTCCATAAATTTTCTACCAAATCCAGTGGTCACATTTCTATCATCTCGAGGGCATATTTCTTTCAGCGAGCCTTGTAACAAAGATATGGGTTCTGAATATTTGGACACGTTTGCGCGGTATCTGTGTAAAATAAGTCATATTTTCGACAAGGGACCGATTAAGCAAACACATCTGTTCATGTTTTAACATCCCCCGTAATGAAATTGCCTATCGATCCTATTATTTACTCACAATACCGTCCGCGCAGATCTCTGAAACACACGCACGCTCGTCTGTCATTCGATCTTTCTGAATGCAATTGGCTTTGTTTAATTGAATTTTCCAAACACACCTGGGGTGTAATTAAACATTGGCGTAACGCGGATAGCAGGTTTCACCGTCGAACAAAAAAAACCGTTAGCTTTCGGTTTTTCGCAGGAACACATTTGTACTAGAATTTTTTTATAAAAGAAATTGGCTTTCATGTCAAACACATCCAGACAGAGAGTATGTAAGACCGTGGTAGGTATTTTTCTACAACAGACTATTCTTCTTCTTCTTCCATCCTTACCCGTCGACCGACCAAGCAGTCTGTGGCCATTACGCCTTGCGGCGTCTTAGGGCAACAAGAAATTATCCGTTGTTCCGTTACAACAGACTATATATGCTATATACATATATATATATAAATATATATATATATATATATATATATATATATATATATATATATATATATATATACATATATATATATATATATATATATATATATATATATATATATATATATATATATATATATTCACCAATTTTGATCTTGTGTGGTGTACACAATATTTCTATTTTCTTGTTTAAATTTATTTCTTAGTTCCAAACCAAAAAAGACAACTCGCCTTGGTTGTTTTTTCACGTGCTTTTGTAATCAAGAACCGCGATATTACCGGTTCGCTAGTACTTTAACATATCCCACACGGGCGCTAACACGGCAAAACGATGGCTTCTTATCGATTATCCATGTGTTCTAAGTTGGGTTCGCGTAAAAGAGGGGTGAGTCCGGGTTGTTGTTTGGTTTTGAAATATACAACTTGGTTGTAATGTAGACACAAAATAAATTATGATGGATCCACAAAAAGGTGGGAGCTACACCTTGTAAATGACTAGATTTGTAGTTAAAGGTTCTGTTAGAATATCTCGCTTTAAAGTTAACCAGAATCAGGTGTCTAATTGGTAGGGCGAAAGAATCTGAATGCTATTATCAGCTGAATAAAGAAAGACATACGAACCGTGATTCTCAAAATATGGTACGCGGAAAACCTATTTGGGGGGTCAGCGAGGTGAACACTATGTTCCTTATAATCGAACACCTTCTTTGATATTGGTATATCCTCGCGGTACAACTCTTATCTACAAAAGATCTCTGGGACCTCAATAATTTGTAAGACATCATGGGGTTCTTAGACTAAACCGTTTGAGACACGTTGTTCTATAATAAAGTATTCTGTACCCGATCAGCTGGGGCACAACTTTTCTAAAATATTTAACCCTGTACAATCTATGTTAACCAAGAAAGATAAAGTGACATAGGGTGATGCTCAACATCTAAACTCTCTGTATACAGCTACGTACAGACACACACACAGATACCTACAGGTATATGCACCAACACATAAACTACCTGGCCGACAAGATCTTCCACTCTGTACAACATCCAAGAAACCATACAACACACAATACAACACACCTCTCGCGATTAATTACGCGCTTAGTCAGACCCTGGCTAACCCACCCCAAGCCTGTTTTTTTCCTTCATAGACAATGGCGTGATAACGACAGACACTCACCTTGTTGAAGATGGTTACACGAAAAAGACGTGACAGACTCGCCAAGTTATCCAAACCGCCTGTGTTCTGAGGGCTCCTAGTAGTATACGAAAAAGAAATGCGGTTATACGTCACCCATAGATCAACTAACTTTGTCAATAAATACATAAAATGTATCTAGTGTTTTCTCTTTTATATTTCTATATATATGTATAACTAAATATCGGCTAACTGTTGTAATATTGTCTACCTATCTGTAATATGTACGTATAACTGTTTGTAAAATAATCATCACACAACACCCCCGCCATTAATGAACTTATATATTACTACATACCAAGACCTCTCCTCCTCCACGTTCCTCCAACACATTTTCGTTATATAAAAGTCACGCGGTTGTAGACTGTATAAACAAACACACCAACACACATAACAAAACAATTCCACAACACACAAAAATCCGCCCTAACCTAACCCCACCTGCTACATTACACCCGTACCTCGTCACCGACGTCTCTTCACTTCCACCTCTCAATGCTGGTCCACTCGCCTGCTACACCCCAAAAATGTACACAGATGCATCCTGACAACGTCACCACATCTCCCTTCAACATCTAAAATATCTCTCTTCCACCTCCAAAACCATACCACATCACACAAAAATATCCCCCACCTAACCTAACCCCACCTGCTACATTACACGCGTACCTCGTCACCGACGCCTCTTCACTCCCACCTTTCAATGCTGGTCCACTCGCTTGCTACACCCCAAAAATGTACACAGATGCATCCTGACAACGTCACCACATCTCCCCTCAACATCTAAAATATCTGTCTTCCACCTCCAAAACCATACCACATCACACAAAAATATCACCCCTAACCTAACCCTACCTGGTACATTACACCCATGCCTCGTCACCCCTACCACAAAAAACCTCCACTTGACCACAACACACTATTAACGAAGTAATATAGTGCTATATAAAAGTCACGCGCCACCACAAAGCGCCACCACATTTTCCCTATATAAAAAGTCATCCCGCCATCTAGCCCCTGCATCACTCCTCCAGAATTAATATATGTCTATAAATAACGTCTTCTTGTTATATAAACATATCTCTATATCAAAAGTCATGGGGCCTCCTCCTCTCCTCCTCCGCAATTCCTTATATAAAAAATTCCCCCGCCATCTTGCGCCATATACCCCTCTTCTTGTTATCTCAAGTCCACCATCTTGCCCCTGCACATTTTCCCTATATAAAAAGTCATCCCGCCATTTTGCGCCTGTAGCGCGTCTGCACATTTTCCTTATATAAAAACTCATCCCGCCATCTTGCCCCTGTATCACTCCTGCAGAATTAATATATGCCTATAAATAACGTCTTCTTGTTATCTAAAAATAAACACTAATATATTACTATATAAAAAGTCACCCTGCTCCGCCTGCGCTCCGCCACATTTTCCTTATATAAAAAGTCATCCCACCATCTTGCCCCTGCATCACTCCTGCAGAATTAATATATGTCTATAAATAACGTCTTCTTGTTATCTAAAAATAAACACTAATATATTACTATATAAAAAGTCACCCTGCTCCGCCTGCGCTCCGCCACATTTTCCTTATATAAAAAGTCATTCCGCCATCTTGCCCCTGCATCACTCCTGCAGAATTAATATATGTCTATAAATAACGTCCTCTTGTTATCTAAAAATAAACACTAATATATTACTATATAAAAAGTCACCCTGCCCCGCCCGCGCTCCACCACATTTTCCTTATATAAAAGTCATGCGCCTCCTCCTCTCCTCCTTCTCTCCTCCTCCTCAATTCCTTATATAAAAGTCACGCGCCGCCTGGCGTTTTTGCTAACTATTATCCTCTTCCTATTATCGTCTTCTTGTTATCTCAATAAACGCATATTACTAAATAAAAAAGTCATCCACTTCTCCTGCTGCTCCATCTCCACACTGCGTATTTCCTTATATAAAACGTCATGCACCAACGCCTGATGCTCCACCTGCACACTGAGAATTTTCTTATATAAAAAGTCATGCACCAACGCCTGATGCTCCACCTGCACACTGAGTATTTTCTTATTTAAAAAGTCATGTACCAACGCCTGCTGCTCCACCTGCGCAATGAGTATTTTCTTATATAAAAAGTCATCCCGCCTAATGCTCCACCTGCACACTGAGTATTTCCTTGTATAAAAAGTCATGCACCAAAGCCTGATGCTCCACCTGCACACTGAGTATTTCCTTATATAAAAAGTCATGCACCAACACCTGCTGCTCCACCTGCACACTGAGTATTTTCTTATATAAAAAGTCATCACCATCCGCCTGATGCTCCACCTGCACACTGAGTATTTCCTTATATAAAAAGTCATCACCCTCCGCCTGATGCTCCACCTGCACACGGAGTATTTCCTTCTATAAAAAGTCATCACCCTCCGCCTGATGCTCCACCTGCACACTGAGTATTTTCTTATATAAAAAGTCATCACCCTCCGCCTGATGCTCCACCTGCACACTGAGTATTTCCTTATATAAAAAGTCATGTTCCAACACCTGATGCTCCACCTGCGCAATGAGTATTTCCTTATATAAAAAGTCATCCCGCCATCTTGCGCCATATAACCTCTTCTTGTTATCTCAAGTCCGCCATCTTGCACCTCCACCTTTTCCTTATATAAAAAGTCACGCGCATCCGCCTGCGCCTCCGCCTGAAATCTAACGCCTGAAATCGATCGGCGCCACCTGGCGTTTTTTGCTATATAAAAGTCATGCGATCCTCCATAGCTCCTCCATCGGCTCCTCCAGAATAATACCTAAGTCCCACATTCCCTACTACTCTCCTTCACGCTTAGTGTGCAATGCTGGGTTCTCAACAGGTTTCACCACAATGAGAATGTAATTAGCCTTACAGACGTAGGTTCACTTCCACATACATATATTGTAGCATTGTGCATAGCTGGTGGTCATATGAGGATGACTCCAGATATGCATACAAACCAACCACTCTACTTGATGACATAGCAAGTTTAAGATGCTTCACCGCTGTGACTAATATTTTGTTCCTCTTTTTTGCCTAAGTGTGTTTATGTGTGTGTCGACTGACCACAATCTTTATCTATATAAGTATATGTTGTTGCTACTCAGTGTTCTCATTTACAGCTTCACTGTCTTCATTTATTATCATTAGAATGTGTCAGTCGAGCATTCGTTAAATTAATATTGTCTTTATTTATTATGATTAAAATGTATCAGTCTAACACTCACTACAACAACACTGTCTTCATTTATTATCATTAGAATGTGTTAGTCTAGCACACACAATATCACTGCATGTAGTGTTAAGAAAAAGCAGTACCGTTTCACAGCTGTCTCACAAAATGACATCAGCTTATGGAAACAACAACGCAACTGAAACACACAAATACAGGTGTGGCTTAATATTTTGAAACTTTTATTGTGTTAATTTTCCGGGAGCACCAGTGAAATCGCTTGGAGAAAAACACTTGCCATTTTTCAACCAACCAAAGGGGTCTTCGTAAGTCTTCGTCAGAGACTTTCTATCAGCATCTGACACATTGGGACCAATTCCCGCACTGGTAATATCGTACTTGTGAACAAGGTAACAGATCTGGCATAAGCGACGTAGTGCATTGCAATTATATCTAGGGACATAAAGATAAAGAACTTTCTAGAACACTCATGCTGGCTGGACTATACTAGTGCTTCTTAACCAAGGGGTGCATGCACTCCCCGTGGGTGCGAAACCCACCTTCTGTGGGTGCGAGACATGCCAGATATTATAGAAGACAAATCATCATACACACTGCGTAATACACATAACTCAAATGTTTTTGTACAAAATGAAACACTGTCAACGTGAATTAAATACTGACCATTAGTCACATTTTGTAAATACAGTTTTCTGAAAAAAAATCGTTCTTTTTTCTCCTTAGTGCGTTTCTGGCATATTTTGCGAGCTAGGAGGTAATGGGGTTCGAGGATTATTAAGATGCTGCAAACCGGTGCGAGCTGTACAAGAGGTTTGTAAAGGGTTGTGCATCTCTAAAAGGTTACGAAGCACTGGGCTAGACTGACGAACACAAAGAGAACTGATGATAAATATATATACTCATGGAAAAAAGTAAGTGTGCAACACTTTATAGGGCACTATGCGTGATTTCATGGACGAAATGAAATAAAAGTTGGCTCACAATGTGGTTGAATATTGAATAAAATACCAAGTGATCACTTTGATTTTAGTAAGAGTGTCATGAAAGAAAGATAAAAACTAAAGTCAGTGTGGCATCCCCACGAAAAAATGAAATCTTGATTTCAGTACCGTGTATGTCCACCTATTCCGCACTGTTCTGCACGACACGGGTCTTAAACCTGGAATGTTCCTGGCAGTCCATGTTGCCTGAATAAACCTGTTACGCAAGTGCATAAGGCGTATGTAACGGTCTTGTGCAGGGGTGGTAACTGGTGGTCGGCCACTTCTATGGCGATCAGCAGTGGATCCAGTGGATCCAGTTTGGTGGAAACGAGCTTGAATGCGTGATATAATGTTCCTGTGAACATTGAAATGTTGTGATACAGCTAATATAGTCGCTCCAGCAGCTAACATCCCTATAGCTATTGCTCGCTGTTATTGGTGTGGTGAGATATCCGTGATACACTCCGCCCAAATAAAGAAATACTACAGCGTTTGAACGTTTTCTAGGCCATAAAAACAAATCAAGTGCAAAAATATTTAACTAACGATTTGAAATTTTGTCACTACGCCAAGTAAATTTACCACCCAGCCCGACATCCGTATCCTACCCCTCTTCTTAGTGTTTATGAACGAACGTCGAGAAAATTGGAAAATATTTGAATATTTCCACTATTACGTTAGAAAACCTGCAACTAAATTCTAGGTTTGACCTTGGTTTGAAGGCCAATACTACTAGATTTGAAAATAAACAGTTAGAAAATCTATTAATAACTATAGCCTTAGCGACGGTTACTAGGGCCATCGCAAAATGCACTAACGCAAACGCGTGGCTAAGATTTGAATCTTCGGTCAGCAAGCGGGCAAGTCCCGCCCTCAAACACCCACTTTTTCTATACCCGTACCAATTTCTAGGAACGAATGCTAGACATTTGGCGAAAACCAATATTGTCGCCTCGCCTTGTAGGAAAAGGGGAGTGACAGGGTGGATGAAGATTCAAATCAGATTTTATCGGTATGTTTTGTAAACTTAGATAATGGCGTTCCTTGTAAAAATAAAAGGGATATATTGCAGGTAGCGCCAATATTAATAAATAAACTACCCTAAAACAATTCCCTTATAAAAAGTATCTTGTCTTAGCGAAGTATTTAGTTATAGTTGGGGTAAAAACAATTAATCACAAGATAATTACATAGATGAAAACGAAGATAAATCATTAAAAGAAATCCAGATATAAAGATAGAGGACAGTTGTCTGTTTAATAATCACTTTCCATTTTGAAAATCGGCCCATTAATGACGAAGATATTGTAGAAAATAAAATTTGGACAGACAGACTTACACGCTGATAACTGCTCAATTTTGAAAGGCGTCGAGAAAAGTTACATTTTCTAAACGCAGTTTTGATTGGTTGACTGTAGTTTGAGAAGGGGATAACATTAGCAAATCTGCCGGCCTCAGAGCCATTTGCCCAAAACTGTTAACACAGCCAGCTTGAGAGCAGTAGCAAAGCGTTCATGTTGAATGCATTTTGCCATCTGGACGATAGCGGTCTGAACTATGCCCATTAACCGCCAGTCAAGCTTGTGATTTTGTGTTTTATTCTGTTATCTGCGTTAAAATAAATAACCTTATTGGTATATTTATTTGTATGTAGAGGCAGACCCCGATAGGGCGCCCAAACTTTTGTGTTGTACGACATTGCAAAATGGAAGTGAAAACGACAACCCCAGTAAAGGGAATGCCTAAGCAGAATCAGAGAGAAAGAAAATTAAGGTGTATTTTGAATATTGTCACAATAATATTACGACTGTCCATAAGCCACTAGCAGTCTTCTGCAGGGCTTTAGTGCTTACACATAGACATGAAAACTTACATAGAATGATGAACCAAAAGTTGTCACAGGTTAATAGAAGGAGAGTGTACCCCAGCTGATGATATTGAAGATAACAAAGATAGAAGTGACAGTGGCGTTGTAGCCATATGGGGAGAAGAATGTAAACACTGGTTAAAAACCGTCATACCAACTAAGGTGGATGAAATGGGTTGTCGTGAAGAGCTGACTCTCTTTGTTTTGAATGTATCATGTTTTTCTTTTTTTCTTTTTTTTTTTGCGTTCGCCCGCTAATACTCAAGGCGAAATCTCAGGTTATTATTTTTTATGTCTAACCTGACATTGATTTTACGTGAGTATCCCTTTATTTCTTGTACAGAGACAGGTGTCCCTCGCCATTCAGGCAAATACTCGCCGATTTCGGAGGTACCCATTGCAGCTGGGTCGGCTCAGGAGCCGCCAGTCCCTGGTCGACGACACTCCGTTTATCATTATCATGTTTTAACTTGTGGAATTATAGTATAAATATGATGTAAAGAAGGGCCATAACCTTCTTTTTCAGGGTTATTTGGTACACTTACCAAGTACCAGAACTCCTGGCAAAGCAGAACCAGTGTGCGAGGTGAAAGCTGTTTACACTACTGCCAGCTCCCTGCCACAACTACTTCCAGGAAGGGTGAAAGAACTGTCTTTGTATTGAGAATCCTCAAGCCGTCATTTTCAATAGGCTCCAAGTTAAGTCCAGTTTTTCTGGCACTCGAGGACACATCCATAAATCTGATTCCACTTAATATCAAAAGTTGTAGAAAAGAAATAAAGAGGGGATGATGAGAAAACCCAAACCTCCATCTAGTAACCAGTGTTAATATTAGTCAGTGGGGATACAAACACCTTATTTAATTTAGAATTAAGTTATATGGACAAATTGTTTACTTTATTTATTTGAATAAATGTACAAACACAAATTTCTTTTGAATTGATAGTCCTGATCCAGAACATTTAGGATCAGGACGATTAAATTGTAATATAGTATTATTACCAAAATTTCCAACAGAGTCTTACTCATTTTGATATTATTGAGTTATAGTTGTGTTTGTTGAATTACAGCATCACTGCACCTGCATTACCCTAGACACGTAGTCAATTAACATACATCATAAAAATATATCCCGAGTGAGATCTGAGGGAGGTAGCGGATAGGTACCCTGAGAATACAACATCAACTATTAGACTCAGGGACTTACACAGCTTGACCTCACTCGGTGTACTCTTAGGTGGATAAACACCCCTAACCTCTCATAACACCACATATATTGGGGGCTCGTCCGGGATTTGAATCTAGTACCACCAGAGACCCAGGGTATCCCCATAATAATAAAATTAATCTGTTGTGGAACTTTAAAATTGGATGTGTTGTCAGTGCTTATACATTATTATTATTATTATAGTCATAGTTGGTAATTTAGATTGTTAGATTCTTAACTTTTGTACAACATAAAAGATGGCAGACTTGGCCAAGTTCAGATCTGCTGCTGTGCAGACGGCAAAAGAGATAGGAATGGATGGGCAAGTTCTGATGCAGTATGTAACATCAGAATGTGATAAATTCATTGAGAGGGAAGATAGGAGGTTAGCAGAGGAGAAAAGAATTCAATTAGAAGCAGATAGAGAGGCTAGGAAATTAGAGGCTGATAGGGAGGCTGAAATTAAAAAATTACAGCTAGAGGAAATGAAATTGGAGGCTGAGGCTAAGAAATTAGAGGCTGCAAAAGAAGAAAAGAGATTAGAGGCTGCAAAAGAAGAAAAGAGATTAGATGCTGCAAAAGAAGAAAAGAGATTAGAGGCTGCAAAAGAAGAAAAGAGATTACAGATGGAGGCTGAAAAGGAGCAGAGGAGATTACAGAGAGAACATGAGCTAAGGTTGAAAGAATTGGAAATTTAAGGCCATGCTCCAGAAAACGGTAACAGCCCATCTCCCTCTGATACTACTGCAAGTCAGGGAGCCTCCAACTCAGCCATGGGGTTTCATTTAGATCCTTTCGTGGAGAAAGAGGATGACATAGAGCAATTCCTCAATAAATTTGAAAGATTAGCTACTAATTATGGGTTAGAGAGGGAGAAATGGAGTTTGAAATTATCCCAAGGGCTTAGGAGAACATCTTATGAAGTGTTCTCAAAGTTGAGCAGAGAGGATCAGGAAGACTATGACATTTTAAAACAGGATCTCTTGATTAGGTATGAGAAGAATGTGGAATTTTACAGGAAGAGATTTAGAAATGCAAAGCTACTGTCTGGGGAGACCTACCACCAATTCTCTGCCAGATTGGAAACTTATTTGGAGAAATGGACTGCTCTGGGGAAAACCCAAGATCTTAAGGAAATGATCATGATAGAGCAACTAAGAGAGTCCATGGCTCCAGACCTGAGAAAGTTTCTCATGGAACAAGGTGCAGAGAGGTGGGGAGGTTCTCAATGTTGCTGAGAGATATCAGGCCGCCCAGGCAGAAGTAGCTGGAGCAAAAAGAAAACCAGTAGATAATACTAAAGCCCCCCAAAACCAGAATAAATTTAAAGGTAGAGATCAAGGTAACCGATTTAAACCCAACTATGATAGGCCAAGATTTGACCCTAGAGACAGAAACCCGCAGGTAAATGACAGAAAACCTTACAGACCAAAAGGAAGATGGTGTAAATTTTGTAAGAGGGACAATCATAACACCAAGGACTATAAGAAGAAACCTCCTTACCACGCTGCATGCCTTAAAACAGGAAACAAGGGACAAAAGGAAAAGCCTACTGGACAGCAGGAACCTTATCATCCCCCTGTATGTGAAGAGGTAGTATGCATTGGGGCCACTATTAAGTGCCTTTATGATACTGGATTGGATTTTGACTCAGTCGTGAGTTCTCACCTGGTGCACCCTGACCAATATACCACAGAAACCGTGGAAATACAGACGGCAACCAAGGAAGTAGCAACCATGACACTTCCCATTGCAAGAATCAATGTGAAAACTCGCTATGTGGAAGGAGTGATTAGAGCAGCAGTAATAATTGAACCAATCTACCCTCTGATCTTGGGGTGTAGATACGTGTTCTTGGGAAATCTCAAAAGACCAGTGATCATGGCAACAGTACAGACCAGGTCACAATCAAGGAAGGAGGAAGATAACCCAATAAATACTCATCCAGAGGAGATGAGGAAGGCACAGGCTGAGGATAGGTCACTAAAGCCGTGTTTCAAGAAACTCCAGAAATGCCATACCCCTCCAAACAAAGGAGATTTATATATGAAGAATAAACTAATGTATAGGAAGGCTGGAACTGAACATACTGGTCATGGACAGCTGGTACTTCCCACTTCATATAGGGAGAAAGTGATAAAAAGATCACATGTTGCATCAGACGGTGTACATGAGAAAATAGGTACTACAAGCCAAAAAGTATCTATGACATCCTATTGGCCAGGCGTAGCTGCGGACATTGCAGAATTTGTGGAGGCCTGTGACCAATGCAACAAGGGAAAGCCTACACGTTGGAAAAATCATCAGGACCTACAAAAGCACTACGGTAAAAACAGGCCTGAAACTAAAAGGAAAAAATAAATATGATAAGGTAGACACGGTGGATAGGAAAACCCCTTTTCACACACAGTCTTCTAATAAACCAGTTAGAATGGTCACTATGCGTAAGATACACAAAGTAACCTCAACCCAGTCCCACCCGACAATCCCTTGGTCGGAATTCCTGGAACTGGATGAAAATAAAAGAGAGGGAAACCCCCTCAAATTGAAACTGAAACTGCGGGAAAACCCCAGTCGGAAAATTGGTAGTGGACGGTTGGTGTGTGATAACAAATTAAAGGGAGAAAAGTCCCCACCACAATACTTCCAAGTACATAAGCATTAACAGGAATGGCGCCGGCAACTTTGCTATTTGGCCGGCCCATGAAAGGTCCATTGGAAGCCTTATTGAGGACATGGACAGATGTGAAGGCAGAAGAGACTGTTACCTCATCATATCAGTGTGTGAACGAGCTGACCACTCGTCTAAAAACTGGCTGGAAACTTGCAAATGATAACCTAAGACAAGCCAGGAAGAAACATGCTGCATATTACAATAACAAAACGAAGGATATGGAGCTTGCTGTGGGGGAGAAGGTGCTTCTTCTACTACCCGGCAGCAGCAACATACTTCAAATTGGATGGCAAGGTTCATACACTGTTTTAGAAAAGGTATCTAGAACTAACTACAAGATAGACAAGAAAGGAAAAAGTCTATCATGTGAACCTTGTTAAGAAATATCTTGAGAGAAGCAACCAGGAAGGGACACATTTAATGACCTTGGCCATAGCCACTGAGATGAAGAATGAACCTCTCACCTCTTTTATGAATACCCCCTGTGAAACTCCTGCACAGGTGAAGATCAGTAATCATCTGACAAAACGGCAGAGGGAGAAGATTCAGAAGGTTCTGGAAAATCATACAGACGTGTTAACGGACAAACCGGGGCAAACTAACTTGTTGGAATATGACATGAAACTACTAGACCCAACACCCATCTGTATGAGAGCCTATATTATCCCATTCGCAAAAGATAAAGCTTTAAAAGAGGAGATAGATTATCTGTTACAGGAAGGGATTATTTCTCACAGTGAATCTCCATATAGCTCCAGTGTGGTATTGTTGAGGAAACCCTCTGGGGAACATAGACTGTGTATAGATTACAGGAAACTGTATGCTGTCACAGAACGTCAGGTGGATCCATTACCTGATACTAACCAACTGTTTGCCAGACTGAATAAGGCAAAATGTTTTTCCAAGGTAGGTCTCAGCAAGAGAGATTACCAAATTCCAGTGAAGCCTGAGATTCGAACTTATCTGGCTTTTAGCACCTCGGAAGGGCATTATGAGTTTAACATGTTACCGTTTGGATTAAAGAATGCGCCGAGTGTGTTTTCCAGAATGATGCGAAAACTGTTGGAACCATTGAAAAACCCATGTATTACCAATTTCATAGATGATATCCTCATCGCTACGGAGACATTTGAGGAACACGTTAACTCTTTGAATATGCTATTTGATAGACTCAGAGAGGCAAACTTGACTGCTAGATCAACAAAATGCTGTATTGGATGTAAAGAATTAGATTTTTTGGGACATACTGTGCATCAGGGTAGCATGACCCCTGACCCTAAGAACCTGGAGAAATTGCAGAGGGCACCCAGACCACAGACTAAGAAGGATGTGCGATCCTTTGTGTCACTGTGTGGCTTTTATCAAAAGTACATTAAAAATTTTAACTCTGTGTGTGCTCCTCTGACGGATTTAACTCGTAAAGGACAACCAGATAAGATAGAATGGTCAGCAGAATGCGAATTGGCATATGAGTTAAAGGAAAAACTCACCAGCAAGCTAATCTTGAAATTACCTGATTTGAGTCAGGAATTTGTGGTAAGAACGGACGCTAGTAATGTGGGCTTGGGGGCCACTTTGTTACAGAGGTCCTCTTCGCCAGATGGGGAATTGAACCCAGTTGCTTATGCCAGTCGCAAGTTAAACAGAGCGGAACAAAATTACTCAACTATTGAAAAAGAATGTTTGGCTTTAGTCTGGGCGATCAAGAAGTTCCAGATCTATCTATATGGTAGAACATTCGTGGTATAAAGCGACCATCAGCCACTGGTTTTTCTAGCTCAGGCAAAACATGGTAATGCCCATTTGTTAAGGTGGTCTTTGCTCATTCAACCTTACTCATTTACCATTGAATACATCCCGGGATCGCAGAATGTTGGGGCAG
The DNA here is from genome assembly GCA_024509875.1 of Oreohelix idahoensis. Lineage (NCBI taxonomy): Eukaryota > Metazoa > Mollusca > Gastropoda > Stylommatophora > Oreohelicidae > Oreohelix > Oreohelix idahoensis. The sequence continues at coordinate 274,390 of JAMPIV010017379.1, forward strand.
ATTTCTTGAGTAGGCACCCACCTTCAGAACCCAAGGATTCTCATAAAGCCTAGTTGAGTTCATTTGATCGGATTTGTATCACTGATTATAAAGCTGCATTGGGATGCAGACTTTTTAACAGGGGAGATGTGTGGTGAGGTATCCGTGATACACTCCGCCCAAATAAAGAAATGCTACAGCGTTTGAACGTTTTCTAGGCCATAAAAACAAATCAAGTGCAAAAATATTTAACTAACGATTTGAAATTTTGTCACTACGCCAAGTAAATTTACCACCCAGCCCGACATCCGTATCCTACCCCTCTTCTTAGTGTTTATGAACGAACGTCAAGTAAATTGGAAAATATTTGAATATTTCCACTATTACGTTAGAAAACCTGCAACTAAATTCTAGGTTTGACCTTGGTTTGAAGGCCAATACTACTAGATTTGAAAATAAACAGTTAGAAAATCTATTAATAACTATAGCCTTAGCGACGGTTACTAGGGCCATCGCAAAATGCACTAACGCAAACGCGTGGCTAAGATTTGAATCTTCGGTCAGCAAGCGGGCAAGTCCCGCCCTCAAACACCCACTTTTTCTATACCCGTACCAATTTCTAGGAACGAATGCTAGACATTTGGCGAAAACCAATATTGTCGCCTCGCCTTGTAGGAAAAGGGGAGTGACAGGGTGGATGAAGATTCAAATCAGATTTTATCGGTATGTTTTGTAAACTTAGATAATGGCGTTCCTTGTAAAAATAAAAGGGATATATTGCAGGTAGCGCCAATATTAATAAATAAACTACCCTAAAACAATTCCCTTATAAAAAGTATCTTGTCTTAGCGAAGTATTTAGTTATAGTGAGTTTGGGGTAAAAACAATTTATCACAAGATAATTACATAGATGAAAACGAAGATAAACCATTAAAAGAAATCCAGATATAAAGATAGAGGACAGTTGTCTGTTTAATAATCACTTTCCATTTTGAAAATCGGCCCATTAATGACGAAGATATTGTAGAAAATAAAATTTGGACAGACAGACTTACACGCTGATAACTGCTCAATTTTGAAAGGCGTCGAGAAAAGTTACATTTTCTAAACGCAGTTTTGATTGGTTGACTGTAGTTTGAGAAGGGGATAACATTAGCAAATCTGCCGGCCTCAGCGCCATTTGCCCAAAACTGTTAACACAGCCAGCTTGAGAGCAGTAGCAAAGCGTTCATGTTGAATGCATTTTGCCATCTGGACGATAGCGGTCTGAACTATGCCCATTAACCGCCAGTCAAGCTTGTGATTTTGTGTTTTATTCTGTTATCTGCGTTAAAATAAATAACCTTATTGGTATATTTATTTGTATGTAGAGGCAGACCCCGATAAGGCGCCCAAACTTTTGTGTTGTACGACATTGCAAAATGGAAGTGAAAACGACAACCCCAGTAAAGGGAATGCCTAAGCAGAATCAGAGAGAAAGAAAATTAAGGTGTATTTTGAATATTGTCACAATAATATTACGACTGTCCATAAGCCACTAGCAGTCTTCTGCAGGGCTTTAGTGCTTACACATAGACATGAAAACTTACATAGAATGATGAACCAAAAGTTGTCACAGGTTAATAGAAGGAGAGTGTACCCCAGCTGATGATATTGAAGATAACAAAGATTGAAGTGACAGTGGCGTTGTAGCCATATGGGGAGAAGAATGTAAACACTGGTAAAAACTGTCATACCAACTAAGGTGGATGAAATGGGTTGTCGTGAAGAGCTGACTCTCTTTGTTTTGAATGTATCATGGTTTAACTTGTGGAATGATAGTATAAATATGATGTAAAGAATGGCCATAACCTTCTTTTTCAGGGTTATTTGGTACACTTACCAAGTACCAGAACGCCTGGCAAAGCAGAACCAGTGTGCGTGGTGAAAGCTGTTTACACTACTGCCAGCTCCCTGCCACATCTACTTCTAGGAAGGGTGAAAGAACTGTCTTTGCATTGAGAATCCTCAAGCCGTCATTTTCAATAGGCTCCAAGTTAAGTCCAGTTTTTCTGGCACTCGAGGACACATCCATAAATCTGATTCCACTTAATATCAAAAGTTGTAGAAAAGAAATAAAGAGGGGATGATGAGAAAACCCAACCCTCCATCTAGTAACCAGTGTTAATATTAGTCAGTGGGGATACAAACACCTTATTTAATTTAGAATTAAGTTATATGGACAAATTGTTTACTTTATTTATTTGAATAAATGTACAAACACAAATTTCTTTTGAATTGATAGTCCTGATCCAGAACATTTAGGATCAGGACGATTAAATTGTAATATAGTATTATTACCAAAATTTCCAACAGAGTCTTACTCATTTTGATATTATTGAGTTATAGTTGTGTTTGTTGAATTACAGCATCACTACACCTGCATTGCCCTAGACACGTAGTCAATTAACATACATCATAAAAATATATCCCGAGTGAGATCTAAGGGAGGTAGCGGATAGGTACCCTGAGAATACAACATCAACTATTAGACTCAGGGACTTACACAGCTTGACCTCACTCGGTGTACTCTTAGGTGGATAAACACCCCTAACCTCTCATAACACCACAGTTGGTTCAATCTTGGCATTGTCAAAAAAGATGTATATGTTGGACTTATGGTACTCTCTATGTCAACGATTACGTTTTTCACATGCTTGTGATTAGAGCTACATCCTTACCTTCCTTTTATCTGTGATAAATTCTCCCCTACGGCACTTTTCACGTGATTTATCTTGCACCGTGATTATCTCCCCATGAATAGTGCGATCCAATTGTAATTGCACGGGTAAGTGAACAACACTCACACAGAAATGTGTGTCAACTTGCATTTGAGTTCACCCAAGAACACACGCACAGTGCCCGGTTGAGTGCTGCACACTTACTTTTTTCCATGAGTATAAAATACGCGTATAAAAGTTAATAAACGGTTATAGTTATGGAGACAAAGAAACCATCAAACATAAAAGTAGACACATAAAAGGATAATTAGACACAGATAAATAATTACTCAGAGAGATATATGGTAAAAAGATAGTTTAGACAAGCAAATAGATAGATAGATAGATAGATAGATAGATAGATAGATAGATAGATAGATAGATAGATAGATAGATAGATAGATAGATAGATAGATAGATAGATAGATAGATAGATAGATAGATAGATACGATCGATAAGATAGATAGACAGACAGATAGATAGACAGATAGATAAACAGACAGACAGATAGATAGATATTGTACGGTCTTCTGTATATACTGCGAAGCAAAGACAAAAATTACTGAACTACCTGGACTTTTCTCTTAACATATCAGCAATCTTCTTTTTGTCGTTTGCAAGCATCTTCAAGTGTTTTGCAAGATCTTTTGGTCCGCTGAAGTCTGCAGTGTTGATGAAGGTCCCGTTTGGAAAGTAACGGTGGTAGTCTGTCCCTCCGCGAACAACTGGAATGATGGGGTAGTTTTTTCTGAAGGCTCGGAAGAACTTTTCGGTCACGTAATCTTGGCACAGGGCGTTTTCGAAAGCCAGTATGAATCTGACAGAAACAGATTAAACATAAAAGAAAGCTAATATATGTCTTCATCTACACATTAAAAGCTTGGTAATATCGGAATTTTCGCCGAATATTCCGCAGTGAATATGTGTATAATTTGTGTATTTTCGTACTAATTAGAGTTAGGTTTAGGATTAGGGTTAGGATGAGGGTTAACCGTAATCCTAACCTTAATCCTAATATTAACCCTAATAGTGAATTATGGCTACCTTGGAATATTTTACCAAGCTTCGAAAGGAGTTTGGTACGAAGGGTGAAGCTTTAAAAACATTTGCATTCAATGAGCATGCAAAGGAGATAAAGCGATTAGAAGACGTGGCAAGAGAACAGCGGCTCTTAGATAGGGATGATAAAAAGAGAGAAGAAGAATTAGCTAAGATGAAGAGAGAAGAAGAATTAGATGGGAAGAGGAGAATATTTAGCTGAGATGAGAATACAGGAAGAACTTTCGGCTCTTGGGGAAAAAAATTGGCCTATGCTCAAGCAGAATTAAAGGCACAACAAGCTCAAGCAGAATTAAAGGCACAACATGCTCAAGCAGAAATGAGGACACAACCACAACTTGAGGCACAAAATAGCCTATGCTCAAAGAATGGCAGAACTTGAGTTGGAAAAATTAAGACTGAAAAATAAACAGGTTAATCCAACAGGTGAGGAGGTTGGAAAAAAAGACCATGCCTCTACTTTTAAATTAAATTTGCTCAAATGTAATTCTAATATCGACAATATTTTATGCTTCTTAAATAGGTATGAGACATATTGCCAAGAGTTTAAGATTGATAGAGCTACATGGCCTAGAAGGTTCATGAGTTTGTTGGTGGGTGAGACTCTTTCTTCAGTCTTCACCATGAATGATCAGACTAGAAATGATTATGATGCTGTGAAGGCTTTATTGCTAAAAAAGTATCAACTGCAGGAAAATGGTTACAGATTGAAACTGAAATCATTGTTGCCGGATTCAGCTAAAGATTTTGCTGAATTTGTTTCATCAATTAAGCTTTGCTTTTCTAGATGGGTTGAGTTGTCAAAAATAGAAAAAAAAACGTTTGATGGGCTGGCTGACTTAATTTTAAGAGACAAAGTGCTGTCTTCAGTCAGTGGTGACTTCTTGACCTTTTTGCAGGAAAGAAAGCCTGAAACGTTCTCTGCTGCTCAAAATCTTGGACGACAATACCAAATTGCACATCTTGGTAGAAATCTTAGCACGAATAACATAAAGGATTCATTGTCAATGGCACCTGCTAGAACTATGATGTCAAATCCACCCAGACAAAGATCATATAGCATGGACATAAATGTTCGATAAAATCGAGATAATAATAATGGATCTTTCAGAGGGAGGTATAATTTTAATAATAGGTCACAACAACCACAAAGCAATTTTCATTCATATGTTGATGGATATATACCTCAACAGTCATCTTTCAGACCTAACAGAGATTGGAACATAGGTGGATATAATTTCCAGTCAAACAGAGGCCAAAGGTCATTTTATGGAAACAATGTCAATAATTTCAACAACAGAAGTTTTTAAAAGAACAATAACTTTCGACGTTCAAGAAATTCTGAACGTTCCAAAGCAGTTGTGCATCAAAGTGACAATAATACAGTCCAAAATACTAATGTTGTTTCTCATGCAAATACATGTAGTGTGGACTTATCCAATGGTACTAATTGTTCTGAATGTAATTCTTTATTTCAGACAGAGGGAGTTCCTAGGCTCATGTGTGGACACCCTTTACCAGTGATGTCTTCTTATAATGGGACAGTATCAGTGGTATTCGATAAGGATTTTGTGAACAACCAACTTGTTTCAGTGTTCATTGACACTGGCTCCGCCACTGTGGGGTTCGAATTTCATTGGTGGACCCTGCTGATTACACAGGCGATGAAGTCCAGTGCATTACATTCGGGGCACAGTTGAATATTACCCAACTGCAGTAGTATTTTTAGATACCCCTTATTTTACAGGCAGGACTCTAGTATGTCTGTTGTTAAAACCAGTCGCTAGGATCATTTTAGGGAATATCCCTGGGTTTCATGAATGCACTAATAATGATATTTTGAGGTGGGAACAACAACATGTATATACTGCCAGGGTTGATAATACCAGAGCACAGGCTCTTAGTCATGTGCACGCACGATCACATGATCGGACTCAGAGTGACACAGTTTTGAGTGATGATGATGGTGATATTACAAAATTTCTTCCTCCCATCATTGAGGAGTCACTTGATGATTTCCACACTATTAACGAATCATCAGAAGTCTATTTTGACTTGAGTGAATCACTGGTTGCTGCTAAATTGGGACCAACCACATCCATCATAGATGATGTGATACCTCGCATTGTTGATGACAATGTTGCTGATATGGGACCAACCGCAATCATTGATGATGTGATACCTGGCATTGCTGATGTCGAGGTTGATCGGATGTCAAGCTTAGTTTGGTCGTATACACTTCAGTCAACGCTGTATATTTGGCTGTTTGTTTTCCTTTTTTCCATTGTCTTTTTATTATATGATTATTCTTTTTCATGTAGGAACTTCATGGATATTAATATTAATTCGGCTTTTTTCTTTCAGATGCTGACATACTGTTAAGTCAAGTTTTGTTAAAGGGAGTTAACCGTTAAAAGATTTGTAGGTACGGGTCGGTTTTTTGTTATACGCCCTTGTAAGCTCACTTTTTTGTGATGAGATTTTTTTTGAACACAGCTCTAGCTGCTAGCTTGTTTTTAAAAAAAAATGTATGATAGAGAATCTACTCGAATGTTCGAGATTCAGAAAGTGTTAGAAGGGGAATGAACGCTACTCAAATCCCGGGGCGAATTCGCGCGGGGATGGATTTGTACTGAGCTGTTTTTTGAGCGGGGGAATTTTTCGTGGCAGTTGAATACGGACAGAGCTCCGAAATGGATATGAGACCATTTTCGTCACTGTGTCCCGGGAAATATATATATTTTGTACAACAAAGGAATATGTGATAATTCCAGATCATTGTGTTTACTTCTAAGCCAAGGATTATACGGCTTATTTATTGTATACTGTTCACGCAGATGTAGTTTTGAAGAGAACTTATTGTTATCACTGCTAAGCCAAGGATTATGCGGCTTATTTATTGTGTACTGTTCACGCAGATGTAGTTTGAAGAGAACTTATTGTTATCACTGCTAAGCCAAGGATTATACGGCTTATTTATGGTATACTGCTCACGCAGATGTAGTTTTGAAGAGAACTTATTGTTATCACTGCTAAGCCAAGGATTGTACGGCTTATTTACCATGTAAGGTATACGGAGGTGTTGAACTGCTGATGTTCCTATGATGTGCTTATTTACTGTGTTACCGTGATGTCTACGTTTGCTGTGTCGTAATAAAACTATTTAAACGTTTCCAGTCGTTACAACGTTTTCCTGACTCTTACGTACTGTAGTGTGTGGTTACAGCCTGTGTTGGTATGCCAGAACCTAGTTACATTCGCGTTTGTTGACAGCCTCCTACTCACACATCAGTCGGCCACCTGTAAGCCCGGCCTCACTGACTCTGTCATTGTCAGTCCTTGTTTGTACCACACCATCCACCACCATCAACAGTATTGAACTTAATATGTACCACTGATGTTCACCCACAAACATAGTGGTAACACATACCATGATTTCATGTCGTATGTGCTAGTCACTACATTGGGTTGTGTGGCAGTTTTGACAATATTATTTCTTTCTTCAGGTGCTAAAGGTCGTGTTCCACCATTTACAGAACATAATAACTTCATACTTGTTCCTATACAGGGACGTGAATGTTTTCTTTCCACTAATCATGTACAGGAGGTCTTGTTTCCCATTGGTACTTATGATGAGGCTACTAACGTTGTACATTTTAATGGTCATTGTTATGTAGAATGCACACATCTTGAGACTATACTTTGACTTGTTAAATGCTATTTTCTATGCTGAACCTCTGACTTTCTTAGATTTTCTATTGGATAGACTATGAACAGCTACTTTTTTCAGTAAATTTGATTTGTCTAAAGGTTATTGACAAGTCTCCTTCTCGGACAGAGCAAAACCTTATACTGCTTTCGCTACACCTTTGGGGTTGTTCCAATTTAATTTTATGTCTTTTGGTCTCGTTAACGCTCCTTCGACTTTTGTCCGCATGATGCGAACGATTTTCTCTAATTGTGATGACATAATTACCTATATTGATGAAATTTGTCTTTTCCATCAAACTTTGTTGACTACTCTTCGACTCCATCATCTTACTGCTAGACCTTCGAAAACTAGAATAGGATTCACTGACATTTCTTCTCTTGGTCATAAGGTAGGTGATTTTCTTAAGCCTGAAGATTCCACTATCTCTTGAATCTTGAATCTAGAAATTCCTAAAACAAAAAACAAAAAAAAACAGGTTCGCAGTCTTTTAGGTCTTGTCGGATTCTATACGAAATTCTTGCCTAACGTTTCAGAAATTACTTCAGTTCTGTCTTCGTTATTAAGAAAGAAGTCTCCAAATAAGTTTGTTTGGTCATATTCTTGTGATGTACTTTAAGTTTATTAAAATTTTCTTTTTCAAAATCAGAAATTTTGAGATTGCCTGATACTCGATTTCCTTTTATCCTTAGAGTCGACGCCTCTGGATCGGGAATCGGTGGTACACTTATGCAGGAATTCGATGATTTTTTACATCCAATTCTCTATTCTTCTTCTTTGATCCTTAGCCGCCGACCGTCAAAGCAGTAAGTGGGGATCACGCCTAGTGGCGTCTTGTAGGGCAACAACAAATTGATTCCACTTTTGCTCGGTCGGTTGCCATCCTTCGTACAGTGCCCTAACTCTGGTTCATTCTTTGCATCTCAGCCTCCACAGTCCTCCGCCAGGTTTTTTTGGTCGGCCTCTCTTTCGTTTTCCTTCACGGGTCCAAAGCATAGCTGTTCTTGTAATGGCATCAGGGTCTCTTCTGAGGACATGGCCAACCCAGCTCCAGCGTCTGCCAACTATGATGGCGTGCATGTCCTCTTGCTTGCTGCGAGTAAGCAGATCTTGGTTAGTGATGGTATTCGGCCAAAAGATTCGGTGAATTTTTCTTAGGCATGTTGTGTGAAAAGAGGACAATTTCGACATTTCCTTCTCTGTAACTCTCCAGCATTCCGCACCATAGAGACGCACAGAAAGCACACAGCTCTGATATAATCTTAATTTTGTGCTTGTGCTGTATTGGGAGGACTTCCAGATGTTGTTTAGGCTAAAGAAGGCTGTTCTTGCCTTATTCATTCTGATGTTGATGTCTTTGCCTGCCCCGCCGCCTGCCAATTCTGTATGTCAGTCGTAAATTGATACTCACGGAGAAAACAATATCCTATCATTGAGCGAGAGTTGCTTGCTGTGGTATATTGTTTCTCCAAACTTCAGAGATACCTCATTGGTGCAAAATTTGTCTTCAAGACAGATCAGAGGGCATTGTCCTATCTGAAAACTGCAAAATTTCGTAATGAGAGGGCTGCCAGAGCATCACTTGCGCTCCAACCTTACGAATATGACATTCGTGCCATCAAGGGCAGTCAAAACGTTGTTGCGGATGTATTGTCACGTTGTGTAAAAGACTCCTGTCAACTAACAACACGGCAAACGCAATACCTTGTGAGGTTACAACAAACCTATTAACTGACTTCTTCACGTGTTAACCAATGGAACATTGCACTATCTATGAACATATTTTTCTGTCAATGCTGATGCTGACAGGAATTTCCTGATTTATTACTGCCGTGCAAAGATAAAATATACAAAAAATCTGTGTTGAATGCCAAAGCTGAACACTTTAGTAACTTTTTCATCTGAAATTGAAGGAAATCGCTCAATTACTTTTTTGACAGCACTTACAGGTATTGATCGGTTCACTCGGCACCTGATGATGATGAATGCTGATATCGCCGGTTTCATGTTGTAGCTCGTTTTACTCAGCGCATTACATGGATGTCTTGAACATGATTAACAGTTGTCATACTCTGTTTATGTGCAAAAACACACACATTCATTCATATTCTAAGAATAACGTAACATTTGGATATTTTGAATAAAAAGTCTTGATTTATTATATTACTGGAACTGCGTCTAAAGATTAAGGGAATTAACTCAGGGATGCTTCGCATGGTCAAGGGGACTTAACAAGAGTAATCCTATCATGCCCGTTGTAATCGCTATCCGTTTGAAATTTTAACATTCGTACTTAAAATGAACTTTTAAAGGAACATACTATCATATAGCAGAGAATCATGGATACTAACTTTGTTCTTGTTTGGAAATATTTTCGCCGGACTTTAGCTATATATTATTTCCCTAGTGTGTATAATACTATTACTCTATCACTTTTCACTACCGTGCTTTAGTTAGCTGTTAATTAATTTTAATTCGCGGGATAAGATTCGGTCTTTGACACAAGGCCTCAATACACTCACACTAATTATTGAGTGAACATTTTGAGAGTTTTCAATACTATTGCCAATTCGTACCATACAGCAGCGTATTCTTACCTGATTGGTCACACACTTCATTAGGTGCAAGATAACACTTTTTTTTTGGCACCACAATACACTTTTTCTGACAAGTACTTAAGATGTGCACATGACTTTAATCTTTTAGCGTACAATGTTGCATTCATTCACTTTGCTAATATGATTGTCTACCTCATTTCATCTATTTACGATGTTATATATTTGTTTATTCTTGAATGCTTTGCATTATTGCTGTTGAGCAATTGACAACTGACAACTGATACTGATACTGATACTGATACAATTGACAACTGATACTGTACTTGACTGATAGGTGTTATTGGACGGTGTGGGGTATAAGAGTGCATGTATTGCTACCATCATTTTTTAATATGTTGGGTACTATTAGTTATGGCGACCTCACATTGCTGTTAAAAAGGAATTTGTTCGTAGTAGACTGTTAAATCTCCTTTGGTAGAGCGTGGTTCATGAAGACAGGCAGGGAGAGAATGGCCACCACTGTTATTGGTTATGAAAGAGGTGTGTAAATGTGGTTATTAATTGCGCTGATAAAGGCGATCAGCATGTGTCAGGCTTACGGATGGCCGACGGGTATGGATGTATGGATGTTAACTCACACGAAAGTCATGTAGTCCTATTAAGTCACTTGCAACCACATACACCATAGCAAACATCGGAGTCAGTAAACGTTGAACTCCTAGTAACGTTTTACACTGTTTATTACGACACAGCAAACGTAGACATATGGTAACACAGTACATAAGCACATCATGGAACATCAGCAGTTCAACACATCCGTATACAGCATACACAGTATATAATTAAGCCTATCCCTGGCTTAGAAGTAATATAAATATGTTCTCTATGTCCTCTTTCAATCTACAATAGCGTGCATAGCACATGATCAACAAGCCACAATAATCCTTGGCTTGGAAGTAATATAAATATGTTCTCTATGTCCTCTTTGAATCTACAACAACGTGCACAGCACATGATCAACAAGCCGCAATAATCCTTGGCTTGGAAGTAATATAAATATGTTCTCTATGTTCTCTTTCAATCTACAACAGCGTGCACAGCACATGATAAAGAAGCCGCAATAATCCTTGGCTTGGAAGTAATATAAATATGTTCTTTATGTTCTCTTTCCATCTAAAATAACGTGCACAGCACATGATAAACAAGCCGCAATAATCCTTGGCTTGGAAGTAATATAAATATGTTCTCTATGTTCTCTTTCAATCTACAACAGCGTGCACAGCACACGATAAACAAGCCGCAATAATCCTTGGCTTGGAAGTAATATAAATATGTTCTCTATGTTCTCTTTCAATCTACAACAGCGTGCACAGCACATGATAAACAAGCCGCAATAATCCTTGGCTTGGAAGTAATATAAATATGTTCTCTATGTTCTCTTTCCATCTAAAATAACGTGCACAGCACATGATAAACAAGCCGCAATAATCCTTGGCTTGGAAGTAATATAATATTCTGGAATTATCACAAATTCCTTTTATTCAAAATATATCCTATCCTGGGACACACTGACGAAAATGGTCTAACATCCATTTCGGAGCTCTGCCCGGCTTCAACTGTCACGAAAGAAATCAGTTGCTTAAAACCGTTCAGTCTATAAGAATTTATTTAAGCGCTAACACGCAGTTTGAGATGTGAGCTGGACTCATCCGCTTTTCCCCCCAAAACCTATCATAGAATATTCGGACAGATTCCTTGTCCTATTTTTAAAAAAACAAGCTAATAGCTAGTCAGTAGCGCTGCGTTCAAAAAATCACCGATCATTCATCTCATCACAAAAAGTGTGCTTACAGGGGTGTATACAAAAACCCAACCCGTACCTACAAATCTTTTAACAGTTAACTCCCCTTAATAAAACACGACTTAACATAGACATTGGCTCTGGTTTTAATCATTTACAACACTTTTAATGTTAAATTGCCTACCCTATGTCATAAACCTGTGTGCTATGCTAGTTCTTACTAACAGTGACATTTGGTGTTACCATTTTTCACTCTGGTAATGTTATACTCACACCACGGGAATAATGAAAACGTTGTTTCCATTATTTTTGCGGGAGGAGGGAGTAATGTTATGATTAAAATTCATAACGATTGTGTCGGCATAATTAGGTAGCTCGACAGGGCTCCTTGTTTGTTTATTTTATACGGAGTCATTTATTAATACAGGAAGTGACGTCATGCCTATATGGTGTATTTGGCAGACGTGAAACGTAACGCTGCAGAAGTGAAGAGATTGTCAAAAAGGCCTTCTACCATTGTGTGTCATGGCGAGTGGACGCATGTGTTTGAGCTCCTGAAAATATATATCTTGTACATCCCTATGTTGTTCCGTCACTAGTGCATCAAGATCTTCTGTGAGGTGTATCTAGTTATCTTCATTTAATGGGATTATGGATTCTCAATGTCGAGTGGGAATATATGATTAAATAAAATGTGGAGAATGCAAAGGACAGCTGGTTTCGGTGTCTGGTTGTTTGCTACCCTAGAAGTGAACTTGGCCTACAGGAACCATCCTGTCAATATGTATTAACATTATCAAGTAAAAGGACACGTTTACAAACGGCTTAGACTATCTTTTGTGTCAGCCGCGCCATCCTCAAAGTTAACAATAGTCCAAAGAAATTATACCATGCCCAGGTGTTTGATTTTGATGAAGCCAGATGTGTTTCACCAGATTTATCACGAGGCAATGTGGACTTCAAAAGATAATGCAAGGTGGAGGTCTAAATGAAATCGCGAGTAATAAAGATTATAGTTTAAAGTCCAGTCGTGATTAAAGATTACTAGAACAATGATAATAGAGCAAATGTGGGATGAAAGAGCCCAAGGTGGGAGAAAATAAAATAAGAAAAGTGTAGGAAAATATAGAGCGATAAGGCTTTGGCGCTCGTGTATCACAGGAACATTTAGTTATATCTCTGGTGCTTCCTTATTCAATTTTCCTCTGAAGTGCTCGCCTATCTTGTTTCCTGCCCCTGTGTTGTGGTGATGAGATTTTCTTGCTTGTCTCTTACCAACGTAATGTCGTTTGCACCCCGTTTTCCGCTGATAGTTTTAGTTATTTTATATAGTGAGCTTTGATTATTTCTCAGTGTTGCCCCTTCTGTCTGACTTGCAAGGTCGTCTAGAAATTTCCTTTTGTTGGCTCGGGTTTGACGTATTACTTCCTTTTCCAGCTGACTGCTCTGTTCGCTATATATTGCTTTTAACCTGGGAGACTTTGTTCTATTTTCTTTCTAGCCATTTCTTTTCTCATCGATATGCTGTTTAATGTGTCTGATGTTATCCAATCTTATCTCTTCCTTTCCTGGAATCCGAAGTATGTTTTGCTGCTTTCCTTATATATTGTTGAAATGGTGTTGAATTTCTGGTCAACATTATCAGTCGCTGTCTTTTCCTGGCTATTGGCAATTTGATATCGTCTCTTTATATCAACCACACAAGTTTTTTTCTGGTGAGGGAGTCCTTCAGTTTGATGATGTCATACGTTTTCTGTTTAGTTGCAATTGGTCAAACATCTCTTGAGTTTCACCATCAGTCTTGCTACTACTAGGTGATGATCGGTTCCCACATCTGCACCTCTTCTTACTTTCACGTCTTTTAGTGAATGCCTCCATCTACCATTGATCATAATGTAGTCTATCTGGTTTCTGTCCCGGCCGGTTGGCGATTCCCATGTTAATATGTGCATTTCTTTGCGTGGAAAAAGTGTTCCTCCAGTGATCATGTTGTTAATGCTGCAGAAGCTATTTGCTGTTCCGCTGCCGCATTTCCCCATTACTCTTTCATTAAATGTATTGAGTGTTCCAACTTTCGCATTGAGGTCTCCCATTACTATGATAAGATCATATCTAGGTGTGTCTTCCATTTCCTTGTGTAGATGTTGATAGAATTCGTAGTTGCCCTCTTCATCACTGTTATTACTTGGTGCATAGCATTGGTTCGACTTCTTCAACATCTTTTAACTCGAATGTCGGTGCGTTATCTCGTGTTGGTCTGAAACATGGAGAACAACAAAAACGAAAAAATAGGAAGTTATATGCGTTTGTAAATATTTATTTGCCCTGAACATAAGGTTTAAAATGGTAGGACAGGATCGCCAGAAAACCAATGTGAAACTCATGGAAAGAGCAAGACAATAAGAGGGGAACGAGATGGGACTACAAGACGGGGATTCTGGACAGGACACACGTTGAGGACACCAGTTGACAGCATGATAATGACAGTTCTAGTTGTAGAATTTCCGAAGTAACAAAAACTAAAATAGGAGACCCAAAGAGACACTCAGTAGAGATTTCGAGACAGAAATAGAAAGGAAAGCGCAGACATGAAAACAATATAAGGGATAGCACAGGACAGAAAGGCTTGTCATGAGATGATTGAAGACATATTTCTTTATGGAAAGCTGACAGGTAATAAATGAACGAAATGAATGAATAATTCAGGAAGCAAATAAACACTTGCAGTCGGAACAGATTTAGCAGACGATAATACCACTCACGTGTAAGGTTTGATTAGTTCATCAATGCACGTGTCGTTTCCTTTTCTGCATATTTTAGTACCACAGAACCCGAATTCCTCCACTGGAATGTATTGCTGAAGTTCTTTGAGGTATTTCTCTCTCATGCTGATTGTACTACAATGGCTGACTATTGAAATTGCTAACTTTGTTTTGGACTTGGCCAATGATTCTCAAAAGAAGATAAGATACAAATGTGAAAGCCACAAGCAACGATGAGTCACAATTTTTAAATATAACATTACATATAAAGCAAAATCTTCTCCTTTGTTTTGTATATATGTGTGGATTATAAGGTTGCAATTAATACATGCCAGCCTCTCTTGTCATACACATATGTTCAGTAAGTTCTGTGCTTTCGTAATCGAATGTTCAAAACAGTGTCTTATCTCATTTCTTTAACTCCGAGGATTCCAGTACCATAACTTTCTTGTGATGCAATGGTTACATTGTTCTCAGTGTGTATCATATCTATTGTCAGTGCGGTTTATTCGCGTTTTGGTCCACTGGGGCTCACCTGATTCTTTCCATTAATTCCGTTAACTGTTCTTGTCATATAATTTTAATCTGTCTTTTTTAAGCAAGCCCCTTGTCCGATTAGCAGAGTGGTTAGAGCGTTGTTATCGTGCGGCAAAAGTACCGGTTTTGCAACAAGGTGACGTCACACTCCAGTCTACCCAGCTGTAAATGGATAACCGCATCTCATACCTGTCAACTTCTTGAGACAAAAACCTGTACGCTGGACCTAAAAAATCCTTACTAACACCCAAAAATCCTTACGCAAAAAATATATTAATAAGTTATACACAATACAGTTTTAAAACGAGAAATGACATATACAAATCTATTAGCCTTTGAATTAGTGTGATATAAAACATGCTAATAGTCTCATGCTGTTCTTTACATATAAAAAAAAAACTTAGTGATCGTGAGGTACTATTCTTTCGATGCACAGTGTGTTGTATTATAATCAACACATGCATTTTTAGCACGTTGCAGAATTGCATTTGTGGGCTTAAAGTCTTCACAGCATGTATCAATGTTAATCTTACACTGTAAAAAAGAAGTGAGTGTGTCCGCATTCATGGACCTGCTGCAGTCTGTGTTATTGTTTTATTTAAAAAATATAGCAGCAAAGTTTACGCAAACAAACTTTTTTTTCTAGTTATGAAGGGCCGGCACAGAATATTATGACATTAATTTATTGGAAATATTTAAATGATCACATTATAACTGGAAAGATTTAAAGAACGAAAAAAAAAAAATACAACGAAGCAAAGCAAGCAGCTAACAGAAAAAAAAAATTATGAACAGAATATCAAATCTAGGAAGAAAAACGTACCACCAAAAAATTACAAAATTATTATTTAAGAGTTGGTAGCCTAGACCAGTGATAATAGATTGCCACTTTATTAAAAAATAAAGCAGCGAATCTCGACCGCTGGAATAAAGTAGGTAGGCCTACTCAACGCAAATAAATTTTTTTTCTTCTACTTTTGTAGGGCCTACACAGAATTTTATGATATTAATTTATTGGAAATGGTCAAAATATAACTGGAAAGATTAAGAGAACGACAAAAATAAAATACAACGAAGCAAAGCAAACACCTAACAGCAAAAAATAAAAAAGTGCCCAAATTATAAACAGAATATCAAATATTGGAAGAAAAAACGTATTACCAAAAATTTACAAAATTATTATATAAAAGTTCGTAGCATAGACCAGAGATAATAGATCGCCACTTTATTAAAAAAAATAAAGCAGTTAATCTCGACCGCTGGTATAAAGTAGGCAAACAAACTTTTTTTTTCTAGTAAGGCAATGTAGGGCCTACACAGAATACTATGACATTAATTTATCGGAAATATATTGAAGGGCAAGATATAACTGGAAAGATTAAGACAGCGATTAAATTGCAATAAAGCAAAATAACAGCAAATTGTTTTTTCGTACGCCCGCTATTACTCGATGCGGAATCTCAGGTTAGTATGTCTAATCTGAGACTGATTTTTACGTGAGTATCCCTTTTTTCTTGTACAGAAACAGGTGTCCCTCGCCATTCAGGAAGATACTCGCCGATTTCGGAGGTACCCATTAGAGCTGGGTGGGCTCAAGAGCCGCTAGTCCCTGGTCGACGACACTCCTTCAAATGTACTCGCCAGGGCTCGAGTTCATCCAGTCCATATCCCGATCGACGAAAAATCTTCAAATGCCCTCGCCCGGTTTTGATCCTGGGTCACCCGGTCGCCAGCGCATCGCAGTTTGGTAACCACTACACCACCGCGGCTCCCTCAAAGGCAATAATTAACCAAGTTATAAGTACACAGCTTTTTTTTTGAACAAAATGGCGGCGAAGTGTCTTGGCAAGCGTTTTTGATAACAGGTAACTTTAAAAATACCTCATGTCATGCCGAAAACCGACAGTGTTTGAGGCCGAATTCTATGTTTTTGCCGAATTGTTGGGTATAAAAGGATTTAAATGGGTGCTGGGAGAGACCTCAGTTTAAAAACAGACGCCGAGATTCCCGGAATAAAAAAATTAAAAAAAAAATGGTTTAAAAGAAAACCTGGGCTAGAAAATATTTTCTGATTTAAAATGTAAAAAAAAACGTGGGTTGGAAAATATTTTTAGAATTTTTTTTTATTAAAAAAAAAAAAAATTCGATTTTGTTTGTTTGTTGGGGAATGGGGAAAAATCCGTACAACGTGTCTGTACGGCCGTACACAGCTTAATGTATTACAATTACGTACATTGTACGAAAAATTCGTACAGGTTGACAGGTATGGCTTCTGCTCTTGAGTTAAAATAGGCCAGGGCAGGGAGGAAGGGAACCGGTCACCCTCACCTCTCGAAGCTGGACCTAGTATAGTAAAAAAAAAGGTAAAGGAACCCGTTACACGCCCATTGAGGCATATTGGGAATATGGTGTTAGGCCCATATTATCTTGACCGTCGGCACACGAGGGGTGATGTGGTCGGCATCACGCCGGCCGCCTTAACCTTCCCAGAGTAGCTCTGGTACTTATTTGGGGCTGGGTCAACCCAGGAGCCGTTTGTGGCCTAAAAATTTTCCGCCTCATCTGGGGATCGAACCATAGACCACTGCGCTAGGAAGCCAGTGCACTAACCACTATGCTACCTAGTATAGTGAAGTCTATAAAACCTTACTCCCCATTTACAGTGACTGCTCTGGGACTACTTTTACTTTTTAAGGAGGTTAGTGACCTTTTTGTGCTAGTTTCTGTTTGACTACCTGTGTTGTTGCAGTATCCGTCCTGCCGGTTCGTCTTCTCAGTGTCCTGAAACCAGATTTTCTATTGTTGTTGGAGCGGTTTGGTAATTTATCGGGCCCCATTCTCGTGAGATGGTCAAACCATATAATTATCTGTCTCTCAATAACATTGATGCAGAATTTCTGTGATGTTGTCTATCCATATGCCGGTTGGCCTTCTCCGTGTCCTGAAGCTAGATCTTCTACTGTTGTTGGTGCGTTTGGTAATTTATCGGGCTATTCTCGTGAGATGGTCAAACCACTTAATTACCTGTTTCTCAATAACCGTGATGCAGGATGAGGTTCCTACAATTTTTCTGTTGTCATCATTTCTCATTCTAACTCTGCAGATAACAATAATGGGTTTTCTTAAACATCTCATTTCACAGAATGTGATTTTCCTTTCCTGCGCTTTGGTCAGGTGCCATGTTTGACACTGATAGCAAAGAGTTGGTAAGATTATACAATTTATTACTTGTTGTTAATTTTCACAACGATATTCTGACGTTTGAGTAGTGGTGACAGTTGATAAGTCACTGCTCTGAAATTTCGACATCTTGTTTTAATGTCACGCCTTCCATTTTCTGGAAAATATGCTTCCTCGTTTTTGAACTCCGGAACCTGTTAAAAGCCCAATGTACGTTATACATTCTCAGGTTCTGCTCATTTTATTTTTTTCTCATGTTTCTCACATAACTCTTGCTTTATTTCCTTCCCCTGACAAAGGCCTGATAACCGCAACGTGGGTAATTTTCTTTGTCTTTTGCCCTAGCAGACAGTAATATAAAATAAAATGTATAATTAGAGCTTGAAGTGGCATCTTCTATGATCTAAATGAATTGTAATCGACTGCCTGTACGACATATCCTATTTAACTCTTATGCCAAAATTAAATTTCCACTGTGTACTCATCATGCCTAAAATTACCGCTAGTCCAGTATAAAAAGTACTTACGACAGGAATATTGAAATATTTTCAGGTATGCAGTTGTTACGTGTCTGTTTATAGAATAATGTTCATTTGTATTGACAGGATGGTTCATGTGGCCAAGTTCACTTCTAGGAGTAGTAGACGTATCATAAAACGAACAAGCCAACATCAATCATAATTATTTGAGCCGTAACGGACGAAGTGGACGGTATACATTTTTATTAAGACTTCAAACGCAGCTGCAAAATTCAATACAGCTCAGGCCAGTATACAATGACATTTAAAATGCAGTCGTCGATATAACTCTAGGCAGTCCGTTCATGTCTGGAACGCTGTCCTTTTCATTCTCAATATTTGTAATATATATTCACACTCGACACCGAGAAAACTATACTCCCTGTAAATGCAGATAACTAGATACACCTCACAGAAGATCTTGATGTAGTAGTGATGGAATAACTCAGGGATATACAATGAAAGTCAGGAGCATACACACATGCGTCCACTCGCCATAAAACACAATGGTAGAAGCCCCCCAACAGACGCGAAGATAATTTATGCACAGAACTGGCGTCTGCTTATCTTACCGTATCGGTATGACGCCATATCCCTTTACGGCGTAATTCAGTAAAAGATATAATAAATAGAGCCTTGTCTAGCTCAATATAAGACTCACAATATATGTGTCGATTTCAATCGTAACAGCATTTCGGCCATATTAATAAAACTAGGGCTGAGAATAAACAGATCTAGGGAACTGCACATTTTAGTTTACTAATATATATAAAAAAAATAACATTCTGTATATGGTGGTTAGTAAACGTATACTACACAAAATAAAACACAAGCTCAAACATTTAAACATTTTCATTTACCTTATTACAACTTCTAATTGTCTAAAGCAAATTTTCACACCAAATATTCAACATCTTTCATCTTTTCATGGCACATTTATGGGAAATTACGGAAAAGGATAGCTCATTCCCGCATGGGAACTAAATTCAGCGTCTATTGAAACAACGCGCATTTATTACCAGTATCCTTAAATGTACGAGGAAGAGGTTGGGGGGGGGGGGGGGTTTTTTTTTAAAGAAAAGTTCTCACCCCTTTTGTAATTGTTTTGCAAAACTTCTGAAATTTCCCCCATATAAATATTAAGAAGTTCGAGTTAGCATAAACAAATGTCCCCACTATATTTAACCAGGGAAACCTCAGTGCTCATCATAAATAAAACATATATGCTTTGGTACCCCTAAGAAGACAAGCGTGATACAACAAGACACTATATTAGTCACTGAAAGGAGCAGGTCTTAACGTAGAAAATCCAGGCTTTTCACGAGGACAACTTAATGTTGCCTGCTCCAGAGTACATTCGCCGAGAAATGCATTTATTTTCACCGCGGACGGTAACAACCACAAATGTTGTTTATCAAGGAGCATTGGTGTAATAACCAATTTGCTGTCACAGAATGCCTTATCCATGCGTCCATTCTTTCTGTAAATTCTTATGCTATATTCTTGTATGTCAGTAATATGTTTCGTAGGAGCTACACCCTCCCCAAACCATCCCATATTTTACTAGCTTAGCGGAGACAATAAAGTCACCGTTTAGCGAAGGTGTGGGACAATAAAGATTAAACCACAGTGACATCATTTTGTTTGCCGGCCTCTTGTTAACTCAAGATGCAGGCAACTGATAGATAAACGAGTCGATTGCTTCCGTGAAGATGTCTAAGATTAGCAAGGATTAAGATGATATGTGTCTAATTTTCCAGGCATGATTTGTACAAATCGCCGAACCATATTTCTGACATAGGTACATATGACATGATTATTTCTGGTATTATCTCTTGTCCTAAATAAACAGAGACAACAAGATTGTAGAACCTGGGCAAGGCATTTGCCATAATAATTTCCGGCGATATCATATAATAATATTAGTTACACTACTATATATGGCGATCGCAATAATTATGATGATGGGTAAGGGAAATATGTAATAAAATAAGACGACTTACCTTGTGATTGGCTTTAAATTGAACAGTAAACTAACGTGAATTGTGACTGGATTCCACCAAAAATAAACTAACGAAATTAAATTTCGGGTGGGAGGAACTTTTCAGTATAAGACCTTGAGCGGCTTCTGTTTCCTCACTCAGATTCCATTCTCAACAGACCCCAGGATAGGAGTTAGTAATAGGTTTTCTTTATAAGATATGAAAAAAGATTAACATAGTTACTTGTGAACTTAACAGTGTAAAACTACTAACAAAATCAATAGAATCACAGTTCAAGGAAATCTTCCTCAAGTGTTATGAGTTAGGAGTGCACATTAACCTTAGCTCGAGGGGAAAGACTGCATCTTAACAGCTGCAGTAGCCACTATAGGCCATGATGTGAAACAGTTTGGACAGTACCTATTCATACTGAAGGGGTAAGTTGTAACATGTATTTTCCTTATTTTATATGTGCATTTTACATGTATAGAATGCTTATTTCTGTACAGCTGTTGTTGCAGACTTTCGTCCTAGATAATTGGGCTGATATTATGTTTCACTTCATGCATTCTAAATTCATCTGTTCTGTCTACACGGAGTATCTTTCTGCTGCAACATTGGGTTTTATCTACGTTATTTTTATAATTTCGTATCAGCGTTTCTTTGATTAAACTTTGTATTCATATTGACTGATAGTGTTTTATTAATGTTATTATTAGCAGGTTGTATTGAAGTGTTATATTCTTGAACCAACCTTGAAGGTTAACGGTCAAAAGTTATGGAACGTAATTGCAACTTGTAGAACACTTCAGAGAACAAGTCTCGTTCAGACGACTAAACATATTTAATACCGTTCATCATTTCATCATGAATACTTAACAAGATATGACACATTGAAGACACTTGCTATCACAGTTCTAGAGTTCATTTCTTATCAGACATTGTACGTCTGTCGTGTAACCGTTTTCATATAGTTCATGTCTTTGACCAAATCTATTTTATCAAGCATTTGGTGTAACTATTATATCTCTGATTAATAGTGACATAAAGGAGTGATTCACACATCCAAAAACTGTGTCTATTATATTAATTCACTTTTGGCATTCATAGCCGGGCTCTATCAGCCTTACATATTCTATCTGCGATCGTATTTCACGACTTTCGCGTTTAATAATTATTGCGGTTAAGAATACCGACTTATATAACTCCGGACTCAATGGTCCTTACACATTATTAATTTATTGCTTTACCAGCATTACATTAACGGTTATACACTATCATAAGTGGTTATACTACACTATTAAAAACACTGTTCTCTGCCCGAAGGCTACACATAGGACTACTGTTGCTAGCCTAACGCGTCATACAACGCCACACGCGAACTTTATCATTTTATTCAGTAGAGGTGTTACATGGTGCGACCATCTGAATCAGGTTCAAAGCAAAATGCTCGCCGACCATGCAACAATCCTCAACAGTTGCGTATGAGGCTGGCAGCTTCATCAAGTAAACAATTGCCACACGAACCACCACTGCAAGAGCTGATGACTGCTTTGTGCACGATTCCTCCCAAGGAATCATTAGCAGAGCTAGCTCAATGATCCATAGGGAGCAGAAAGAAGATGATGATGACATCATTATATACATATATATGTTGGGAGCGGCGGTGTGGTGCAGGGCAGATTATGTTTAGTAATAATCATGGTTGTGGCTTGACACCGCAGAGCGCACCTATAAAATAATAATGAATGTGTGCTATGCCTTGGAAGTGTGACGTGAGAGGTGTGATCCTTGGGCGTTTTTTCCATTGTTGTGGCGGGAAAGAGAGACGTGTGAAGAATTGCGGCAAAGAGAGACGTGTGAATAATGGCGGGAAAGAGAGAGATGTATAAAAAGGTGGGAAAAAGAGAGGGTGCAGGAGAGTGTCTTGTTTAGATTAGCCAGAGTGGCTGGTGTATGAGTTTCAATTAGGAAACTGTTATAAAAATGTGCAAGTTTTTGAAGCCAAAGTATGGTGAACATCGTGAGAGAACTGGAAGTTCTCAGTGTTTGCCGCTGTGGCAAAGATGTGCATTCGTGACTAGAGGAATAACTAGTCGGTTTAAGTCGGTAGTGACCCGACTGTACATGTTTAAAGGCCATGTTGAAAATAGACCGGTTCTGATCGTGCTAGGCATGAAGCATGAATAGGAGTTGTGTGCCTATATCCGATTTGTGCATATATTCACTGGCATGTATATTCATCGTATCGTTGTATTAAATGTGCAGAACTGTTGACCAGAGTTACAGACTGTTTCTTCGAGTTGGAGTGAGTGCACTTGTTACATTGTGTTTATAACTCAGTTGTCGTTGTCTGATTAAGTGAGTGACATCAAAAGGTATAACGACCTGTAAACCCTAATCGCACTTGAGACATTTACACTAATGAAAATATGAACTCGGGAAGAGCTAAATATGACAACTGATGTCTAGACCATCTAGAGCTACACCGTGCATCAATCAAACAAACACATACACACGCAAAGTGTAGCCTTCAAGTAAAAAGGCATTAGCTCTTAAAACACACACACACACACACACACATATATATATATATATATATGTGTGTGTGTGTGTGTGTGTGTCTGTGAGAGACAGAGACAGAGACAATGATGCATTTGTCTTGTTCCGCTCTCCTGGCACACTTTCACCTGACTTGAGAGTCTGAGATTTTATGCTCACGAGGATCGAGTAAAATTCAGAGGAAGATGAAATGGTGGAGGAAAGCGCAGTTCGCCTTATGCTTACATCAGGAGACATTTGATTTTATCTATCTCTCAGTTCCTGGTACTAGTTACTAGTACTAATCTCTGGACACCACTTATAACAGACCGGGCCAAGAGGACACTCAAAGCGGCAACATTTGCGGACATTCTCTTTCAATGCAAGGAACTTACTTCCAACAAGCCCCTCAAATCGTGAAGACAGAAGGTGCAGTCAAGACATCACTGTGAACCAGCATCAACGACACAAGACTACAGCGACGACTTTTCGCCGCAACTTAACAGGTAAGTTGTTATAACTGACACAGATTCTTGGCACTAAAACTATTCCGTTAGATTTCACATTTCTGATGAATAAATAATTTTTCTTTAACAAAAAAAACAATCATAATCAATTATTTAACTGTTTTCTAATAGTTACCCATATGCATTCTTTACTCTTCTTCTTCTTTCTTTGATCATTAACCGCGGACTGTTAAAGCGTTCAGTGGCCTTCACGTTTGGTGGCATCTTGTAGGGCAGCAACAAACTGCTTCCACTTTGCTCGGTCAACGGCTGTCGTTTGTGCAGTGCCCTAGCTCTGATTTACTCTTTTATCTGGGCATCCACAGTTCTCTGCAAAGTTTTTTTTGGTCGGCGTCTCGCTTTCCGTCAGGGATCCATAGGATAGCTGTTCTTGTGATGGTAGCTGGGACTCTTCTGTGGACGTGGCCAACCTAATTCCAGCGTCTGTTAGCAATGATGGTGTGCCTGTCCTCTTGGTTGTTTCGAGTAAGCAGCTCTTGGTTGGTGATGGTTTTCGGCCAAAAGATTCGGATAATTTTCCTTAGGCAGAGTGTGTTGAAAGAGGACAATTTCGACATTTCCAACCTGATACTCTTCAGCATTCCCCATCATTCAGAAGCTCAGAAAGTACACGACTCTCATACAGTCTTAATTTTGTATTTATAATGTATTGAGAAGACTCCCAGATATTTAAGCCTGCAAAGGCTGTTCTCGCTGTATTCATTCTATTGTTGGTGTTTTTGCTTGTTACGCCGTCTGATGTTACTATACATCCTAGGTATGTGAGTGTGTCTTCTTGTCTAGCTTTTGGTCCCTTATTGTTATGGGCTCAGGAGTGCCCACATTGAGTGTCATGACTTCTGTCTTCTTTAGATTGATGTTCAGACCCACCTGCAGGCTATTATTTTTTCAGTGTATCTACTTTTTCTTGGATGTGTTGATGTGGATGTGTCATTAATGTAATATCATCTGCATATTCTTAATCTTTCAGTGAAGAGAATGTTGTCTGTCTTATTCCTCTCGGACGGTCCTCTGTTATCTGGCGCACCACCCAGTCTATGAATATTAAAAATAAAGTTGTTGATAAGAAGCATCCTTGTCGTACTCCCGTCTCCAATCAAAAGCTAGATTGCTCTATCCAACACTACATGTAAAGTTAGCATAGAGGCTTTTGATGATGGAAACAATGCTGTGGGAATTCCATAATCACCTCAGTATTTTTCATATGCTATCCCTGTGTGTGCTCTAAAAAGCCTTTTAAAAATCAACGAAATTAATGTATAGCAGTCTCTGCCATTCTGAGCACTGCTCTATAATGTTTCAGAGGGTGCAGATATAGTCTGCGCATCTTCCATTCTTTCTGAATTCTGCTTGTTCTTTGCTCAGTTTATGGTCTACTGCTTTTGACATTGTCCGCGTAATTAGCCTGTCCAGTATTTTTTAAGGAACTAAGAGCAGAATAATTCTTCTCCAGTTGTTGCAGTCGCTTTTCTTGGGCAATTTGACAATCATTCCTTTATTCCACTCTATTTGTGTTGTCTCTGTTTGCCAGACTTGTGCAAATAGTGGTTCTAAAAGTTCTGATGCTAGTTCAGGGTCTGCCGTAAATAGCTCTGCATTTAAAGTGTCGTGACCAGGAGCTTTTCCATTAATTAACCATTTGATAGCTGTGATGATTTCTTCTCTTCGTGGAATGTCTGTGTTTACGTCTAGATTATTTTCAGCCTGAGGAACATTCAGCTACATCTCTGGTTGTTCCATATTCAGTGCTGTCCCTGAAGTATCTGCATATCTGGTTTCATGCCATTGTGCTTTGGTGATAAGATTTCGTTGTTTATCGCTTACTAATGTAATATTGTTTGCACCTCGTTTTCCACTGATGGTTTTAGTTATTTTATATAATGTGCTTTTTCATTTCTCTCTGCTGCCTCTTCTGTATGTCTTGCAAGATCGTCTAGGAAATGTTTTCCTTGGCCCAAGTGTTGCGGCCTCTCGGGACCCCCGTGTGTTATGGGTGCTTCGATGACTTCTAGTATTTGAGGATGACCAAGTTATTATATGCGTATTCAGTTTATAGAGTCAAAGTCCCTCGGGTTCTTATCACTTTTGTAGGATTCCGTAATACTGTTCGTTGGTATCGATAATGTCTGCTTAACCCTTGTGATACATTCTGTGCTGAATATGTTTCATATTAAATATTCGACCCTTGACTGACCTGTGTTAGTCTCTTGTCTTATTGATTATATTGGCAGTGTGAGATGCAGCGTGTTAAGACATTAATCATCACTGGTCATGATCAGTTGAAGATGAATAGCATTTAACTCAACTCCGAATACGATAGTTGATAAGACTGTGATTTTGACGACTCAAAATATTTAATTAGTAATTTCATACCATGAGCAGACACCAACTACATGGGAACAAAAGTCACATCACATTCATATACGATCTGTAAGAGTTCTCATTATTTCATAAGCACATGTTCACAATCT
Source organism: Oreohelix idahoensis (assembly GCA_024509875.1). Taxonomy (NCBI): domain Eukaryota; kingdom Metazoa; phylum Mollusca; class Gastropoda; order Stylommatophora; family Oreohelicidae; genus Oreohelix; species Oreohelix idahoensis. The sequence goes on from JAMPIV010017379.1 coordinate 300,774, forward strand.
CTATCTAGAGTTCTGGTTAGAGGTCAGTTCCTTTTAACGGCCAATGTCCTTTGGCATAAATTCAGAGGCTAACTAGACTTACTCCCGTCGCTAGTTTATACAATAGCCTGTTGCACTAGACTTAACTATCCTGCTAGTTTTGCAATACACTTATTATGCTAGGCTTATGTCTACTGCTAGTCGTTTAATATCCGTTACACTAGGCTTACGCTTGCCGCTAGCTGTACAATATCCATCTATACTAGTCTTACACTATTGCTAGTAACATAATGTTCCTTTGGCATACCACGCCGGGCTAATCTGCCATAATTATGCAAACTGCGTTATTCATACGACGACTTACGTTTGGTTCAAGAAATACACTGCTCAAATGGCTTCCCAGCCACACAATTAATAAGTGGTTGTACCACACAATATCAGTGGCAATGGCCACACTTCTGAAACACACTGCCGTTCGGGTCAAATGGCCCCACAAGTCGAATCACGTTATAAAGACATACGCGTCATGCATAGTGATATGCATACTTGTCGTTACTATATTCAATTGCGATGTTCCATGGTGCAGCAATTCGAGTCGGCCAAACTCAAATGCCTGCACACATGCAACAATCATCGACATCGGTCGATGAGATATATCTCTCTTCGTTTGAGGTGTTCCATGATACAGTCATTCGGATCGTGCACAAATCCAAATGCCTGTAAGCATGAAACAATCATCGACATCAGTCGCGGAGATATAATCATTTGAGGAATGCGCCATGCTGCAGACATGAAGCAATCCTCAACATCATCCCCCTCACTTCCAAACGTGACACTTGTGGCACGGATGATAGTGATGGAGAAGACGCCCGTCTCCCGAACATATCAATATTAGTACTACCTACTTATAACTATGATAATCATTAAGTAGACACATTAAATTTTATAACATTAATAATAGCACTTGTCAACATGGTGACTAAAGAGTTAATTCAATTTCTTCTCAGAGAAGTTGCGCGATAAAAGATCTGCCAAGTTATTGTCTGATCCAGCAATAGGCAGGATCGTAAATGAAAATTCTTGAATCAACAAATACCATCGGTGTATTCTAGCGTTACGCATAGTTCTAGCTGTTATGTAAGTAAGAGGACTATGGTCTGTCATAATGTAAAAGTGCGTGCCGATGAGATATCTTGACAGCTTCTCCAGGCACCAGACCATCGACAGGAGCTCACGTTCACCTGTCGCATACTTCTGTTCAGCCGGAGTCAGTTTCCTCGACACATAGAAACATGGATGGAGTGTTTCCTTGTAACATTGAAGTAAACAACCACCCATGGAGTAGCTCGAGGCATCTGATTGGAGAATGAATGGAATACGTATATTCGGTAATAACAAAATAGGTGCATTGCTAAATAATTTCTTAATTGTTACCAAAGCGCTTTCGCAATCTTTGTCCCAACGTACCTTATTAGGACTACCTTTGGTCAACAGTGCGGACAAAGGTGTAGATAGTTGTGCGAAATGCGGGATGAACTTATGGTAATAGTTTATCAGGCCTAAAAGGCTTCTAACTTGTTTCTTAGTTGAAGGGGTAGAAATCTCAAGAATTCTTTTGACTGTATTGTCGTCAGGATACAGTTTGTGGTTACCTATTCGGTGACCAAGAAAAGAAATTTCCTGACAACCTATTTGGACCTTTGAAGGTCGCACAGTCAAACCATGCATACGTAACGTATGTAGAAGGGAAGTTAAACCATCAATATGGTCTTCCCACGAGTCATGAAATAGGCAGATGTCATCGATGTACGTGATGACATCTTTACGATCGCCAAGAAGGCGGCGCATCATGCGCACAAACGTCGCTGGCGCATTTACCAACCCAAAACACATATAATTCCATTGGTAGAGCCCAAAAGGAGTTGTGAAAGCTGTGTAAGGTTTGGCATTTTCGGCAAGAGGAATTTGCCAGTAGCCTTTTGAGAGATCTAGTTTGCTAAAGAAAGTAGCATTAGATAATTCAGACAAAAGATCATCTAAAAGTGGCATAGGCTCACCGTCTGTGATTGTAATTTTGTTCAATCGCCTAAAATCAATACAAATACGTAAAGAATCATCCTTCTTTTTAACAATCACCATTGGGAATGCATATGGTGATTCCGAAGGAGATATCACACCTAAACGTATCATCTCCTTTAACTCTTTCTCTCTACCCTATCTTTGTGGTGTAAAGATATAGGATAGGGTCTAAGTTTGATAGGTTTATAATCAGTAAGAGTAATATCATGGGATATAAGCGATGTCTGACCTGGAAGGTCGGTGAGAACATCATTGAAAGAAATGAGAATATCCCGAACTTGATCTTGTTGAGAAGAAGACAGTGAAGAAGAAATAGTCACGTCTTTCCAAGATTCCGATGATTGCAAAGAAGGTAGTTGGAATTGTAAAGGGATAGACGAAGTGGTATCTTCTTCATGAACAACTGCAAAAGAAGCAGTATGATGTGAAGAATCATCAATAGAGTTAATAACAGGAATTAATTCCTGTGGTCTTTCAACTGCTAATTTTAGCATGTTGACGTGGAAGGTTTTGATTTTACCTCTAACGTTCACTGAGTAGTCAACATCTGTGACTTGTTTGATAACATCAAATGGACCTTGCCATGATATCAGTAATTTGTTATCGTTATGAGGTAGCAACAACCAAACTTTTTCCCCTGGTTTGAAGGATCTTAATATTCTCTTTTGATTATGTAATAATCTTGATCGTTGAGTGGCTGATTTTATACTCTGGGATGCATAAATGCACGCATCGATGATTCGTTGTCGGAGATCAATCACTAACTCGTAGCTGTTTCGAGTGGCTGTATCAATTGATGCTCCAATCAACAAATCCTTGAGTATCATCATTGGTCCGCGCGGATTCGAACCATAAACCAATTCGAACGGAGACCACCCCGTGCTTTCGTGGGGCACTTCACGAAAAGCAAACAGGGCCGCCGGCAGAAGCCTGTCCCATTCACGAGGGCATTCTTCAGTTATCTTAGATAACATCTGTTTTAGAGTGCTATTGTAGCGCTCGCACACACCGTTTGATTGAGGCCTATACGCACTACAAAACGAGTGGTGAACAGATAACATGGATTCTAAATCCCTCATAATGTTGGAAGTAAATTGTGATCCTTGATCTGACAAAATATCTTCCGGAAAACCGATTCGACAAAATATCGAAAATAATGCATCAGACACAGATGCAGTTGTGATGGTTTTCAACGGTATGGCCTCTGGCCAACGCGTGCAAAGATCTACGCAAGTTAAAATATAACGAAATCCATTATTTGAAACAATTGATAACGGACCCACTATATCTACTGCAATCTTTTTGAAAGGTCTCTCAGGCACGTCTGTAATCTGTAAGGGTGCCGTATGGAACCTGCCCTTACGTGCTATACCTTGGCATGTTGTACATGATTTGCAGTATAACTTTGTATCCTTATTAACCCCAGGCCAATAAAATTGTGACGTAACACGAAACAATGTTCTTTTGATCCCCATATGCCCTGCCATAGGGGAGTCATGACCTGTTTGTAGGACCAATGGTCTGTATTCCTTAGGTACTATCACTTGATGTATAATTGTTTTGCCATCATCATAATATCTAGTGAGTATTGATTTCTTTATCTTGAACCATTGTTTAGCCCCTCTTGTGTATTTAATAGTTTTTTGTTCTGCTCGGCTAAACAATCCTTGTAAAGTTGGGTCACTCTTCTGTTTTTCTGCAAAAACAGAAGGTGAAACAGTGCCAACTTGAGACATAATTGTATCTATTATAGGAAGAGGTGGTGTAGCCGTATCCGTAGCTAACTGTTGTGCTCTCGTTACAACAGCATTTGCCACCTGTGGGTGAGATTCAACCCACATTGCAATCTCCTCAGGAGTGCAATCTTTAACTCCTGGTATGTTTCCTATTATAATTTCAGTTATGGGTGCTCTCAAGCCGCAGGCATAGACAGTGCCTGTGTAAAAAGGAGTATCAATGTATACTCGTGCCACAGGGAAAGTTTCTATATTCCCACCAAATGTGACACACTTAACTGATTTGCCTGTAAAAGCAGAGGGCTCGATAAGCGAGTGCTTTATGCCTATGGTTGAAGACCCAGTGTCCCGCAAAACTCTTACTACCTTACCCTCCAATATTCCGGGATGAAATGTAAGATAACCGACATTTACACATGCCGACATTGTTGGCATACAATGGCCACAATCAAGTGTAATTGTAGACTTTAATCTGTCTTTCGACTGACACTCATAACATGTATCATTCATTACCATACATGCGTTCGCATGATCATTATCATCATTACCTTTTTCCTTTTTAACACTGCAACTATTTGCATGTCTCTGTTTATTTTTGTCTCTCGACGGAGATCTGGCATTACCTTTGTTATTATTGACTGACTTTTTATTGCTATAATAAAAATCAGTAGAGTCATCCTTCCTGGCATCTCTACCATAAGATGATCTCTGCTTATAGTATCCTTTTTGATGTGAACCATCATAATCCCTGCCTCTGTGATACCCACGATCATGAGGTGAATATCCTCTATAACCTCGTCGATATGAATTCGAAGGAGAGCGATGACGACGGAAGTTATAAAAACCTCTGTCGGATTGATAATAATCTGAACGACAACGTCCATCAAAGCTCTTCGATCGAGGTCTGTGATCATGTTGTGCCGCACACACAGGCATAGGATCTCGAATAGTCGATCTATGAAGATCTTTATTCTGATGTGCGGTCTGATACTGTCTTCCGAGTTTTTCATACTCATCGATAGAATTAGGATGTCTTTCCTGTAAAAATGCTTCTAATTCAGTGCTGCATGCGGATAAAACTTTATCTCGCAGCATGAGATCTATAACACCTTCATATGTTTTATTTATACCAGACAGATCAATCCATCTGCTAAGGAAATGTTTAATAGATGCAATGAATTCACCAAAATCTGCATCCTTGCTTGGTTTAGCCGCATGAAAGCGATCTCTGAATCCAGACTCAGTTAACTGGAAACGTCTTAGTAATACCTCTTTTACGACATCGAAATCGCTTCTGCTCTTTTCATCAAGACTCATGAAACATTTAAGTGAGTCACCAGTCAAAAAAATCAAGTAAAAGACTGCTCCATCTTTCCTTGGGTATGTTCAGAGCTGTGACCTTGATGATGAATCTAGATATAAAAGAGTCAACACAATCGCGAGTTTGGTCAAAATGTGGCATTTTTAACTTAGGATAAAAAATATTTGTAGCAGCCGCAGTCTTAGTCTGTTCAGACTGCACTTTAGCTAATTCTAAAGCTTTTTCTTTTTCTGCATGAAGTTTTAATGTTTCCATTTCCATGGCATTTTTATGTGCTTGATCCAGTTGCATAAGTTCCATTCTCCTTAATTCCATTCTTTCCTTCTCTAGTTCTCTGTCTTTTTCTTGTTGAGCTAAATCTTTATCTTTCTGCTCTCTGTCTTTTTCTTGTTGAGCTAATTCTTTATCTTTCTGCTCTCTGTCTTTTTCTTGTTGAGCTATAGTCAGTCGTTCTAATTCCAATTTCATGGATATTTCTTTTTCCTTCAATTCCCTTTCTTGGGTTAATTCAAACCTCCTAAGCTCATCAGCTCGTTTAGTCATTTCGCGCTGTTCCATTCTTTCCAGACGCGATAAATATTCATCATATTTCGTATCTGCAAAACTTTGTAGTTCCGCCCCTGATTTTCCATAACTTTTTCCAATATCAATGAATTCCTGTAGTGTAGACATGATAATAGGTTTCTGAGTACCTTCAATAGTCTATAATATACACCAGGATTACAGAACTCACTATAATATGTACATGAATATATTAATCAATAACAAACAAGTTCCAAGAACATGTGACAAAGACAGTGAAAACAATCAAATGAGTTACAATGAAATGATTTTTCAATTATACGACAACTCTTTACACTTATAAAGTAAATAAAGGAGACTTATAAACAGTAATCAGTAAAAGAAAGAGAAGAATTTACATCACAAAAATATAACAAGACAAGTCGTCATAAACGAACGTGTAGACAAAGAATGTTTAGATCACACACGAAAACAATTGTCAACAGTACTGAAATTAGGTTATGTAAATAAAGAGGACGTAATTCACTTGACGAAACTGCTAAGTACACAAAATATGGTTATATTGCGAACTGAGGAAACATTTATGTCCTGACTCGAAAGAAAAAATATAATCAGTCAGATCCTCAGTCAGCAGTATAAGCATGCAAATCTAATAGAAGTTAACATTCACTGAAGCTTTCCTGGGAAAATTCCAGTCAATATTAAACACGACGAGTATACAAATATACGGATAAACATGAATGGGGAAACACAGATGATAGTAAAAAGTAAGTAAAGTGATGATGAACTGTAGACCAAAGCTAATGCAAGGACAATATGATAATGTTCAAGCGCCTAAGTACAATCAAGAACCTATCTGTTTAGCTGTCCCTCTGAGAAATACATGAATGCATGTAATTCTAATCCTAGTGTCTTCAACAGCTGAAGTCCATTGATGATAGACCTTGACCTTCGCAGTAGGGAACCGTTTGAAAGTATTGCTTCGGTCTTCGAACGTAGTTTCTTCAATCGATCTGCGTCGCAGCCTCAGATGAATTTGATGAAGAGATACATTCTCCACTGGTTCAGGTTCTCGAGTGGAAGATTACCGTTCTATCTGCGTGTATCAGTCTCTTGTGGAAGAAAAATTCGGATTCTCAAGCAATGTTGTCTGCTAACGTTGACGGCATCAATGTAGTGACGTCACTTTCTGTCCTGCGCATTTCAGTTGCCAGTTAGGCTTGAATGAATGATTTTGCCTTCATAACGTTCATCATCAGTTTGACTTTCTTCGATACTTGAAGGGGGAATCCAGTATTCTCGAAATCCAGACACTTTCTGACACCAGTATGTTGCGAACTCTCGGGACCCCCGTGTGTTATGGGTGCTTCGATGACTTCTAGTATTTGAGGATGACCAAGTTATTATATGCGTATTCAGTTTATAGAGTCAAAGTCCCTCGGGTTCTTATCACTTTTGTAGGATTCCGTAATACTGTTCGTTGGTATCGATAATGTCTGCTTAACCCTTGTGATACATTCTGTGCTGAATATGTTTCATATTAAATATTCGACCCTTGACTGACCTGTGTTAGTCTCTTGTCTTATTGATTATATTGGCAGTGTGAGATGCAGCGTGTTAAGACATTAATCATCACTGGTCATGATCAGTTGAAGATGAATAGCATTTAACTCAACTCCGAATACGATAGTTGATAAGACTGTGATTTTGACGACTCAAAATATTTAATTAGTAATTTCATACCATGAGCAGACACCAACTACATGGGAACAAAAGTCACATCACATTCATATACGATCTGTAAGAGTTCTCATTATTTCATAAGCACATGTTCACAATCTCTGTCTAGAGTTCTGGTTAGAGGTCAGTTCCTTTTAACGGCCAATGTCCTTTGGCATAAATTCAGAGGCTAACTAGACTTACTCCCGTCGCTAGTTTATACAATAGCCTGTTGCACTAGACTTAACTATCCTGCTAGTTTTGCAATACACTTATTATGCTAGGCTTATGTCTACTGCTAGTCGTTTAATATCCGTTACACTAGGCTTACGCTTGCCGCTAGCTGTACAATATCCATCTATACTAGTCTTACACTATTGCTAGTAACATAATGTTCCTTTGGCATACCACGCCGGGCTAATCTGCCATAATTATGCAAACTGCGTTATTCATACGACGACTTACGTTTGGTTCAAGAAATACACTGCTCAAATGGCTTCCCAGCCACACAATTAATAAGTGGTTGTACCACACAATATCAGTGGCAATGGCCACACTTCTGAAACAAACTGCCGTTCGGGTAAAAACCCACAAGTCGAATCACGTTATAAAGACATACGCGTCATGCATAGTGATATGCATACTTGTCGTTACTATATTCAATTGCGATGTTCCATGGTGCAGCAATTCGAGTCGGCCAAACTCAAATGCCTGCACACATACAACAATCATCGACATCGGTCGATGAGATATATCTCTCTTCGTTTGAGGTGTTCCATGATACAGTCATTCGGATCGTGCACAAATCCAAATGCCTGTAAGCATGAAACAATCATCGACATCAGTCGCGGAGATATAATCATTTGAGGAATGCGCCATGCTGCAGACATGAAGCAATCCTCAACACCAAGATTGACGCTTTACATCCTTGTCAAGCTGACTTTACGGCTCCCTAAATATTTCCTTTTTTTCATTTCATTTCTCATCGCCACGTTGTTTAGCGTGTCTTGAATCTCAAGCATGATTTGCTTTGTTCTAAAAGTTAACCATTTTATTTCTTTACCCTTATTTTAACAAAATTTCATCATAAATAAATATACGTGAACACACACACACACACACATATATATATATATATATGTATCTATACCTGCTTACAATCAAAAGAACAACTGAAAGAGTTGCTCAGCCTAGGAACTGCCCAACATCACGCAAGAAACTAAGTAACGGGAGAAATGAGCATTAAGACCTACAAGCTGAGAGAGCCAGAAATTAAGACAAGATATCAGGGGCTTATTACTGCAGCAGTGAGCAACACGGAAGAACAACCTGATGACTTGGAAACCCTCTGGCTTAAATTCAAGGACATCAAAAAGACAGCTGCTGCAGAAACATGTGGTGAAGTCCGACTTGGGAACAAGAGAAAGAGGACACCTTGGTGGACAGAGGAAGTCAAAGAGAAAATAAGAGAGACGAAAATGGCATGGAAACAATACTTAGGAGCTAAAAACACAACAGGACAAATGGAGAAATATAGAGAATATGTGACACTCAGAACAGAAGCAAAGAACAAGGTGCTAGCAGCAAAACAGAAGTCCTGGGAAGAATTTGGAGAAAAGCTAGAAAAAGATGCGCAAGAAAACCAGAAATTGTACTATAATACCCTAAGGAACATGAGGAAGGAAAAACAATGCCCTCTCAAATTTATAAAGGACATGCAAGGCAAATTGCTTACTGCCCCGAAGGAAGTAATGGAAAGATGGAAAGAATATTTCTCAGGCAGCAGGGCATGATGGTATAACACCTGAAATGGTTAAGTGCATGGGGGCATCAGGCGACCTATTAGAAGAAAATTTCAGCACCTCTGATTAATGCTATACAGAGCTTCTACAAATCTTGAAGAAATTATGTGAGGACAGCAAACCATAAGTCAGAAGAGTTCAGGACCACCACTGGCGTAAGACAAGGTGATATCCTGTCATCTTATCATTTCATACTCCTCATGGACGATGTCATAAAGGCACGTAAGGAGAGAACAAGAAAGTATTCAGTGGGGTACTGGAAGATGTGACAGGTCTGTATTTCAGAGCTGGCATTTGCAGATGATGTTGCCCTGATTGCTAAATCAGAGGCACATCTCCAATCCAACCTGCAAGTCTGGAAGGAAGAGCTGGAGAAGAGAGGGATGGTCATAAGCAGCTCTAAAACAAAATCCATGGTGATATCACGAGAAGAAAGAAGACATCAGATTAAGCTGGGAGAACAGGTCCTGGCGCAAGTCGACCACTTTAAATACCTCAGAGCTATTATAGACCGAAAGGGGGGCATCAAAGAAGAGTTGGCACTCAAAAAGCAGCAGCTAAGAGACTTTTTCAGGCCATAAATCGAGGATTCGTCAGCAAGAGAGAGGTTGGTAAGAAAACAAAGATGGCTGTATACCGCTCCACCTATGTCCAGTTCTTGACATATGGATGCGAATCATGGGCAAAGACTACAACCCACAAAAGCCAGATCCAAACCTCAGAAATGAGGTATCTGAGGAAGGTGGTTGAAGTAACAAGAAGAGACATGGTCCGCAACCAGACGATACGTCAAGGCCTAAAATTCCACCCCCTGCAGACCCAAGTAGAGCAGTCCCAACTAAGATGGTTTGGCCATGTCTGCAGAATGGGAGAAGATCGGCTACCACGACAAGCATGGTAAACAAAGAGCCAGGGATCTAGACCCCAAGGACGACACAGAGTACGCTGGGAGGACAACAATAGACAATCTTTGAAGGACCGAGGACTAGAGTGGAACCAGGCCAGGAGGAAAACAGCTGATAGGACAGTCTGGCTCTCTCTCTTTCAAACCTCTACACCTCACGGTAGAAGGGGAATGACTTAGTAAGTAAGTATATATATATATATATATATATATATATATATATATATATATATATATATATATATATATATATATATATATATATATATATATATATATATATATCCTAAGTTTGAGTTGATAACTTGGTTGAGTGAACTTGATGTCTGCACCCGTATGACTCAGTAAAAAACATATATCCATTGTTAATAATTAATACTTTCCTGAATGACTTTTGGCTAAGGAGGGAGGGAGGGAGGGGGGGTTTCCAAGTGTTACATCGTGACAAATACTTTTTTCTCACAGAAGTGGGCGGGGAATACACACTTTACTACAAACATAGTAAACGCAGTTGTTGTACTTTCAATCATAGCATCCCTGTAAGACACCCTGAAATAGGATCACCATCCTCCTAGTTATATTTCTGCTAGGAGTAATCTTGAGCGAAGGTTGCTACCTTTTGAAAAAAACCTCATCCTTTTACTCCACTGTCAGGCCATTCGTGGACCACTACGGCAGATCAAGGGAGGCAAGCCATGACAGTTACAATAACAAATGTAGCAAATAACAATAAGTACAAATGAAACAATTGAATGAACTGTAAATTAAATGAATTAAAATATATAAATATATATAACAAAACTTCACTGGACAACTAAATTTTCCTGCCACATTGCATGAATAAATCCGAAAAGCGTGTAACGAAATTAAAAAAAAAGGAAATTACACAAGTTAAGACTATATATATAGCACACAAAACTATCAACAATAAAAACACACTGTTACTTGTCGTTTTGATGATAATGTTAATATGCAATAACAGGATAGTTCCTGTGGCCAAGATACCAGCTAGGTTAGTAAATCTTTCTGACACCGCTACCAGCCAACACCACTCAGAAGTATTTCAGTCACAACTGACTAAGTGGACTAAATACAGTTTATTTTGGACAGCACGTAGCTCCACGGGTAATACAATCTAGGCCAACAATATCACGGCATACAATCGACAGTCAGTTCATGTCAAGAAGGCTGTCGTTTTGTTCTCAATATGGTTTTATATTTTATTAGTAATCACAGAACTCTATTTTAAACACTTTAACAAGCAGGGAGCTCAGACACGTACGTCCACTCGCCATCACACACAATACTCTCTGCTTCGCACTTCTGTACCACCAGTCTCACCTGTCTCACGAGAGCCAGCCAAGCATATCGGCTTAACGTAGCTCACCCGTCTTTTCCAGTGACCCGTATAAAATAAACAAACAAAGAGCCCAGCTGAGCTAAAACTATTATTAGGCACACTTGTTATGAATTTTACTCATAACACACACCCATTATAATGTGTTGTATCTTCTATCACTTGTCATAATAATTATCATTTTCTTTTTCGCTTCTCGTGAAGCCACCATTGCAGCTGATCTCTGGCAGGAATCATGTATGAAAGCATTCATGTGCTCCTACAGCGGTGGTTTCTGTAGCAATTTGGGCCCGTGCACAATCTCACGTTGGTCGCCTCTTCCAGTCATCATGTGCGGGAATCGCACAGGAGCTTCAGTATTTGTATCTGCCTGAAAGTGACGTACTGTCGTATGGTGTATATTGGTGTAGCTACAACAGTAGTTGTCGCTGGGGATGGCATATGAAATATTATGACGAAGGTCTCCAGAAATAGGCTCGTTAAGAAAGGAAGAGACCTATTCAAGATAAGAACAAGAAGAAGAGAATGCGAATGCTTTCCACTGGAAAGAGTTTTCTAGTAAATTATGGAAAGGGTTCTATACAGCACGAGTGATACATTAACGAACTAGATCATGATCAAACGATTATTGGATTTATTAATTAAATATCTACTCATATATGGTTAGTAGTAATTACAACGTGATGATAGTGAAAGACACTTCATACAAATAAACACACAGATGATGATATAAATAATGTAGTTAATTAAATAGGAGAATCAACCTATGTGAAGCGAAATGATGATGTGATATGATATTTGTTACCAAACTGATGTCTAAGCCTAATCTACTCTGTTTATGTGTCTCTATGTGAGTCTTCCGTTTATGATGATACACACGTAAGCGTAGACTGTCCCAGGTAGGTTATGTTATGTTATGTGTGTTATCTCCTAGACGAAGGAGTACTGATGAAAACTTGTTTGTAATTACAACTTTAATGATATACAGTCCTTCAATGTTTGGCACTATCTCTGTAGCATTGAGAAATCGTTGACTGTTGTCTTAAAAAAAAATGTCAGCTGCCAAATCTCTGAAAGGCACTAGCTTGAGTGGCGCTCTTCACGAAATGATCTTGGTATTTAGACTCAACAACTTGAGTAGGTACTCTTGATTCATAAAATATGCTTGGGAGTAAGTTGAGTTTGCTAGCTGCATATGCGAATCAATTTGTAAATGTAGAATCTTGATTCTCAAAATGCGCTCTTGTGAGTGAGTTAAACTTGATAGTTGAATATGTAATCAACTTGCAAATATGGAATCCTGATTCTCAAAATGCGCTCATGTGAGTGAGTTTAACTTGATATTTGAATATGTAATCAATTTGTGAGCACTTGAGAAAAGGTAAATAAAATTGCTGCATCCACCGTCTTAATCGTGGGCGAGAAAGCTTCCCTTTTAACTAAGGAAGTCACGGATGTCATAAAGGCGAATTCTGCTGTCCAGACGTACACTGTTTCTAGCTTCATTCTGGTTAGACGTCAAACACGTAAGGTGTAGACTCAGACGTCTGTTGGACATAAGACACGCAATAATCCTCGTAAGGTTTCACACTTAATATCAATGGTTGACTTTTTTATACTACTCCTCACAAATGATGATTTTAATTCTGTAGTAATTATGTATGACACGAGATGCACCTGATAAGTGTTAACTATATTGCTCATGGGAGTGTGTGCACATGCAAATCTGTGTAGATGATCTAACAATGTAGATGGAGTTGAAGTATGAACTATCAATTACCTCCTATCACCTTAAAGGAAAATATTTTGATTTAATTAATCATTTATGAGAAGGATTAATTGAAAAACTGTCTTCTGCACATTTAGCTATGATGCTAAGTGCAAAAGTGATCTTAACCAAAGACTAAGAAATTATATTAATAGTTTTAAAAACATTCACTAACCTCCTTTTCCCTTCTATTCCTTAAGAACAATATAAACTCCACATACGCGAATTAAATATCCACACAGGAATGAACAGGTTTACTCAGGATAAGCTCTGGGAAAATCTTCTGCCTCGCAAATGTTGGATACTTCGTGCTGATCTCCAGGGAACATTACGCTACATTATATTTCTAAAATGTCCCAGCTGGGTCTGTTGGGCCGGTGACGTATAACTCCTCCCAAAAACCAATTGGCAAGAGCCCATCTGGTCACCCAGGCCTTGGATCTCTCTTGTCCCCTGTCAGCACGTGTCACTGGCTAAAGTGGGATGGGCTATTCGCCACAAACTTTCAGTGCAGTGCTGCATGACAAAAAGGAGTTTGATGATTGGCTGGCTAATGCAAAAAAACTCCCGCCTTCTAACTGTCACAAAGCTTTCTGTGTGTTTATCGCTTTGCGTGTCAATTTTATTTCATTATAACAAAGATTGTCCATGTCACGGGCCTTTTATGTCCCACGCCCGGAGTCCATTGTTTGCGTGCGTCCATTGTTCCCCAGTGTGGGGAAATGTCGTCTGTTTGAACAGCGGACTAGCCATGAACAGGCTAAACTCTATTGTCCAACCGGCTCCTTAAAAAATAATCAATATCCCAAGGTGGTATGTCTGACAATATTTACACGGAGGAAAAAGATATAAAAAAAACTGTACCATGCTCATGTGTGTTTCACCAGATTTCCCACAAGGCAATCTGGGGTCGGCATGATAACGTCATTTGTCAGAATAAATCAAAGGCGTGTTAAAGTTCAATGGTGATTAGAAGATCAACTTTAGCAGCGACGAAAGAGCAAAATGTGGTTGAAAATTCAATGAAAGAAGATGATGAAAAAGAGAGCGATAAGACTTGGCACTCGTTTATCACACATACCATAAAATTTATGTGGTTTTGTTGCAGCTTTTTTCTCCAATAATATACCGTAAGGAGCAAAGATGTCGGAGTCCACTTGATGTGTGCTTGTCCAGTTGAAGACTCCCCTCCATGGAGCTTAAATGAAAGAAGAGAAAAAGGATTGCCAGAAAAAAGACTTACCTCTATAGTTCCCACATTACAAGAAGCATATTTATACTTTTATTAACATGCATGAGGTTCACGAAGTTCATTAATATGAAACTATTTTGGTGTGTTAAATGTAGTCACCCCTTTCAACATAAGCGTCATCATCTCAGCGTAACTGCTGAGCATGGAATCATCACTGCACTTTCCTCTTCTGCAGGTGCTTATCGTCGGCTATTCTCAGAGATGACTCCTGACTCTTTGTCTCGCTGGTCGAGGAAAAATCTACGTATTTTTGTGTCATGCAAAGCGGACACAAACGAGTCGCATTGCCTTTTAAGTGACCAAACGCTGGTCGTCCTGAAAACCCTTTGAGACCGCATCCTCACTGATCCCCCTGATACGAGATCGCTTTCATCTCGCGTCGCAGAAAACTCTTGGTCTCCTTACGACTTTTCTCCTGTCAGAATCGCCGCACCATGTGCAGATGGTCACAATTAGTGACTAAATCTGTAGGAGAATCTGGCTTCATAAACTAGACTCGGAAGGTACTCAGTGCTTGTAGTCTCCAGAGAAACTCTGAATTGCAGAGTGGACTATGTACAGTTAGCCTAATACCAGATGCATTGTTATAAGGAATAATTCTTGACATACCGGTAAGAATACTTAGAAAATCGCAGCTCTAGTTAATTTTCTTCAAGTTTTTCTTAAAGTAATTTTATGTGGCGGGGTAATTTATTATTATTTAGTTAGCCACCAACCAAAATCACTTAGGTGTTAATCAATTAGCTTTTCAAGTACGGTGTGTGTGTGTGTGTGTGTGTGTGTTTATATTAATATAAGTGGCTACCAATTTGTTAACTACTAGTATCTTTTTTAAATGATGTGTATATATTGATGTTGATAATTATTGTATCAGCCCATTTTTGTGTTGTAACCGTTAAAGGGCATATTTATATTTTTTTCCTGTAGTTTTGGGTAACCCTAAAGTTAGGGAACGCACTGCATTCTTTCGAATGAACTTAACTAACTGTTTTATAGGCTCCCACCACAGAGCTAACAGCCCTGTGTTTGTATAATATTTTCCTAGGTTAGCCCGGGCAATCTAGAAGACCGCACTTATTAATTGTCAGAATGCACGGGCGGAATCTCAAAACAATACATGTATATATTTACCTTTCTTGACCCCACTCGTGGCCTAAGACAAAAAGGCACCTCCCCAATTAAGGCCTAACTCGCGGATCCCCGTAGTGTTTACACTTTTCATGCAGACTAGCTAACGAATTTAATCGATAAAGGAAGGAGTCAAGGTGGACTGCGTGTGAAATCTAGGACACCGCACTGGGCGTCCGTGTGAGGATGGGTGGGAGCAGGGATTTTTTGATTTTTGGTGGGAATCTGTAATGCAGTGTTAAAAAAACGTGTAAAATATGTGTTAACCATAATTTGTATTTCGCAGAGAATATTCCAGAGAGTATTGGGAACGAAAAAAAAGGCCCACGTGATAGCATTTTTGTGAGTAAAACTTGGATCATTTTCTGGATCACATCTGTTTTGGATGCACATTCCAGCTCATGATTCTATGATTTCAGACTTCATGACCATTATCTCTTGAATTTCCGGTTAGTGGTCATACGTTACATCTTCACAGCATACGCGTTGTGCGTCACACAATTTGACCCATCTCACGTTTTGTTTCATACAGTCGAGGTGACTGATCTTCATGATTTACTAGGTGCAGATATATGTATTCCTGACGCCTTTAGCTAACGCTGTAAGCCCACGTTTTGCCGGATTACGTGATCCTAATGCAGCTAGTATTATAACAACTTGGCTGCAGATATCATGAAAGTTGAGAGCAGTAAACCACCAAATCCCTGCATATAGATGGCCTCTGGAATTCTAAGATATCGACTATGCCCCTCTGGAGTTAGTTAACTAAACAGGATTAGCCGTCCTTTTACCGATGAGGGGTGCCCATTTCTGCTAGTTTGATTGGACGATTTGGTTGTTGTTTCTTTAGATTAATTATTATTCATTCCATTTTTGTTGTTAATTTTTCGGATGATAAGCTATGTCTAAACATATCTGGTGTGTTCTGTATAACTAGTGGGAAAACATACTCTTAACCACCTCTCGACATCGCCCGTTACAACATGCGTGATGGAAAGGTAGTCCTATTCTTTTTTGTTTTCACAAAGACCCTTGGAAAATATACGTGACTAGAGCCCATCAACTGTATGCATAAGAACATCATTATCATCATCGTGGTCTCACAAAACAGCACCGTCATCATTGCCATCATCATCGTCCCTCGTAGTATCGTAGGGTATTACGAAGATGGTCTATCGAATTTTAAGATCCGTCTGCTGTTGGTGTCTAGCTTTGACTGAATGCCACTTATACCTCACACTTGTTCCACAGACTAGTACCACCAATTGGTACCACCGACTAGTATCATGAAATAGGATAGAAACAAATAAACTCCTGAGTATTGGGTTTCTTGACACTATCCTCCCTGCCATCTACGCATCACCAAAAAATGATGCTTCGATGACAGGTCAATAATGCGAACCGAAAGACAGGGAGGATAGTGTGATTCGCTTGCATAGCTAGGCGGGGTTGTCGCACGGAAGGTCTGGTGTTCAAATCCAGGGTAAGCCACTCATGTCTGTTGTTTTTCTGTTGTCTATTGTTCTACTTCTTTATTTCTTACGAGTGCCTGAAAACATACCTTTATGTTTGTTTCATATTAATTTACCGTTTACAGGCCTCGGGTTTCCCTTCCTTGCGTGTTATAAATGTTTATACAATACCAAAACCTACCTTCTGTCCTGTACTTACTGTTCTAAGTCTACTATCATGTACTAGACACAGTATTAAGGTCTCTTTGTCTTGTGTGGACTGGCCTATACTGTCTGATAGAGAAACAACAGAAGTGATTGCGTCATTAGTAGGCTGTACTGCCCATGGTGGACTTCCAATGTTATGTCTTTCGGTTCGCACTATTGACCTGTCATCGATACATCAATTTTTGGTGATGCGTAGATGGCAGGGAGGATAGTGTGATTCGCTTGCATAGCTAGACGGGGTTGTTGCACAGAAGGTCCGGTGTTAAAATCCTGGGTAAGCCACTCATGTCTGTTGTTTTTCTGTTGTCTAGTGTTCTACTTCTTTATTTCTTACGAGTGCCTGAAAACATACCTTTATGTTTGTTTCATTTTAATTTACCGTTTACAGGCCTCGGGTTTCCCTTCCTTATATGTTCAAAATTGCATCACCTGCCTACTTTCTCAGCAAGGATGGTCAGGTAAACAGACATGACGAATTATTACAGTAAGAAGTGTAAACAATGGCTCGAAAATACCAATACTGACGGAGAGGAAAAGAGAGTGAACAAAATTATGTGAAAATTAATAATACTGTGAATACTTTTACTACCACTGTCACCACAATTACAACCACAACCACTAATACTTTTAATACCTTTACTACCACAGCCACCATAATTACAACCACAACCACTAATACTGTTACTACTTTTACTACCCACAGCCACCACAATTACAACCACTAATACTGTTACTACTTTTACTACCACTGCCACCACAATTCTAACCACAACTACTAATAATGTTACTAATTTTACACCACAATTACAACCACAACTACTAATAATGTTACTACTTTTACTACCACTGCCACCACAATTACAATCACAACCACTAATAATGTTACTACGGAAATAGAAGACAGTTGGAGTATTCACAGTTATATAATTGTATATTACGGTTATAAAAGTCTTCCAGGAAATAGAAGACTATATGTTTTTTGTTGCTTTGGTCTGCTCTGTACGAACTCTGGTCTGGTATCGAAGAGATATGGCGATCGAGTGTGAAAGTTCTTGAGTAGAACTCATGTTCTTGAACTATGAAAGGGTTGGCCCATTTAAATCGGTCGTCAATATGTGATTTATTCTGCGGAGTAACGAAAGTTAGACTTTATTATACAAACATTAGTTTAGAAGAACTGAAGAAATAAAGGGTAATGGAAAACTAGGGTAACCATATCGTTTTCAACGTGAAAAAGAGGACAATACACGCTAACAAGTAGGACAAAAAGAGGGCTTATTAATTTCAATCTATTAATGCATGATTGTGATGACAGAGCTAGTTTTATACAGCATGTAAATTATAAAAATAAAATATCCTTTAATGTGTATGTTTTGAAATCATTTTAAACTTAGAAATTAACGTTTTACGAGTTAATCAGTCTTGATAAAATTATTATTATTGTTATGTTTTTATTAAATTATTTATTTTATTGCGGACATTGTCTTCTTCAACAGTTCAGTATTTCCCTGTAAATAATCATGGAATTAACAGCATAACACTTTAAAAAAATTATATTGCCGAAGCAAAATTCTGTTGATAGAATTCACAGAGAAACTGTATCTGTATTTTGTCTAGTGACTTTCCACCAATGAAATAAGAGACTTCACACGCTTGTGTTGCGACAAGGTGTCGCAAAAAAATATTGTGCGATCATTATAAGTTCAGAATGAAATTCAGTTTTTTCTGATTGTTTTAAAAATTTGATTCATTTCTCTTGTGTCAACAACTACATGAATCCTTCACCATTAGTACTACTATGTTGTCGTATTGTTAAGTTGATCACAGCACATACATCGTCTAATACAACATATTTATCAATTAAATATTGACCTGAAGCTCGCACAACCTCCCATGTTGGTACTCCGTGTAAGGTAATTCATGAAAAATACGTGAATCTTCAAATGGTTTCACTCCAAACTGCTACGGCAGGAGTGGAAAGCATCCATAGAATCCTCAAGTCTTCAAGAACTGGTGTGAATCTATTGTCCTAGTGTCGCATGGAGGTTTATGATCAATAAATTTTCTATATTCTTTTCTTTTCTACCCGTGTCCTCTACTTCATTATCGCTCTTTTATCCTTTTCCTGTTTTTCGCATTCGTTCGTTTGTGACAAAATATATTTTCCCATTCTAACGTTTACCTGGTTCTTTTCTCATACGAGCAACGCAATATTTAGTACGTAATGTGTCAGTCCCTGCAGTAGACGAGATAGTGTGAGAAATTCGCTCTCGAGAGACCGAATGGCAGACATGCGTCTCGTTTTTCCATGATACTCACGCTTCCACGGTTAAGTTTTTCAGCATGAGGCGTGAACAGCGCCAGACATGCATAGCTCAGGAATAGCCGTATGTCGGGAGAAGGCGTTAAGACGCGTATTGACAGGTGATGGCAGGCTTCTGAGTTAAGGTGAAGTGTTAGATGAGAAGGGGAGATACCGGCGCTGTTTCGGATTTCGAAATAACGTGGGACCCTTTGTCTGGTTTTCATATATCCCACCAGGAGAGTAAATGTGACTTCATTCAGTCCTCCAAAATTTGCAGTAGACAGGTTGTTTCGTGCTAAAGAGAATAAGCTGTATAGCGAAGTCTGAGTTTGTTTCGGTAATTTTGCCGAGCTTCTAGACTACCAATAAATATAAGCGTATCATTCTAAGTTTGTGCGATCATCTGTAGTTCTGTGTGGAAATAATTATTATATATCTATTGTGTTGAGTGATCTAGTGATAAATCGCTTATTTCATTTTACTAGTTAGATTCTGTGCAGTAGAAAATAATTTATAAGTCTGTTATATTCGCTAGGCGGCAGAATAAATTATAATTTCTAGCTTAAACGCATTCGGCTATTAATGAAATTTAATTAAACTGCGAGCAACCAGTAGAGTATATTTTAAACTAACTTATAACTGCACTGATTCATCATTGACTATTGACGAGATACGTACGTATTTCTAATTCATGATGATTGATTTTATGAATAAAACTTATTTCGCGGGAATTCTAAACGATAAGTCAAGCTCTACGCTTGCAGTTTATAATGAAAGTTATAACCAAGGAATAGTATGTATAAGTATTTTATATGTTGTTTTCTCTTTATTCAGTTAAACTGGGGTGACCCAACTTTACTAGCATTTAAGTACGGAGACATATCTGTGAAGAACATAACATTTTTTTCTTAAAGACTTGGGTGAATAACGTAAAACCTGTTTAGCTTGCATTGGCATCCAGAACGACAGAGTACCCATTACATAAACTTTAAGATTTAAAGAAGTAACGGGCCCATCGAGCCTGATTTAATTCTTCCAGAGAAAAAAACCTCAAGTACCTTTCAGCCCTTGTGGCAAGTAAGATATTAATATCAGTAACATTCGGACGGAGTTTTGACTAGTATGCGGTGTGACCAAATAAAGTCCTATACTGAGAGAAGGCAGTTACCTGACATTCCTAGTTACTAGAAATTCAAGCTATTGACACTTTGCTCGCTGTTAACGGTCGTGCCTGGACAATTTTAATGTGACCTAAACAGACATCCAAAAAAAAAAAAATAGAATAACCAAAGAAACGTTCCCTGAAGAAGCGAATTCAACCTATCTTTGTGGAGCTGGGGCTTTGTTGGCCAAGTCTACACAGTGGAGATTCTGTATGTGCATGTCCTAAAAATTGTTTGTCCAGAAGTTGCTACCAAAGCTGTAAGTACGCACGAAAGCTAATGATCACGGCTGATTGAATAGAGTGAATGCAGGACTGAGCGATTCCTTTATTGTTGTATTTTGGCACCCATTTCGCTGTCTTAAAATTCGTTATGCAAGTTTTGTTGCTAACAATATTTTCCTTAGGATAGCTCAGAGTATCAACGTCTGCTCATACCTTTAAAGGGAAATTTTTAGACTAAATCATATGTATCCGTGACTCTTTGAGGCTATCACTTTTCTTCTAACAGGACTGTGGGCTATTCATCGGGGAAAGAGATCATACCAATGGGTCTATCATTCATGTAGCATATTCCTTGACTTTATGACTATTTGTATATGTTTGATGTAATTTTATGTGTTGTGATGGAATTTTATTACGATTATTAAAATCTTACTTAGTCGTTCCCCTTCTACCGTGAGGTGTAGAAGTTTGGAAGAGAGAGAGAGCGCCAGACTATTCTATCGGCTGTCTTCCTCCTGGCCTGGTTCCATTCTAGTCCTCGGTCCTTCAAAGATTGTCTAATGTTGTCCTCCCAGCGGACTCTGGGTCGTCCTCGGGGTCTGGATCCTTGGCTCTTTGTTTCCCATGCTTGTCGTGGTAGCCGATCTTCTCCCATTCTGCCGACATGGCCAAACCATCTTAGTTGGGACTGTTCTACTTGGGTCTGTAGGGGGTGGCATTTTAGGCCTTGACGTATCGTCTGGTTGCGTACCATGTCTCTTCTTGTTACTTCAACCACCTTCCTCAGATACCTCATTTCTGAGGTTTGGATCTTGCTTTTATGGGTTGTACTCATTGCCCATGACTCGCATCCATATGTCAAGACTGGGACATAGGTGGAGCGGTATACAGCCATCTTCGTTTTCTTACCAACCTCTCTCTTGCTGAGGAATCCTCGATTTATGGCCTGAAAAAGTCTCCCAGCTGCTGCTTTTCGAGTGGCCAACTCTTCTTTGATGCCTCCCTTTCGGTCTATAATAGCTCCGAGGTATTTAAAGTGGTCGACCTGCTCCAGGACTTGATAATTAAAATCCTCATAAACTTAATCAGTGTGTCGGGTCAGCTCGTTCCCAATTATCTATATTTCCATTGTCATAGTTTCACGTCTGTGTGTCTATTGTAGTCTCTTATGTGTGTGTGTATGTGAGACATATATATATATATAAATATATATAAATATATATAAATATATATAAATATAAATATATATATATATATATATATATATATATATATATATATATATATATATATATATATATATATATATATATATATATATATATATATATATATATATATATATACATATATATATATATATATATATATATATATATATATATATATATATATATATATATATATATATATATATGTGACAGCGCCATCTTGAGGTCTGTCGTTCTAGGCGCTGGCCCCATCTGGGCAGTCATATTGTCTATGTGGTTTAGTGCCTTTTGATCACGTTATCTTCGAGCAGATTTATTACAAGGCCATAATATATGCCTACATATTAGTTGTGTTTTTGCTCTAGTTGTGTAAATCTGTGTTTTCATGCATTCTGGAGCAATAATCGCGTGTGTTATCTGTGTGGCGCAGATTAATACGCGAGCGCGCAGTAAATTGAGTGGTTAGGCCAGGGCTTATAAAAAGGGGTAGCAAGCGGCGAAACCGGTCTATGTTTGAGAGAGCCGCCCAGTGAGAACAGACTAAGAAGACACACAAGAGCCAAGCCGTAAATGCCTTGAGCACGTGAGTTAATTCAAATTAGCATTAGTTTTCTAGGATTCTGAAATTATATCGATGTGGCTATTTTAATGTTTAATGGGATAGATAGATAGATAGATAGATGTGAGAGTTTAAGAGCGATTATTTCATTCTTCAGAAAGGCTATTCCACTGGAAATTTAGATAAGATTAACGATCGCAAGATAGTAGCCTCGTGGTGATAAAAGGCGGCGATAGCGAGTCTGATTAAACACGCTCCGCGTGCCAAACCTATAATATGTTATGCCGAGCGACACGTTGTGTTTTTAGTCCCAGTTTGGCTTAAGTCGAGAATAATTATATTTTATTCTTTATGTAAGAGTAATTTAGTGTATTTCACGTTTATTGATAATTCTGCTGTATATTTAATGGGTTACTGTGAGGTGAGAATATGTATTTAGATTTCTGGAGAGCGCGAGGCCACTCCTTTGTTGAGACAGGTGTTTCTCTGTTTGCTCCTGGTGGAGCATGGAAACACCAATGCGGCTGGTGTCCACCACAAGCCAACAGAAGCATTTTTATGCTATTACAGTGGTTGTTCCTGTAATAATGTGTTTCATGCGATGAGATTCCCAGCCGCACGAGTCGTCACATACGACATGCTTCAGAATGCAGTAACGAATATTGAGATAGACCAGTTGTGAGGTGGTGGTTAATTCTCATTATTGAGATTATTTGTTGTACATGTATTGAAGAATATTATTTTATGCCCAGTTGATTATTATTGTTGTGTGAACAATGGTTTGTGAGAGCACGTGGGCGTACCAGATGTATATTTCTCTTCTCCGCTCCTGAGGGAGCATGGGGCCACCGATGTGGTTTACCTCAGCATGGAGCATTCAGATGCTTTTGCAGTAGTGGTTTCGGTAGCAACCTATGTTACCCGGTGCGATTGCCAGCCTCATGCACAACACCATACTAGTCGCATTGGGCGACACGCATGAGTGTGTGAGATAGTTGATGATGTCAGGTGGGCGCATGTTTTCTGTATGGTAAGTGTTATTATCCATGCTATTGATGTTCACTTAGACGTTGTTTTATTTATTATTTTTCAGACAGTCTATGAACACTGACTGGGTGTTTGTTGGATTGTTTGTTTGGTGTTCGGTTCTTTTCGGTAGAATTAAATGTTGATCTGCATAAGGCTTTGGGTTGCTTGAATTGTTAAGTCTGCTGCTGAGAGGGTTGCAAGCAACCAATAATTGCAACCCCTGTCAAACGATCCTTTATAAATTTTCTTAGTGCACGGGTCTTGGGTGTGAGGAACCCCTAGCGCCCCTGTCACAAGTGGCGTCGTCGGCAGGATTGACAGACAGCACGCAGTGAAGCAACTCTTCAGCAATCAGAGCAGCAACAGCCGAAACAGTAGAACACCCAGTTCAGTGCAAGGCGAGGGACGGGATCATCCAGTTTGTCAAGATTTCTAGTCAACTCTACTGGCAACAAGATGGCGGCACGCAACACACGCGCTGCTAGTAGAACTGATAACGAAGATGTGGCTGAGGTGGATGACCCTGTAGTAGGGCTAAATCATCAACCAGAACGAGTGCAGTACATCGTGGTACCTACTCACAAGAGGGTGCGGTGCTTTGGGGAGCGCACGGGTCCTACGGCCGAGGAATATGTCAGAGAGGTGAGAGCTGCCTGGAGAGTAGGGATGATGAGTAAAGAGGACCAGGCAGATGTTATTCTTGACAGTGTGACCCCAAGTGTCCGTAGGGAGCTGAGGATTCAGGCTGATGACGGTGACCCAGAAGCAATGCTACATTCCATTCTTAGGGTGTATGGGGAGCGTCGGAGCATCCCAGAAGTAATGGCCGCGTTCTACTCTACCCGGCAAGGTGCAAGGGAGTCTCTTTGGGAATTCTCCCATCGCATTCACGAGGTTTTGAAAGTGCTGTAAGGGCACAAAAGCAGAACAACGTCACTCCTTTGGCGCCATCCTTTCTTCGTGACCAGTTTGCTGCTTGTCTGAGAGATGACCTACTAAGAAAGCTTGCAAAGGAAATGATCATCAAGGAGCCAACAGCATCGTTCACGTCGGTGAGGGACTATGCCCTACGGTTTTTGGAGACTGAGCCCACTTCTGGGGCTGGTGTTGCCAGTGTCGAAGCAGCTTTGGGGGCTTGTGTTGCCAGTGTTGAAGTGGCAAGAACAGAGACTGTGTCAGATACGCATGCATTAAACGCAGAAGTAGAGCGGCTGAGAGCACAGGTGGCTCAATTAGAGGCTAAAATTGATGCGATGTCTCAGGAGCAGGGGAGACGTACCAGGACAGTTCGTTGTTTTAGATGCAGAGAACTAGGCCACGTACAGAATCGATGTCCACAGGCGTTAAACTAGACCCCTCTGCGGCTGGGAGTCAGGTTACAGAAGGGGAGCAGAATGGCTCAAAGATAAAGATGGTTGGTGGTCGACCGGAGTGTGAGGTGCTTATTGCAGGGAAGAAAGTCAAAGGCGGCCAGGGATGTAAGGATAGCAGGAGGCGACCCAGGGCACCAAGGAAGCCTAGGAAAATAAGATGCTTCAACTGTGGAGACCTTTCGAACCACATGGCAGCCAAGTGTCCCCAGGGCCCGCTTCCTAAGCGATGTTTCCATTGTAGGTCCCCGGACCATTTGATATCGGTTTGCCCATCAAAGAGCGCCCTCTCTAAGCGTACCAACACATCTACATTGCCGTCACAGTGCAAGCCAAGAGATGGCCGTGGCAACTGTCACCACAAGGGCGCCAGGAAAAGTGGTCGGAATTTAGAGGAGGAGACTCATCTAAAACTCGTTGAAGGACACGTTTCCAGGCTACGAGGGGCGCACGTAAGAGCAGAGCCACCGTTGCAGAGTTTTGCAGCAGTCCGGAAAGAGAGATGTGACAAGCTGTCGTGTTCTACTCCACTACAGGTCGGAGAATTGGTGAAGAAGAGAATGCACGACGCTGAGAGATCCGAGATTCGTGATATGTGGTCAGAAGACGAGTACGTTGTAGTTCGTGCTCCCACAATGACAGGGGGTCCATATATCATCCAACGAACGGACAGAGCGAGTCCGAGCATTAGAGTCACCGGCAATGACCTGAGACGAAATAAAGGAAAAGGTGATCCTCCAGATTTGGAGAATACGACTGGGGAGCCTGATTTAGTGTAGTTGTCGGGACGACAACAAAATCAGGCGGGGAATATGTGACAGCGCCATCTTGAGGTCTGTCGTTCTAGGCGCTGGCCCCATCTGGGCAGTCATATTGTCTATGTGGTTTAGTGCCTTTTGATCACGTTATCTTCGAGCAGATTTATTACAAGGCCATAATATATGCCTACATATTAGTTGTGTTTTTGCTCTAGTTGTGTAAATCTGTGTTTTCATGCATTCTGGAGCAATAATCGCGTGTGTTATCTGTGTGGCGCAGATTAATACGCGAGCGCGCAGTAAATTGAGTGGTTAGGCCAGGGCTTATAAAAAGGGGTAGCAAGCGGCGAAACCGGTCTATGTTTGAGAGAGCCGCCCAGTGAGAACAGACTAAGAAGACACACAAGAGCCAAGCTGTAAATGCCTTGAGCACGTGAGTTAATTCAAATTAGCATTAGTTTTCTAGGATTCTGAAATTATATCGATGTGGCTATTTTAATGTTTAATGGGATAGATAGATAGATAGATAGATGTGAGAGTTTAAGAGCGATTATTTCATTCTTCAGAAAGGCTATTCCACTGGAAATTTAGATAAGATTAACGATCGCAAGATAGTAGCCTCGTGGTGATAAAAGGCGGCGATAGCGAGTCTGATTAAACACGCTCCGCGTGGTAAACCTATAATATGTTATGCCGAGCGACACGTTGTGTATTTAGTCCCAGTTTGGCTTAAGTCGAGAATAATTATATTGTATTCTTTATGTAAGAGTAATTTAGTGTATTTCACGTTTATTGATAATTCTACTGTATATTTAATGGGTTACTGTGAGGTGAGAATATGTATTTAGATTTCTGGAGAGCGCGAGGCCACTCCTTTGTTGAGACAGGTGTTTCTCTGTTTGCTCCTGGTGGAGCATGGAAACACCAATGCGGCTGGTGTCCACCACAAGCCAACAGAAGCATTTTTATGCTATTACAGTGGTTGTTCCTGTAATAATGTGTTTCATGCGATGAGATTCCCAGCCGCACGAGTCGTCACATACGACATGCTTCAGAATGCAGTAACGAATATTGAGATAGACCAGTTGTGAGGTGGTGGTTAATTCTCATTATTGAGATTATTTGTTGTACATGTATTGAAGAATATTATTTTATGCCCAGTTGATTATTATTGTTGTGTGAACAATGGTTTGTGAGAGCACGTGGGCGTACCAGATGTATATTTCTCTTCTCCGCTCCTGAAGGAAGCATGGGGCCACCGGTGTGGTTTACCTCAGCATGGAGCATTCAGATGCTTTGCAGTAGTGGTTTCGGTAGCAACCTATGTTACCCGGTGCGATTGCCAGCCTCATGCACAACACCATACTAGTCGCATTGGGCGACACGCATGAGTGTGTGAGATAGTTGATGATGTCAGGTGGGCGCATGTTTTCTGTATGGTAAGTGTTATTATCCATGCTATTGATGTTCACTTAGACGTTGTTTTATTTATTATTTTTCAGACAGTCTATGAACACTGACTGGGTGTTTGTTGGATTGTTTGTTTGGTGTTCGGTTCTGTTCGGTAGAATTAAATGTTGATCTGCATAAGGCTTTGGGTTGCTTGAATTGTTAAGTCTGCTGCTGAGAGGGTTGCAAGCAACCAATAATTGCAACCCCTGTCAAACGATCCTTTATAAATTTTCTTAGTGCACGGGTCTTGGGTGTGAGGAACCCCTAGCGCCCCTGTCACATATATATATATATATATATATATATATATATATATATATATATATATATATATATATATATATATATATATATATCTATATCTATATATCTATATATATATATATATATATATATATATATATATATATATATATATATTTATATATACTAATATATATCGTTTATAGACTGTCTGACTCCTCTAGATCTGTTGTAGAAGATAGGCGGAATGAGAGAAGATTCTCGATTTCCGGGACAGCCTCTATAAATTTCTGCCATCTCACTCGTGAAATCTATTTCGATTTTCATCTCTCACTGTGGCTATCACTTATTCTAATCTATTCAGAAGGTACCAACCCAAGTCTTAATTCCCCTATCAAAAATCTACGACAAATGTTGTCTCGTCCGTAGGATTTTTTTTTTGAACTTAAAATAGGAAGACGAGTACGATAAATATCAGCTCGTCTGTAGATTCTTTATTTTGTAATAGAGTAAGAGTGTGATTGTCTCGTGGTATTGTGTATCTTTAAAAATAACATTCCCGTAGATCAACGATCTGTTTATGGGCGTGCTGACCACACATTTAATAATTGGTTTTTCCACAGCATTTTTCAGTAATATACATTTGAGTTACAAGTTGATTTTGTCGGAATACATGTTAATTATTGATTTTGTAATACTAAACGCTGGTAAAGTTTGTGATTGTCTAACAGTCACAGGGTTCTGAAGACGTAGGTGTTTGAGCTAAGCTAAGGAGTGCGTTCAGACAATTACGTCCTGTTAATTGCCTCCCTTACCCTCACTGACTTCAGGGGTAAACTTGTAGTGGATTTAAAATTAAGGGATTTTTTTCCCTTAATTTTTGCAATAATTAATTTTTTTCCACTGTAGCAACTTATTTTTCAGTGAGTAATCTTAACTACCATTTATTTGGCGTAGTCGTCTGCATTAGGTGCTTTATTGCCGATTAATAGCCGCGATAGTTAGATACTATATATTTTGGAGGAGGTATCCCAGGTTAAAGTATAACTTTTTTGTTTTGTTTGGTATTTTCTCGTAAGTGGTAGGAACCAGTGTATCCTTTTTCTGATTCCCTTCTCGACTAGTCTCCGTCACTGATTTATTATGGCAGAAAGGGCAAAGCTTAGGCAGATCCTCAGGGACGAAGCGAGAGAAGAAGGTTACAAGGAGAGGAAGCGAAAGCTTTTGTCAGGGACGAACTTGGAAGATATGATGCGCAGAAGAAAGAAGTGGAAGACCGTCAGTTACAGCAGAAGAAGATGGATGAGGAAATGGAAATTCGCAGGGCGAACGAAAGAGAGAAGGAGAGATAGCATGAGGAAAGAGAGAAGGAGAGACAGCATGAGAATGAGAGAGAGGAGAGACAACATGAGGAAAGAGAAAATGAGCAACGACGACAGCATGAGCTGGCTCTTAAAGCTCTGGAAGTCCAAAGCCGTGGCGCTGCCTCTACCTCCAGCAATGGAGAGTCTTCTCCTCATTCTTCCTTAACTGATCCTTCCAAAACTCAATCTCTTCAACTCAACGCTATGTCTTTTGCTCTAGAATCTTTCCCTTGTCCAAATGAGAAGATTGACACATGGCTAGAAAAATTTGAGAATTTGCTACTCTGTACGATTTAGAGAGATCGCGTTGGAATATGAAGCTTTCTCGGGCTTTGAAAAGCAGTGCGTATGATGTTTACGCTAAACTTGAAAGCAGCCAACAAGACAATTACGACGTGTTGAAGAAAGCTTTACTGGGGCGCTTTGAAATGAATGCGCGAAAGTTTTTGCAACTGTTTAGCAACAGCAGGAAGGAGAGCTCTGAAACTTTTCAGCAGTTCTCGTCTCGTTTGAAGGGATACTTGACAAAGTTATTTGAGCTTTCACAGCTCCCCTCTACCTATGAAGGTCTTGAGGAATTTGTTATAACCGAACAAATAAAGAACACTTTGTCTGCTGATACCCGGAGATTTCTAGCTGAGCAGGGGGCAGAAAAGCTTGAAGACATCTTAGAAAAGTCTGAGCGATATCACAATGCGCCGGCTGAACTGCCGGCCACAAAACGTAAACCGACAGAAGAGCATTTTCGAAAGAATAATCTAGACCAATCTGCTCATGCTTCTAACCAGAATAACCACAGAGAAACGGGAACTCAAAACCCCCGTCCTGAAAAATCCAAGTTCTACAAAAACAAGTACCCCAACCACAGTAAACAGTCTGATCAACCCAACCGTTCTACATGGCAGCGGGGCCAGCGAGGACAAGGTGAAAAAGGGAGAACCCCTGCGCACGGGACATATGATCAGACCGAGCACACCGAGCCTAAACGCATCGGATGCTTATTAGCAGTCTCGGAAGGCGGAATTATTGACAGTGATTCCCAACCTGAGGGAGAGAGACCCTCAACGCGAGGTACTGTTATTTTGAACGGTTCTCAAACTTTTTGTTTATTTTACACGGGGCTTTCTTATGATTGCATTGTTGCCAGACACCTGGTTAAACCCGGTCAAGAGACAGGAGAGACCGTCAAACTTTGTGGAGTTTCTAAGAGTGAGGCACCTACAACGCTTCCCATCGCTCTGGTGGAGATCCACTCTGAGTTTGTCAGAGGTGTGATCAAAGCGGCTGTTATGGATGACCCCATCTACCCAGTCATACTTGGCGGTAGATATGTGTTTATTGGGAAACCGGAAGAGCCGATTGTGGCAGCAGTAACTACAAGAGGGCAAACCAAGAAGAAACGGGAGCATGCGCCTAATTTGTTACCTATGGAACTTACAGAAGCGCAACAAAAGGACCCTACTTTGACACCCTGCTTTAGGAAATTGCCCATGGCTAAGGAACCCAGACAGCACGGGGACATTTTTTCTAAGGATGGCGTACTTTATCGCAGAACGGGCAAGCCTGATCAAGGTTACAACCAGCTCCTAGTACCGAAACAGTACAGAAGCCAAATCCTAGAAATGGGGCACTCTCTTCCCTTCAGCGGACATATGGGACAGAACGCCACAAACCAACGGATAACCACTCACTATTGGTGGCTAGGAGTAAATACTGATATTATCAGGTATGTCAAATCTTGTGCCCAGTGCCAACGTATACCAACCAAGCAACGGACACCCCCAGTCCACATGGGTGAAATGCCAATAGTGAGAACACCATTTGAACGGGTAGTGATCGACATTTTAGGACCCTTCCAAAGGACTAAAAGAAGGAACAGGTATATCCTGACCTTAGTCGACACATGCACTTTATGGGCAGAAGCTATCCCGCTAACATGCGCAGATGACAAGCTTGTCGCAGAAGCCCTAGTGCAGATTTTCACTCGGTTGTGATTCCCTCAGCAAGTGTTGACGGATAACGGATCTCCATACCGGAACCTGTTGATGGATGAGATCGTTAAGATCTTGAGGGACCAGCACATCTACACTAAGCCTTACACTCTGGCCAGAAGTGGGTTAGTAGAATGTGTCAACGGAAACCTCAACATGATGTTAAGTAAACTGGCACAAGTGAAACCTGACGATTGGGATCTTTCTATCCCTGCAGCCTTATTTGGCTACAGGGAAACCCCACATACGTCCACAGGATTTCCGCCAGCCACGCTTTTATTCGGCAGACCCATTAAGGGCCCGCTTGAAGCCTTACTTTGGTCGCTGAAAGACCAGAAGGCTGATGAGACAGTTGTCTCAGCAAGTAAATATGTGTCGGATTTAAAGGAAAGGTTGAAACTAGGATGGGATCTAGCAACGACTAACTTTAAGCGAGCACGCACAAAGCACGCTAACCGATACAGGAAAGTCGCGAAAGAGAGAGAACTACAAGCAGGAGAGAAAGTTTTGGTGTTACTCCCTACCGGGAACAACCAACTGAGGATCGGATGGCAAGGGCCGTTTACCATCCTGAAAAAGATTTCTAAGGCTAACTACCAGATCTCTATTAAGGGAAAGGAGAAGGTTTTCCATTTAAATCTGTTAAAGAAATACTTGGAAAGACCAGTGCCGACCTCCGAACATCTCCTGACGATCGCCAAAATTGACGAAGATGACGATAGTGGCAGGGAAATTCCACTGCACACACACGAAATCTTTCAAAAATGTCAAAAACGGCGACGCTCTTTCAAGCGCGCACGGAAGACATTCCAGAGAAAGGAAACTTTGGGAGTAGACTTTAGTAGGAATTGGACAGAGACGGAGGGGGAGATGAGAGGGAAGAGGACAGACACCCTGAAGCTACGGATGTAGGAAATTTATTTCCATAACGTAGACATGGAGTGCTTCCATATCTTAAAGGGGGGACGATCTGTCGCATGGAGGTTTATGATCAATAAATTTTCTATATTCTTTTCTTTTCTACCCGTGTCCTCTACTTCATTATCGCTCTTTTATCCTTTTCCTGTTTTTTGCATTCGTTCATTTGCGACAAAATATATTTTCCCATTCTAACGTTTACCTGGTTTTTTTCTCATACGAGCAACGCAATTTTTAGTACGTAATGTGTCAGTCCCTGCAGTAGACGAGATAGTGTGAGAAATTCGCTCTCGAGAGACCGAATGGCAGACATGCGTCTCGTTTTTCCATGACACTCACGCTTCCACGGTTAAGTTTTTCAGCATGAGGCGTGAACAGCGCCAGACATGCATAGCTCAGGAATAGCCGTATGTCGGGAGAAGGCGTTAAGACGCGTATTGACAGGTGATGGCAGGCTTCTGAGTTAAGGTGAAGTGTTAGATGAGAAGGGGAGATACCGGCGCTGTTTTGGATTTCGAAATAACGTGGGACCCTTTGTCTGGTTTTCATATATCCCACCAGGAGAGTAAATGTGACTTCATTCAGTCCTCCAAAATTTGCAGTAGACAGGTTGTTTCGTGCTAAAGAGAATAAGCTGTATAGCGAAGTCTGAGTTTGTTTCGGTAATTTTGCCGAGCTTCTAGACTACCAATAAATATAAGCGTATCATTCTAAGTTTGTGCGATCATCTGTAGTTCTGTGCGGAGGTAATTATTTTATATCTATTGTGTTGAGTGATCTAGTGATAAATCGCTTATTTCATTTTACTAGTTAGATTCTGTGCAGTAGAAAATAATTTATAAGTCTGTTATATTCGCTAAGCGACATATTACAGTGGAAAGCAGAATAAATTATAATTTCTAGCTTAAACGCATTCGGCTATTAATGAAATTTAATTAAACTGCCAGTAATCAGTAGAGTATATTTTAAACTAACTTATAACTGCACTGATTCATCATTGAGTATTGACGAGATAAGTACGTATTTCTAATTCATGATGATTGATTTTATGAATATAACTTATTTCGCGGGAATTCTAAACGATAAGTCAAGCTCTACGCTTGCTGTTTATAATGAAAGTTATAACCGAGGAATAGTATGTATAAGTATTTTATATGTTGTTTTCTCTTTATTCGGTGAAACTGGGGTGACCCAACTTTACCAGCATTTAAGTACGGAGACATATCTGTGAAGAACATAACATTTTTTTCTTAAAGACTTGGGTGAATAACGTAAAACCTGTCTAGCTTGCATTGGCATCCAGAACGACAGAGTACCCATTACATAAACTTTAAGATTTAAAGAAGTAACGGGCCCATCGAGCCTGATTTAATTCTTCCAGAGAAAAAAACCTCAAGTACCTTTCAGCCCTTGTGGCAAGTAAGATATTAATATCAGTAACATTCCGACGGAGTTGTGACTAGTATGCGGTGTGACCAAATAAAGTCCTATATTGAGAGAAGGCAGTTACCTGACATTCCTAGTTACTAGAAATTCAAGCTATTGACACTTTGCTCGCTGTTAACGGTCGTGCCTGGACAATTTTAATGTGACCTAAACAGACATCAAAAAAAAAAAAAAAAGAATAACCAAGGAAACGTTCCATGAAGAAGCGAATTCAACCTATCTTTGTGGAGCTGGGGTTTCTTTCGCCAAGTCTACACAGTGGAGATTCTGAATGTGCATGTCCTAAAAATTGTTTGTCCAGAAGTTGCTACGAAAGCTGTAAGTACGCACGAAAGCTAGTGATCACGGCTGACTGAATAGAGTGAATGCAGGACTGAGCGATTCCTTTATTGTTGTATTCTGGCACCCATTTGGCTGTCTTAAAATTCTTTATGCAAGTTTTGTTGCTAACAATATTTTCCTTAGGATAGCTCAGAGTATCAAAGTCTGTTCATACCTTTAAAGGGAAATTTTTAGACTAAATCATATGTATCGGTGGCTCTTTGAGGCTATCACTTTTCTTCTAACAGGACTGTGAGCTATTCATCGGGGAAAAAGATCATACCAATGGGTCTATCAATCTTGTAGCATATTCCTTGACTTTATGACTATTTGTATATGTTTGATGTAATTTTATGTGTTGTGATGGAATTTTATTACGATAATTAAAATCCTCATAAACTTAATCAGTGTGTCGGGTCAGCTCGTTCCCAATTATCTATATTTCCATTGTCATAGTTTCACGTCTGTGTGTCTATTGTAGTAACTTATGTGTGTGTGTATGTGAGATATATATATATATATATATATATATATATATATATATATATATATATATATATATATATATATATATATATATATATATATATATATATATATATACACTAATATATATTGTTTATAGACTGTCTGACTCCTCTAGATCTGTTGTAGAAGATATTCGGAAAGAGAGAAGATTCTCGATTTCCGGGACAGCCTCTATAAATTTCTGCCATCTCACTCGTGAAATCTATTTCGATTTTCATCTCTCACTGTGGCTATCACTTATTCTAATCTATTCAGAAGGTACGAACCCAAGTCTTAATTCCCCTATCGAAAATCTATGACACCTAGTCATGCAATGGTACGCTGCAATGAGAGAGTTGACAGACTAGCCTCGAGAGCACCCATAGTGGGGACACAAGGCATGGATAAGGGAGAGATACTAAAGGCTATTAATGATCGCCTGCTGGATAATGTCACTGCAATGGATGAATCAACAAGACAGACTGTTGGAGTTTGGCATCAAACGTTGGACTAGCAGAAATGGACGTGAGAGAGGATGCATCCGTCATATGTACAACCAGCGTGCTACAGGTACTATTAGCATTCATACTCTTCGACATTTGCTGGGGGAGACTGAGCACCTATGGGTTTGCCCGGAGTGCAGTGAGGTTGATTCTGATTAACAATAACAATAAGAATAACAATTTATCTTGGCACCATTTCTCTCCATACTGGCTGTTGAGGACTGCTTCATGTTGGGTAATCATCTTGGCTAGTTTTTTTTTTTCGGCCGAGATGATTGCACCATTTAGCATCCTAACTAGAGACACACTATGACGTTTAACGTATAAGATGATGACGCGAAATACATAGTTAAAAATAGTCAGCGTTATGCCCTTCGTGCCGATCCGACATGTATTTAATTAATGTGGATTTAACCACCTTACAGAGTATAGCAAAGTGTGTCCGTTGCCATTTATATTTATTGATAAGAAGTGTATTTCAGGACCTAAGTGTCCAAAGAGATTAAAGATATCTTGTAAAAGGGAATAAATAATTCGATAGTCGTCGAATGACATTTGTGATGGCCATCGTGCCAGAATAATCAATAATTGACGCGTTATTTAAAAACAGGGCATGGTAAGCCAAATGGAAATAAAATAGGAACTTCTAATCGAATTAGGCTAGCAAAGCTAGAATGATTATGCAGACGCAAATAAAATGTATAATAATATACTGGAATAATGTTTAACGCGGTGGTATAAGAGAAACTGTGAAGTCTGATAATTGTAATTAATGAACAATGGTCTGTGCGAGTTTTATTAATGTGATCAAAGCCTAATGACAAAGTAACAGTGTGAAGTTATATTGTTTGTTACAAAGAACTGTTTTCGATAATAAATGTGAACTGTCGTCTATGATAGCGTTTTTCTTCTTGGATAAGTTTATTCATTGCAAGTATTGATGGATTTTTACCGTTATTCCTTTACCTTGATGTTGGTGTTTTGACATTCGACAATGAACGTTATCTAAAATAGAACAGACCCTAGTATACATTGGTGCAAGATCACAAGAAGACTAGAATCATTATAATAATCTGAACATATAATAACACAACACTAAAACTTGAAGAAATAACGAATAGACTCTTTAATGAACAATGATAACGGCAATAACAGTCTTCTAGAACCCGATGGAAACAACAACAAACCACGTTTTCCAAGATCAAGTTTCCAACACTGGCTATAGATTGTGCTATGAAAACATCGAAGTTAGCCAACAGAAATGGACGCCAATGGACTATGACTAAACAGATTGATGATCTAGATCTTGCCGACAGTCTGGAAATGTCTGTCGCATAAACGTAATCAGACACGAGACAAAATAAAAATACTCGAGGAGAGGTCAGAGCAAGTGGGTCTGAAAATACGTGGGAGGGAGAAAACAAGATGATTAGAACAAATGCAGGAAACCGATAACAAGATTGCACTCGAAGAAATACCATTACATGATGTAGAATCAAACATATACCATGGCAGCAAAATAGAGACAGTTGGAGGAACAGATAATGATATTAAAAAAAAAGAACGCAAAAGGCTATAGGAACCTTCATTGTACTGGGAAATGTGTGGAGATAAAAAGATATCAGGTCCAACACAAAAATCAGAACCTTTGATTTAAATATCAAGTCAGTCCTACTGTATGGCTCTTAAATATGGTGAACAACAGAACAACAACCAAAATGCTACAAACCTTCAGTGAAAATTTTTCCATCAGTAATTAAATGTCAAATGACACACTTACTTACTTAGTCGTTCCCCTTCTACCGTGAAGTGTAGAGGTATGACACACACGGAAATATTTTTTTACAAGTTATATTAGATTTGACAATTATAGAGTTGGGTATTCCCCAGGATGAACCTACAGCATCTGAATGAATTGCGGAAGAGATCAGTTGACGGCTGAGTAAAGTCAATGAATTTGCCATTACAATTAGAATATGGGTGAAATTGGTTTTAAACTACTCCCATTTAAGAGGTTCGATATGTGAAATCTGATGAAAGACCTAAAATAAGGGATTATAAAAACTGTCTAAAACAGAACAAACTTTTTCTTTTTGGCAGATAGACAACATAGCTGATTTGTTTAACAAAATCAAGGGAATTTTGAGACCTATATTTCTCTTTTTCTCGTGGAACCACCAGTGTTTCTACATGGTCTCCTCCACCTGCTCCAAACACTTCATGTGCTTTTGCACTAGTGGTTTCTGTTTTGATTTATTTTACATTCCGAGGCTGCTAACCCCGTGCA
Organism: Oreohelix idahoensis; assembly: GCA_024509875.1. Classification (NCBI taxonomy): domain Eukaryota; kingdom Metazoa; phylum Mollusca; class Gastropoda; order Stylommatophora; family Oreohelicidae; genus Oreohelix; species Oreohelix idahoensis. Next base: position 337,671 of record JAMPIV010017379.1, read on the forward strand.
CAAATCTTCCTTAATGGCCTTTTACGATTGCCTCGGAACGTGCACGCAGTAGTTGGCCTTTATTCTTTGCTGTCTATCGATCCTTACCATTGACATAGACGATTCTATGTTCCAATTATCCTAACAAGTCTTTCTCCCTTTTCGCTCCCTACGAAGCACGGAACCACAACTGCGGCTGGTCCCTGCTAGCTATTATTTTATTAATTTCTCTGATGCTCGTTACGTTATAGAACATAGAGTCACAACTGCGGCTGGTCCCTGCTAGCTATTATTTTATTAATTTCTCTGATGCTCGTTACGTTATAGAACATAGAGTCACAACTGCGGCTGGTCCCCGCTAGCTATTAATTTATTAATATCCCTGATGCTCGTTACGTTATAGAACATAGAGTCACAACTGCGGCTGGTCCCCGCTAGCTATTAATTTATTAATATCACTGATGCTCGTTACGTTATAGAACATAGAGTCACAACTGCGGCTGGTCCTCTTGCAGAAAGCCTACACCAAGCAGTCACACATTCTTGAAATGATGGTTTCCGTGGCAGTTTGTTTTTAAGAAGATGAGGTTGATAGCCACGCGCACAACCTCATACAAGTCGCCATGTACGACATGCCTGAGACTGGAATGTCCTATTCTTTCTTTGTTTCTTCAGAGACATCCAGGAACTACCTGGAACAGGTTAGCTATTTAGATCGTTGTGAATTTTTTGTTTAACCTTTAATGGGCACGAACACGCGAATCAGCAGATGGGGGCAATATATAGCAGATAATGTTAAAAAATTGGGGGGGGGGGGGGGGAAGGGGTTTATACTGTTATAAAACTGAAAAAAAAATGTATTATAAATATGTGTTGAATCGGTTTTACAATATAAGGTACCTGTTGTGCCCCCCTCCAGCAGATAGATTACCAGACGCTACTGTATTAATATGTGTACACAGGTAATTTGTTCATTAAAGTTAGAATGTCTTACCTTCGGAACGGAACGTCGTATACTCAAGTATGTACTCTTGGAGTTATAACCATTTAACTCATTACTTGTAGAGGCCTTTTCATGTCCAACCTGTTGGTACTAACAAACCAGAAATCTATGTTACTGCAGTAATGTTAAAATGATATTTCGGCTGTAAGGCTTGATGAGAAATAAATACACCACATGTAATTAACCACAATATAAAAACGTAATTGTTTCACTCCGAAATGGTGTAAGGAAATTAACTGTAAATATCACTCTCTCACACACACACACACACACACACACACACACACACACACACACACACACACACACACACACACACACACACACACACACACACACACACACACACATATATATATATGCGGATTCACTCATTCGCGCGAGTCAAATTATAACCGTTTTTTTCGCGTATTCGCGGCAATGTGGAGTAGGCAAAAAAATTTTGAAACCGCTTACCGCGCAGCATACCAGATGGGATCTATCAATGAGAGGCTGCATCATTGTTCTCGTGGTTTTCGTTTTGTTCACACGTGTCTTTGTCGAGCACTTTTTCATCCACGTTTTTGCACTTATACGCTGTTTTCGATTATTTATGTAATTAATAATGGCATCCAAGCGTAGTGCAAGTGTGATGGCGAGTATGCCTACGCGCAAGAAGGTTGTGATGAGCCTCGGTGATAAAGTACTCGAATTCGGTGTGAATGAATCCACCATCAGGTTGATCTACCATAAAAGAAGATATACGTAGAGCTGTACGTCAATGGGAACCAGAGAGTGCAAAAATGTATCTGTGTGTGTCTGTGGGTGTGTGAATGAGTGAATTCGTAGTGACAGTGTGAGTGAATGGGTGAGTGAGTGAGTATTGGTACTCAACAAGATTGTACATACTGTACTATTACAAAGAAAACATTGTATAAAATACATTTATAAAATGCACAGTATAATAAATAAGCTGTCTTATTTTACCACAAAGGTACACGAAATTATGAGTTTATGATGATCGGTAGCAAAAGTGTATGATGAACAGGGTCCCGCAGGAACCTAACCCCGTTTTTCCCATAGGATCAATGGTTCCGTATTCGCGGATTTCCGTATTCGCGGATTTCCGCATTCACGGGTTTTTCAAGGAACCTAACCCCCGCGAATAGCGAGGATTGAGTGTATATATAATTGAATACAATCTGCATATTATTGTAGCTTAAACCAGGACTGCAGGGTCGGAGTCGGGATTCGGAGTGGACAAGTCAGTAGTTTTGTTCGGAGTGGACAAGTCAGTAGTTTTGTTCGGAGTGGACAAGTCAGTAGTGTTGTTCAGTGGACAAGTCAGTAGTGTTGTTTGGAGTGGACAAGTCAGTAGTTTTGTTCGGAGTGGACAAGTTAGTAGTTTTGTTCAGTGGACAAGTCAGTAGTGTTTTTTGGAGTGGACAAGTCAGTAGTTTTGTTCAGTGGACAAGTCAGTAGTGTTGTTTGGAGTGGACAAGTCAGTAGTTTTGTTCGGAGTGGACAAGTCAGTAGTTTTGTTCAGTGGACAAGTCAGTAGTGTTGTTCGGAGTTGACAAGTCAGTAGTGTTGTTCGGAGTAGACAAGTCAGTAGTTTTGTTCGGAGTGGACAAGTCAGTAGTTTTGTTCGGAGTGGGAGTTTTAGACGGATTCGGATACAAGCTTCCTCGACTCCGTCTCCTCTCATAATTTTAAAAATCCCAATGCAGGGAAAAAAATAATGGTATTTCTTGAGATGTCGGGATCTATTTCTTTTAAAGTTATAATTAAACCCATTCATCTTAGTCAGTGTGCATTGTGGACTAAAAGTCGTGCAGTAAGACCCTAAGAAATGGACAGAAAGACAGAACTAAAAATGAATTATTTGAAGTTACAATTAAAAGTTTAATGCCTATGTCAATCACCACATACAGTTCCCTCGTCGTTCTGATTAGTTTCGGATACTGATGATGATCTGGATTTTGAAGAACTGGAGCACGAGATCTAGATTTGATCTGGATGAGCAACAGCGATCAAAGAGCCGATGGTTACACTTAGAGGAAGGTGGAGAAAGTCATTTGAAACACTTGAACGTAGGCTGGAGTTGAATAATGCACCGAGTGTTAGATAATACTGACCGCAGAACGAATATACATGTAAAACAGACAATACCTCGATACTTCGCAACTGTGCAAAACGCCGCTGTTATTGTCACAACTGCACGACTAAAACTCAAGTAAGTGTGGAGCGCTTGTTTAATCATGAGTAACAGCAAATTGGAATGTGTGGGCGAAAACCTTGTACAGAAAGTATTTTACTGTGCTCAGAAAGAGCGATACAAACGCTTGACCAACAATCTCAATAGTAGCACATATTATAATTAGGAAGATTATACTTTAAAGCATTAGTATATTTTGACCATACCAGTAAGCTTGAACAATTAATTCTGTCCACCAAAAAGAACACAGCGAGAGGCCCCCCCCCCCCCCCCCCCCCCCCCCCCTCCCCCCCCCCCCCCCGAATCGCAAGATCCTACTCAGATCACAATGAAGGAGGATACAATTGGAGCGATCACCAGTTTTAAGATAAATTCTACTTTAAAAACTTCATTTCTTCAGGGGAACCAAAGCTCTTAATGTTACGAGTGATTCGCTTTTTATTTTGCAGTAGTATAACTATTAACAACTTTGTTGTTTTCATCGTCATTTGACAACTGATAACTATTAAAGTGAAAAAGACTATTTTTTATTTGCCTTGTCTATAATATACATATTAGTTACAAGAATATATCGCCATCATTTACGTACAGGAATTATGTTAAAGCCTAATACCATTCGGGGCGGCAGTGTGGATGCTATGTTCTTAGTTAGTCACTGTGCATATATCAAAGACATGATCGTATGTACTGCAGTTACTAAATAATAGAATCGGAGTTGGGGTCGTTCTTAGTATAAAGTACTGGAGTCCAAAAACTTGACTGACTCCACAGCTCTGGTTAAAACCCTTCTAGACTATGGCCTCTTCCCCCTCAAACGTGAAAGTATGTTCAATTTCTAAGGAAATAAATAAAAGTTAGCAGCTCTCAACTGGCATATTAAATAAAGTAAAACGAGATTGGATGAAGAGTAATTATAGTTCATAGTAACATCACATTGAATGTGTGGGCGAAAACCTTGTACAGATGTATTTACTGTGCTCCAGAAAGAGCGATACAAACTTTGACCAACAATCTCAAAGTAGCACATATATAATTAGGAAGATATACTTTAATAGCATTAGTATATTTGACCAACCCAGAAGGACTTGAACAATTAATTCTGTCCACCAAAAAACACAGCGAGGCCCAGAATCTATACCTAAACACCAAGAAGAATAAAGTATTGACAACAGACAAAGTAAAGACCAAACCAGAAATTGAAATTGAAAACGAAGAACTGGAAAGTGTTAATGAATTCGAATACTTAGGATCAATCATCAACAGCTCTGGCGACTGTGCAGTAGAAATTAAAAGAAGACTTGCAATTGCTTCACATAAACTAATACAGATGAAAAACCTATGGCAAGGCACAAGCAAAAAAACAAAGTTACAACTGATCAGAGCATGTATATTCCCAGTAGCAACATACGGCTGCGAGACTTGGACACTCAATAAAACAGTTGCAAAAAAGATTACATCATTCGAAATGAAATGCTACAGAAGGATGCCGAGAATACCCTGGACAGAAAAAAAGACCAACAGAGAAGTACTGCACTTACTAAACGTACAGGAACATTGGCTCCTAAATACCATCGCAATAAGGAAGCTGAAATCTTTCGGTCATATAAAAAGACATAATAGTCTGGAAAAAACAGTGATGGAAGGCATGGTCCCTGGAAAAAGGGGAAGGGGTCGACCTTGACGACGGTGGACCCAGGACATCACAGAGAGTCTGAACTTGTCTTTGGCTGATGCAGGTCGACTTGCCCAGAACCGTGATGCGTTCAGAGCAGCTGTAATGGAGACAACGTTCTGGAAAGAATACGTCACATGATGATGATGATATTCAAGAATCAGGGCTGCTCAGCTGCAAGGTGAATGTATAACTTATTCGATGTTCAAGTTACTACTGGACATACGATGTACTGAAAGGCTCGTGTTCACACGACATAACCTAAACAAAATGTGGTAATACTGCTAACACGTTACGAAATGTTTTTTACCATGTTCATGTGCTAATTCATAATTACAAGTAAGTACCGGTATTTAATATTTCTGGTGTTTGTTCATTAATTCATATGTTTTATGTAGTAATCAGTGATACTTACCAATGCCGTAAACACAAGAAATGCAAAACAAAGCAACATCAGCAACGCATATTTGGGCTTCTTGCGTAGGTTCGACCATCTCTTTATCTGTAAAGTCAAAAAATCAGTGACAAGATCAAATTGTATTCAAATATTTCATCTTTTTCTTGTTAAAGAAACTGGCCTCCTTGTACAAAATCTGGCAGACAGAACTTTATGTCCTCTTTATTACTGTAGCAGTTTGTTCGACCAATGGGCGTGTGTGGCATCATGGACAATCTTTCCTTGAAGCCGTTTACGACATATCACGTGGTGAAATGTGTGCTTACATACAGTTTAATGGAACAAGGCTGAACCTGGTATTTTACGTCCTTCAATACCCATGTGTTTGAAGAGAGTCAGAAAGGTAAAGAGAACAATTGTAATCACGTGGTTGAACCTGGCAATACAGTATGTACATAAAAACAAGAGAATACATGTAGTTACGTTTTTAGATCGCTAGCCCTTTTCGCCTCGTATCATTATTGGAAGCTGGATTGAAAGCATTCATGTACACTTGAAGTGATGGTTTCTGTAGTAATTTATTTAAATGACGAGGCTGCCATCCTCATGCATAAATGATACATACTATCCCCCCCCCCTTTTACGACATATCTGAATGAGCAGGCAGCCTATTCTTTCTTTGTCTCCTCAGAGACCTCCAGGAAGAACAATGAATAGTTTTGGAATAATACGCAATAATAGGGAACAAATATCAACACGGTTTTCAATAAACACAATGATAATAAGTCTCACGTTCGTTTAAACAATATTCCTGCGTATAAAAGGGGGATGTAGAAGATGTTGTCGCATTACTTATCTAATCTAATCATTAGCGAAGTACATTACATTGAATGAATTACTCGTCACGTAGTACCCGCGTAATATTTACAGTTTCAAGTGCAGGATAGATATCATTCCACATCATTGAACGGATGTGAGACATGCAATGAGAGCGTGCCTATAATATTAAGTTGTCATGCATTCAGCTTTTATCAAACGATGATATTATCATCCAAAACGAACAAAGATGTACGTCTGAAAAGTTTTGTAAGCTGGTTAAATCATGAACATCTGAGACGTTCGAAAGCCGGTTAAATCATAAACGCCTGAGAAGGTTTTTAAGCTGATTAAATCATGAACACCTGAGGTCTGTATGCTAGTTAAATTATGAAGACCTGACAAGATCGTTTAAGATTGTTTGATTAATAGCGCCTGGGAAGGTTTGTAGGATGGTTAAATTATCAAAACCTGATAAGGTCTGTAAGCTGGTTAATTTATGAGCTCCTGAGAAATTGTATAAGCTGGTTAAATCATGAACACCTGAGGTCTGTAAGCTGGTTAAATTATGAACGCCTGCAGAAGATTTGTAAGCTAGTTAAATCATAAACACCTGAGAAAGTGTGTAAGCTGGATAAATCAAGAACACCTGAAAAGGCTGTAAGCTGGTTGAGTCATGAACACCTGAGAAGGTTTGTAAGCTTGTTAAATCATGAACGGCTGAAAAAGTTTGTAAGCTAGTTAAATTATGAACGGCTAAGAAGCTTTGAAAGCTGGTTAAAATTTGAACGCCTGAGAAGATCAGTAAGCTGATTAGACCATGTAGACCTGAAAAAGTCGTTTAGGTTTGTTCAATTATTAACGCTTGGGAAGGTTTGTAAGCTAGTTAAATAAACAACACCCGGGAAAGACTGTAAGCTGGTTAAATTATGAGCTGCTGATAAATTTTGTAGGCTGGTTAAATTATGAATACCTGAGAAGGCTTTTAACCTTGTTAAATTATAGCCGGCTGAGAAAGTTTGATAGATGGTTAAATCATGAATACCTGAGATCTGTAAGCTGGTTAAAACGTTGAACGCCTGACTGAGAAGATTTGAAAGCTAGTTAAACCATAAACACTTGAGACAGTGTGTAAGCTGGATAAATTATGAACACCTGAAAAGGTCTGTTAGCTGGTTAAATTACAAACGACTAAGAAGGTTTGTAAGCTTGTTAAATTATGAAGATCTGAGACGGTTTGTTAGTTAGTTAAGTTATGAACACTTGATAATAGTTTGTAAGCTGGTTAATTCATGACATATGAAGAGTTCTTAAGCTTGTTCAACCGTGAGCAAATGAGAAGGTTTGTAAGCTGATTAATTCATAAATACCTAGAAAGGTCTGTAAGTTGTTTAAATTCTGAACACATGAGAAGGTCTGTTAGATGGTTAAATCATAAACATATGAGAAGGTATGTAAGCTGGTTAAAATATGAACACATGAGATGGTTTGCAAGCTGGTTAAATCATGAACGACGGAGCAAGTTTGCATGCTGGTTAAATCACGAACACATGAGAAGGTTTGTAAGTTTGTTAAATTATAAATGGCTAAGAAGGTTTGTAACTGTTTAATCTTCAAATATGTCCTTTAATATAAAAAAAGTGTTTGCCCTTTATAGAATCTTCTGGGATTTTACCATAAACGATCATTCTAAGCTTGTTTCAGCACGGTTTTATTGACACTTGATGTAGCACGTGTTTTAGTTATTGAACTCGCTCAAGTTGACGAATGAATTGTGCCATTCTTCGTCTTTTTATATGCAGCTCCAATCTTTACACAACTTTAACTCATATACTTATTTGACTTACCTTAATGTGCACCATCTCTTGATGTGCCTTAGTCCTAGAGTTGAAGTAAAAACCTATTAAAATAGTTTGTATAATTAACAAAAGGTACGAAAGAATTGTAATATTTTTGTTTGCGTGCATTAAAATGTAATGAGTAATTAGATCAAAGCAAGATAATTATTAAAGCAGTAAACTGTGCAGTTAACATTAGGTGCTTATTTTTTACACATTGGACTATTAATTATAGGAAAAAGCACTTTCCAAAATAATCAGTATGTCGAGAAACTACTGTTAGGTCACACGGGTTAGGAATAGAAAACCATAGAAATACATAAGATGCTCAGATGAGAATTACTGAAACTCAGGTAAACGAAAATGGCAGTATAGTCATTATCTTACTTACTTACTTAGTTGTTCCTCTTCTACCGTTAGGGTGTAGAGGTTTGGAAGAGAAAGGGAGCGCCATACTATCCTATCGGCTGTCTTCTTCCTGCCCTGGTTCCATTCTAGACCTCGGTCCTTCAGAGATTGTCTAATCTTGTCCTCCCAAGCGGAATCTAAGACTACTCTACTTGAGTCTGCAGTGGCTCGGTTTTAAGTGTCTCTTCTTGTTACTTCAACCACCTGGAGGTCTGGATCCCTGGCTCTTAGTTTCTCATACTTGTCGTGATAGCTGATCTTCTCCCATTCTGCAGACATGGCAAACCACCTTAGTTGGGACTGTTCTACTTTGGTCAGCAAGGGTTGAGTTTTTAGGCCATTTCTGAGGTTTGTATCTGGCTTTTGTGGGTTGTAATCATTGCCCATGACTCCCATCCATACGTAACGACTAGGACATAGGTGGAGCGGTATGATGGGATGGGAATTTAGTGATGAGATTGTCGTGATTTGGTCTGTCTTACAACGCGTCATACCGAAAGCCTTACTGTGGGAAACTGTCCGATACAATAGCCAATCAAAACGCTCCTTTCGTAGTGTGTATACTGGAATATTTTAGGCTTAACATAGAGGCCCATTTTGCGTAAATGATAGTACGAATTTATATAATTGCTTAGGACTAAAGATGTTTAAACGGAAAGGTATAGAAATTTCAACAACGGTAATGCTACTTTAGAGGTAGGTGCAAAGATTTCCTCAATTAGTAGTTCCTTTAGAAAGAGAAATCGTTTAAAATGACGTCTATTCATCAGGGTAGTCCCCAATTTAGTTAGTTAAAGTATGCATAGATTAAAATGCATTTTGCTACCTAAACAATTATTATATAGAACGGTAGAGATAAATTCACAGTATAATTCTAGCTTTAAATGATCAAAATCGGCCCAGAATAAAAAAAAGATAATGAATATTAAAAACTTTGCTAATTGAACTGAAGGCAAAATTACACTTTAATTTTAGATTCCTAACATCGTTTTTACCCCATGCCATCCGAGAGGGAGGGTGCAGTACTATAACAGTCCTTGAACTTGACTGAATTGAGGCCACAACTTTTTCAAAACCGAGCTGAACAGACGAAGAGCGGTAAACAATGTTAATGCCATTATACTTTGCCGCTGCATCTGACTAGCAGACCTAGATGCCTATTAACAGCCTGTTACAGCATGTGTGTATTGCCTGAGGGTAAGAAAGAATATATATATATGTATATATTTATGTATTTTTGGTGTGTTCTAATCCAATGGTGTGTTAGAAAGGGCATGGCATGTGTTACAGAACGAGTGTGCTGCCGGTTGAAACGCAGGCATGTGTTGACTTTTAGAGACGAAAGCCAGCATTGTAGAATGTGTAGGATAATTGAGAATGATGGCACAAATACGACTGTAAGTTTAATAATGTATTTGAAGGAGGATTTCTTAAAGAAATGATATTTATCAGGAACCTAAGGAAGGATTGACAGGAATTGTTGTAATGAATCGATCAAGATATTACTTAGTAGTTTTATTAAAAGGCAAAATCATTATATGGAAGCAGATCATGGACAACTGGATATAACTTAGGATTTATAAGGAAATTGTAGTCACAGTGAACTGGCTGTGATTGGCAGTGAGGTAAATTGCCCTGTGCATATGTTAGCACAATGTCTGACACTCTTTGTTACGTCCATTGTATGTAAGGATAGAATAGTTCTGGACCATACAGAGGTTGTGATTATTTGTATTCCAGGTTTTATCCTGCAACTACCAAGATTGTACGAGACATCCACTTCGGTGGGACTCTGTGGTGCGATAGTTCTTGAAGTTCATAGAACTGGATACCCTGTTTTCCCAGCATGGAGGTCCAGACATTGAGTGATCCTGGCTGGAGTTGAATGCATCTCACCCCAACAAGATAAGTAGAATAGAAATTCCACTGGTCAGCCTATTGAGACTCTAGCACCAATATAAGAATAATGAAAGATACAAGTACAGTGTATGATTAATCATTTTGGATAGAATGAATATATTACTACCTTCACAGTTCAACTCAGTGACACAATAGAGTGTATTATAATAATTAATCAGTGTAGAGAAAAATAGAACTTTCATGACAGGTTTCTGTTTAATAATTAAAGTTTCTATGTTTATTTATTTTAGGCTGTAAATATCTTTGAATTTCTTTAAATTACCTAACCGAAAAGAGAACCGGTATAGGTTTAATAAATTGTAAATATGTACCAGCAGACTTTCTGAAATTACTTATATTGAATTACAAGTTTTGTTGGATATATATCATAATTATAGAGATAGAAAATAATTAATATCCCTAGAAAAATTAGCCAACATAATCAAATAATAATACATAATATCATAGGCGGATCTTAAAAGGGTGCAAATAGACTTTCAGGACCTTCACTCTCATCACTCCTGGAGGTTTATACAGCCGATCCTAACCTTTGATGTCGATACACCCTTATTCTGTTCAGAAAGGGAGTATTTCTTGTAAGACCAGTCTTTTACCTGGCACTATCCTGGTATCATCTGATACATCTTTTTGTCCAGGATAACCTTATTCTTTACTACAATAAGACCCTTTCGCTACAGTGGGGTCTCGTCCGGCATTTCAGTTACTACCCTGGGGTCTTTTCTTTGAGACATTCAGTCTTATAGTTAGCAGTAGGAGAAATATTATAATATAAAAATATATGTAAGTAAAAATAAAAGCTAAAAAAAGCACATTTGTAGTACCAGTGAGTACAAAGAAAAATGTTGGTTACTGAATACGCTGACGGTGGTTTTAATGAAGTATATTTGTAGTAATTAAATCTGTAATTAATTTTGATAAGACTGCAAGCGAATGGCAGTCTTGGCATAGTTTAGATCTGCTACAGTGCAGGCGGCAAAGGAATTTGGGTTAAGTGGGGAGGCTCTTATTCAATATGTCACTACTGAATTTCACAAGTATATAGAAAGAGAAGATAAGAAGTTAGAAACAGAAAAAAGATTACAAATAGAAGCTGATAGGGAGGCTAAGAGATTACAACTAGAAGCTGATAGGGAGGCTAGGCAAATAGAAGCTGATAGGGAGGTTAGGCAAATAGAAGCTGATAGGGAGGCTAGGAAAATGGAGGCTGAAAAAGAGGGAAAGAGATTGCAAATGGATGCTGAAAAAGAGGAAAAGAGATTGCAAATGGAGGCTGAAAAACAGGAAAAGAGATTGCAAAGGGAACATAAGTTGAGACTGAAAGAGCTTGAACTTCAAGGAAACGTTCCAATAAATGGAAGTAGTCCAACTACATCTGATATTAGTGCAAGTCATGGTACCTCAAATGGAGCCATGAATTTCCACTTGGATCCATTTGTGGAGAAAGAAGATGACAATGAGTCTTATTTAAGTAGGTACGAGAGATTAGCTACTAACTATGGCCTAGAGAAAGAGAAATGGAGCCTTAAGTTATCACAAGGGCTGAGAGGAGCCTCTTATGAAGTCTTCTCAAAACTTGCCCGAGAGGACCTAGAAGATTATGACATCTTGAAGCAGGCATTGCTAGTTCGTTATGAAAAGAACTCAGAATTTTATAGGAAAAAAATCAGAACTGCTAAGCTACTTTCTGGAGAAACTTACCACCAGTTCTCTGCCAGATTAGAAACCTACTTGGACTGCTCTAGGAAAATGTCAAGACCTAAAAGAAATGGTCATGATGGAGCAAGTGAGAGAGTCTATGCCTCCAGAAATGAGAAAATTTCTTACGGAACAAGGTGCAGAGAGACTGGGGGAGATTTTAACAGTTGCTGAGAGATATCAGGCAGCCCAGAAAGAGATAGCAGGAATTAGGAAGAAGCAGGTAGAAAATAGTAGACCAGCCCCACAAAACCAAGAAGAGTATGATAACAGGGACCAAAAACACAGTTACAGAAAAGAATATGACATACCCAGATTTGATCATAGAAACAGGAACCCTCAGGTATAAGATAAGGAACCCTACAGACAGGGAGATAAGTTGTGCAAAATTTGCAAAATGAATAACCCCAATACACTGGAATATGGTAAGAAAGAACCTCCATATCACGTTGCATGTTTGATAACAATGGGAAAGTGCAGGACGGAACCGACATCAAGTCAGGTAGATCTCCATCATCCCCTCATCTGTGAAGAAGTAACATGTAATGGCAATACGATTGTGTGCCTTTATGATTCAGGATTGGAATATGACTCAGTTGTGAGTGCATTCTTGGTGCACCCGGATCAGTACACCACAGAAAAAGTGGAGATACAAGGGGCATTAAAAGGAACAGCCACCATGACACTTCCCATAGCCAGAATAAATGTCAAAACTCGTTATGTGGAAGGAGTGATCAGTGCAGCAGTGTGTGATGATCCTAATTACCCGCTGGTGTTAGGAAGAAGATATGTTTTTCTAGGGAACCCAATAAAACCTGTGCTCATGGCAACACTCCAGGTCAGGTCAACCCCTAGGAAGGAGGAGGGAACACCACTAAATATTCATCCTAAAAGGATGAAAAAGGCCCAAGAAAAAGATAAAACATTAAAACCTTGCTTTGGCAAATTGCCAAACAGCCATAACCCCTCAAAGAAAGGACAATTTTATGTGGATGATGGATTGCTTTAAGGAAAGCTAGAGCAAGACCCAATGGGCATAGCCAGTTAGTACTGCCATCTTCTTACAGGGACAAGGCTATGGAATTAGCACATGTTGATTCCGACGGTGGACATAAGAGAATTGGAACCACTTGTCAACGGACTTCAGTGCAACATTATTGGCCAGGTATTGCTGAAGACATATTTCAGTATGCGACCACCTGTGCACAATGTAGCAAGGTGACATCCCCAAGTTGGGAAACTCAACAGGACCTATAAACGCCTTACAATGGACCTAGGCCTGAAAAGAAACATAAACAGGTAGACATAGTGGGTAGGACGGCCCCTTCTCACACTTCGTCTTCCATAAAACCAGTGACACTGGCAACTCTCCGTGTTGTCCAGACAGTAAACACAACTCAGTCCATCCCGACACCCACTTGCTCGGAATTCCAGGAACTGGCTAAAAATAGAAGTTTGGTTAGTGAGCCAACTTTGAAAACGAAACTGCGGGGCAACCCCAGAAAAATTGGAAGTGGGAGAGTGGGCAATTGGCCTAATGCTCAGCTCACTTCAACATACGGCTATTAAATTAACATTATGAGGGTACTGGTGACGGTGGTAGTTGGCCGGCCCTACACAGTCCATTGGAAGTATTTGACACGGACATGGATTTAGATTTTATATTATATTGCCATTCTTCAGGGAGAATTGATTTCTTGGTGCAGGAAATTCATTTCCCCATATGAATCATGTTATTGCTCAAGTGAGGTTTAGCTGAGGAAACCCCTGGTGAAAATGGACTCTGCCTGGATTTGGGAAATAATTACAGTAACAGAGTCATTAGTGAATCTAGATAAGGGCATTACCAGATTCCAGTCAAGCCTGAGCTCAGACCATTGCTGGACGTTCACACTTTTTTAGGAGCACTATGTGTTCCATATGTTGCTTTTTGGGTTGAAGAATACTCCGAATGTTTTATCCAGGATAATGAGGAAATTAATGGATCCCTTATGAAACTCAGATATCACCAATTTTACAGATGACATCCTCATAACTATTGGAACCTTGATGAATATCTAACACCTCTGGACATTTTATGGAACAGACACAGAGAAGAGTAATGGTGAACATTAATTGATAATCAGCAATCTGACAGGCAGCAGCACCTGCTGTTTATTAACACTACAGGAGGATGATCCCTGGATCGCAGTGGGTTGAGGCAGATTTCTTGAGTAGTGCCTACTTGAAGTCACCAACCTGCAGGAAACCAGGATACCAGTAAGGCAAAGTGAACCTCATTTTGAGATTATGTCGTGATTGTAAATCCAGACAGGAAAGCTCCACCAGAATGGTTCACACTTTCAAATGAGGGAGCTCTGTCGTGATTTGGTCTGTCTTACAATGCGTCATACCGAAAGCCTTACTGTGGGAAACTGTCCGATACAATAGCCAATCAAAACGCTCCTTTCGTGGTGTGTATACTGGAATATTTTAGGCTTAACCCAGAGGCCCATTTTGTGTAAATGATAGTACGAATTTATTTAATTGCTTAAGGACTAAATATGTTTAAACGGAAATGTATAGATATTTCAACAACAGTAATGTTACTTTAGAGGTAGGTGCAAAGACTTCCTCAATTAGTAGTTCCTTTAGAAGGAGAAATCTTTTAAAATGAGGTCTATACATCAGGGTAGTCCCCAATTTAGTTAGTTAAAACATGCATAGATTAAAATGCATTTTGCTACCTAAACAATTATTATATAGAACGGTAGAGATAAATTCACAGTATAATTCCAGCTTTAAATGATCAAAATCGGCCCAGAATTAAAAAAGATAATGAATATTAAAAACTTTGCTAATTGAACTGAAGGCAAAAATACACTTCAATTTTAGATTCCTAACATCGTTTTTACACCACGCCATCCGAGAGTGAGGGTGCGGTAATATAAAAGTCCTTGAACTTGGCTGAATTGAGGCCACAACTTTTTCGAAACCGAGCTGAACAGACGAAGAACGGTAAACAGTGTTAATGCCATTATACTTTGCCGCTGCATCTGACTAGCAGACCTAGATGCCTATTAACAGCCTGTTACAGCTTGTGTGTATTGCCTGAGGGTAATAAAGAATATATATATGTGCATATTTATGTATTTTTGCTGTGTTTTAATCCAATGGTGTGTTAGGAAGTTCATGGCATGTGTTTACAGAACGAGTGTGCTGCCGGTTGAAACGCAAGCATGTGTTGACTTTAAGAGACGAAAGCCAGCATTGTAAAATGTGTAGAATAATTGAGAATGATGGCACAAATACGACTGTAAGTTTAATAATGTATTTGAAGGAGGATTTCTTAAAGAAATGATATTTATCAGGAACCAAAGGAAGGATTGACAGGAATTGTTGTAATGAATCGATCAAGATATTACTTAGTAGTTTTATAATAGGCCAAATCTTTGTATGGAAGCAGATCATGGACAATTGGATATAACTTAGGATTTATAAGGAAATTGTAGTCACAGTGAACCGGCTGTGATTGGTAGTGAGGTAAATTGTCCTGTGCATATGTTAGCACAATGTCTGACACTGTTTGTTACGTCCATTGTATGTAAGGATAGAATAGTGCTAGACGATACAGAGGTTGTGATTATTTGTATTCCAGGTTTTATCCTGCAACTACCAGGATTGTACGAGACATCCACTTCGGTGGGACTCTGTGGTGCGATAGTTCTTGAAGTTCATAGAACTGGTTACCCTGTTTTCCCAGCATGGAGATCTAGACATTTAGTGATCCTGGCTGGAGTTAGATGCATCTCACCTCAACAAGACAAGTGGAATAGAAATTCCACTGGTCAGCCTATTTAGACTCTAACAACAATATAAGAATAATAAGAGATACAAGTACAGTGTATAATTAATCATTTTGGATAGAATGAAAATATTACTACCTTCACAGTTCAAATCAGTGACACAATAGAGTGTATTATAATAATTTATCAGTGTAGAGAAAAATAAAACTTCCAAGACAGGATTCTGTTTATAATTAAAGTTTCTATGTTTATTTATTTTAGGCTGTAAATATCTTTGAATTTCTTTAAATTACCTAACCGAAAAGAGAACCGGTATAGGTTTAATAAATTGTAAATATGTACCAGCAGACTTTCTGAAATTATTTACATTGAGTTACAAGTTTTGTTGGATACATATTATAGTTATAGAGATGGACAATAATTAATATCCCTAGAAAAATTAGCCAACATAATCAAATAATAATACATAATATCATAGGTGGATCTTGAAAGGGAGCAAATAGACTTTCAGGACCTTCACTCTCATCACTCCTGGAGGTTTATACAGCCGATCCTAACCTTTGATGTCGATACACCCTCATTCTGTTCAGAAAAGTGAGTATTTCTTGTAAGACCAGTCTCTTACCTGGCACTATCCTGGTATCATCTGATACATCTTTTTGTCCAGGATAATTGTATTCTTTACTACAATAAGACCCTTTCGCTACAGAGATGATAGTAGGTTAGGTTAAGCAATACTTGACAAGAAGAAATACCACAGTCTCAGACATGAGCACTGGTGTATGGATGGCATAGGTGATAGTCAGACGATTAAGTACTCTTGTCCAGATGGTAAAATGCAGATCAAGAGCTTACATAGTCTTTCCGCTATCTTCTTCTTTGATCCTTAGCCACCGACCGTCAAAGCAGTCAGTGGCCATCACGCCTAGTGGCGTCTTGTAGGGCAACAATAAATTTATTCCACTTTGCTCGGTCAGTGGCCATCCTTCGTACAGTGCCCCAACTCTGGTTCATTCTTTGCATCTCAGCCTAAACAGTCCTCCGCCAAGTTGTTTTTGCCACAACAAGCGAACTAGCTTGCAATACGAGTCGTAGTCATAACCTATTCAACGCACGTGGATTTAAAAAAAACGGGTACGTATATTGAATAACAAATTACTGCATATATACTTATTATTGACCGCAAGATCCGAAATAGGATTTGAACATGTAACCTAAAATAAACGACATATCACGGCAGGAGTGAAAAAACCTAGGTTGAATGTCGCGCGCGCTTTCGCCAAAAGGCGGCGATAAAAACAAATATCACAAAAAACGTCACTCCGTGAAAATCGAAATGTAAACAAATATGCTAAGTATGATTAATTGATACCGCCCAAAAAGTTTTTGATTCTGCATACATAAAAATGATGGTATAATATGAAGCACATGTGCAGAGAAATGAAATTCGAAACAATGGAAACGTGGCATGTGAACAATGCATCTTTATCAAAACCTGCATTGCATAACAAGTGTTCCGTAATGTGGCACTCATCACATTGAAAGGTGTCAGTATTGTAGGGCACTTGCGGAACCATAGTTTGTAACGTGTTACCGTTCGAAGTCAAAAATGTTATAGGATGAATCACTCGCTGTAACGTTTTTTTTCCACCATTTATTATAGTCATTGTGCAACAAGACAAGTAGCTGACAAATCACCATATTAAGCATGATACAGGAACATGGCGTGATATGAAGACAATTGAACTACAATTGCATGTACATAAGTACCATAAATATATGTATAGCATCAAAAGTGTAGAGCTGGCTCCAAAATTTATCTCTTAGCGGCCCAACTTGTAGCATCTGGAAAAAGATCCCCACGTTGTCAGACTCGGGTAGCTTAACTGTGTAAAAATGGAACAGCTTTCATTCTGACTCATTCTTAAATCGCTCTTCTTAAGTCGACCCCCAAACATAGCGGGTGACGAAAATAGCATAGTGCATCCCTCTAATCGGACGTATCGAAGATAGGCTGTCCTTTCGAAGATAGTCTTATATAACTCCCTCGTACCTCAGGCGAGTTTTCATTTTCAAAGTTATAATAGCAATAACTGGTAACTCATCTGGTCTTCCACTCCAGATAGTTATATATTAGGCCTCTATAAAACAGTAAACACTGTGGATTCCTAATCTGCAGACATAAGCGTCTAAGTTCAAAGATATAAAGCTAATCATGCGGGTTTTAGAATAATATCTATTCTCCTGGGTCTCTGTGTGTAAATCTAAACCTAACGGTCTTAGATGGCTCCAACGAGCATAACAAGTAGAATACTCTGCCTTCGAACTATTCGTGAGCTCTCGTCACCGGTTGACTCAAAATATGATCCTTACAAAGGAAGTGAGAAAGTTTCGTTTTTTACCTTGCTTCGAATTCCTAACCCAACTTAGAAGCAACTGTCGTCTTCCCGACGAACAGAAATAACACAGGGGACTTTAAATAACAGTGGAAGAGTTTCCATCCCAAGAGGCAATGCAGAGAAGAAACCAGACATTTCGTCTGACGAACCCAGTTCAACAAAAACGGCCTCCCGCACAGGAAATCTTCTTCAAAAACCCTCTCGTTCGGGCATGCGCTGTTCGCATCACCTCTGACCTAAGCAGTCAGCTGGTATAACCTTTTAAGAGGAGAAACTACATATTTACTTTCCCTCAAAGCAAAAAATGAGTATTCGCCCTTAGATTAGGGTTCTAACGAAAAATACATTAGACCCAAAATCTTATTCAAAATATTTTCAAACATAACAAGTATACAGACCGACTACATTACCAGTTATGAAAACTGCACGTAACAAGTATGCTGCAGGTACTCGTGAGAAATAAATACGTGAAAAACTAGACAGCAGTAAGTAACGCACGTAGTGGACTTTACCGGGGAATTGAACCCAGTACCATCCGAACCGCACCATCTCCTTGCTACGGTAGTGAATTGTGACTAATCAAGATGCTAACTCAGCACCACAAAAACAGTGCCTCGTGGACAGTGTCATTGTCACTACACTCCACACAACTGTGGAATACAGGTACCGGGAATCAACCAGGCTAATTATAGACACACTCACCTCTATGACTTTCCTATTCGCCGGTATAGGCCAGATAACACTAGACAATTATAGTAAACAAAAGAAGAGTACGAAAATGTTGGTCGGGTTTTATTATTAAGCTAACACATGTATGAACATAGATACTAGCTTCTCCTTTAACTTACTAGTCACAGTATTACGGTCCTTGTCGATTTTGTATCCCAGAACTTCACTGTAGGAGCGAACGTAGGCTTACTTATGTCATCTACTCTTTAATTAGAAGATCTTTTGTACATAGGCATATTTCTTAATACAAAGAAAACTAATTCGCTACATTGAATGAATTACTCGTCGCGTAATACCCGCTACTATTTACAGTGCAGGATAGAAATCATTCCAGATCATTGTCAGATGTGTGACATTGTATTGTGATCATCCCTATATTATAGAGTTGTCATGCATTGGCAGACGATGATTTTTACATCCAAAACAGCATGAACTCTTGAGAAGATTTTGTTAGTCTCTTCTTTAACATTAGAAAATATTCTCTGTCCGTTCTAGAATCCTCTGTGAGCTTTACAGTGATTTCCTTAGCTGTTTTAGCATGGTTTTATTGACATTGATGTAGCGTGAGTTTTCATTTTTCAACACTCTCATTTGAAAGTAGATGACGAATGAATTATGCAAGTTTTCTTCTTAATTTAATTAACATTAGACTTTCAGTACTGTTGTTAGCAATGATATATCTTATTTTGGTGCAGATAGATTCGCGGGTAGCATTCAAGTCACAAACAACATTTATAGTATAAACTTTTACCTCTAAGAGTTTCAGATCTTTATTCTGCGAAAGAAGGTAGACTGATATATAGGGCTAGAATTTTAATGACCTAAAATTTGTTAGAAAATGACCTATAAAACTGCAATAATGATAAAAAACCCCAAAAATGTCCTATAAAATGAAAATAAAAATGACCTAACAACACTACGTTCATTTTTTAGTTTCCGAGCTAAAGTAAAATTATTTTGTAAAAGAAGAAAATGAAAGGCATAAAAAAAAAACAAAAAAAAAACCCTAACAAATTATAATTTAGTTTTGCTGTTACTGTGCCAAGCTGAAATTCTTTATGTTTCAAGCCCCTCCCCCCCCCCCCCCCCCCCCCCCCCCCCCCCCCCCCCCCCCCCACAAAAAATGACCAATAAAACGAGAGGGAAGACATAAAAATACAACTTCATATATTTACATTTCCTGTCAAACTGAAAGTCTATTTTATTAACCAAATACATGCAGTCTAAGACACACACACAACCCCCTTAAAAATGCAATTTATAATTTTCAGTTTCTGTGCCAAACTTAAAATGTTATTTAATTTTGTTTGCAATAATTCCTTATTGCATAGTTTTACAGTTTCTATGCCAAATTGAAATTTTGTATTTAATGAATTAAGGTGCAGATTTTCACAATTCACATACGCAATGTTTATTAAATTAAATTTTGCTTCGTTTTGGCGAGGCGAGCACATTTAACCAAGACACAGGTCCATCGGTTATATTAGAGTGCATGTCCAAAATATAACAGACCTTGTGGTCTGGTTAATAGATTCTCAAAAGAGAATAACTTTCTATTGTCTGTCAACAAAGCTTTAAACACTGAAAAGCTCCTTTCCACTGATACCACAGTAGCGTACTTGAAATAAGCAACATCAGTTGTTTCTAAGTCCGCTGAAAATTCACTAAGAGAAAAAAGTTTGAAATTTTCATAGCCGACATTTTTGTTTCAAAACTTACTCAATTATCTTTTGCACAGCCGTTCCCACGTCGCTTTTCACTCACTATTTTCTTCATCAAATCTATCTGATCCACTAATAGAACTGCTGACTTTACTAAGGAAGTAATGGCACCAGGCAGAAATCCAAAATTTGACATTATGTAGGACAATTTACCAGCAACATTTTTTTCAAGGATTTAGGGACAATGATTAAACAGCATACGAAAACCTGTGGTGTAACTTGTTAAAAAAAAAACAATAGGTAAAAAAACACTAAAAATGCCTAATTTTATTGAAAATGCCAAAATATGCTAAATAATGACTCAGAACACGATAAACATTCTGTAAAATGACAGAAAACTCACAAAAAATTCCCTAACATGCCAAAAGTGGCAAAACATGCAACATAATGCCGTAACAAAGGCTCTTAAATATGCTTAGTTTTGTAAGAAACACATTTATATTCAACTAAACAACATCTTGGTTAAGCCACACAAATAAAGATGCAAAATGATGAAAATCCCATCCGTACTGATATATGTTATCTGCTCTTTAATTATGAAGTTTTCTATACATGGGCTTATAACGTAATATAATAGCCTAGAGGAAAAAAATTATTACGCTAAAAAATCTTCGATTTCATTGAACATGAAACTGTAAGGTGACAATAAAAGCCAGAGACCGCCTCTTACATTATAACAAAGATAAATGTAGCAATCTTATGTCATAAAAAATAATGAAAGTTGAGATACGTAAACAAAAGAAAAGAAAAACGAATGACGACATTAAACTATTTCACCGTTAGATAAATCAAACCAATGTCCTCACGACCTGCAATCTTGACAATATGAGCAACACTAGTCAAATATTGTTTGCAAAAATAAACGCTCACCTTGTGGTACATAATATGAACATGGTAGAAAAACTGTACTTTGCTTTCCTAAATCGATGAAAGAAATTGTCACCCTGCTGCTATATTTGTAAGATATGCGGAAGGGAAGAGAGCTCGCATTACTGAAATTAGAGAGTTATATTTAAGTTGATATGCAGCTCAGGTGAGTGGTATGCTGAAGTCACGAACAATGCTTTGTATCAATATAAGAAATCCTTTTCACTGGTAATCATTGTGATGATGATAAATTGATCACGATGACGATAAGGATGATAACGAATAAAGAATATACTAGATATTGTACATCACACAGCTGTGTAAAGAAATGTTATATTTTTGGTAATAATTCAACTGCCACTGTCCGTACTACTACTATTACTACTAATACCACGACCCCTACTACTAATTCTACTACACTAAAACTACTATTACTACTACTACTATTACTACTACCACCACCTCTTCTAAACCTACTTTGCTATTAGGCTAAACCCGCAAGTACCCCAGCTATGACAAATACAATTTTACATTCTTTATTAATAGATCACCTGCAGTTTAAAATATTTTAAATAATTTTATAATAAGAACTAGCAATAACCCGTCAAACGTGACGGGTTTTTAATTATAGTGTGCTGTTTCCGTTCCCGGATGAGCAGATAGAAGTACATTCTTAGAGTGTTTTTGGTTTCTTTCCATTATACAGTGTAATCAAATTGTTCATGAACACCGTCATTTGAACGCTTTTCTTTGTAGATTGTAACTATTTTCGGGAGAGTATATATCATCATCATCTCAACCCGTAACCCGTCATGTGTCGTAGGGGTGCCATGGTGGACGCATCAGTAGACAGGGTCCTCCACTGCTCTCTATCCTCAGCAATGCGTACAAGTGTGAAAAACCGTGTCCTGCCCATTCTTTGATGTTATCAGCCCAGGATTTTCTTTACCTCTTCTTCTCCGTTTACCTTCGACTGTTCCCTGGAGTATATATAATGGAAACAATACCATTTTTTAACACGGTTGCATTCCCCAGCTGTGACCAACGTACACACGGCGAGAATTATGTTATTTTAGATTCAATTTAAAAGTTCCTTGATGACAACATTTCGTGTGAAAGTGCGTGGATTGTTTTCAAAGAGTGTTCCCTGATAATAAGTGGTTTCAACAAAACTTTCAAGTTTTCGTGATTTGTACATCGGGTGAGAGCTCATGCACACCAATTTTTACGCACTTTTTCTTTGTCGAGCGCTACTAATTTCGTGAAAGAATATTTAAAAAAAAAGTATTTGTTTTATATAACACCCACGACGCGCAAGTTGCACACCGTGCGTTGCGCACTTTTTTTTTCCAGGCGCGAGTTACTATTTTGATTGAGACCTACCGACGTAACATCCATCGGTAATTATGTTATTTGGGATAATCAGACCATGCAATGGAAAGAAGGCAGTAACCCAAACTTATTCAAGCATCCATATTTTCAGTTCTCCTCCCAGCTGTCGTGAAATAAGATAATAATTGTTTTATTTTGTTCTTCCCCCCCCCCCCCCCCACCGACATCTTCTTTACCAATTTCTCAGCTTCCTTCGTGGTGCAAAGTCGCCAATCAAACATCGTCTAGTTTAATATATTTTGACTAGACCAAGCAAATAAATCTTCTCCCACTTCTCGTGAAATTCCGCTTGACACAAGTAATTTCAAAACCCTCCATTATAAAGTGTTACCGCTACCAGGAGTCTTTATAAATCATGTTCGTAACTCATAATAACATCTCAGTTTAATTTGTTATCATCAACGCTAACAAACATGGGTTCCCCCCCCCCCCCCCCCCCCCCCCCCCCCCAGTAGTGTTGAATAACATTCATGCCACACCTAAAGTACATTCACAGTTCATTTGTCGACATCCAGCTGGGCTGTTAATGTTCTCTCTACCCATGTTAGATCAGGCAAAATCACAACACGAAACCTGAGTCATTGCGTACCAATATGAGAGAAAATAAGGATAAAGAAGAAATGAATGAAAGGCACAGGATAGAGAAAATGATAAGTAGCACATAGATAAAATGAGTCGACCCGCATTTCGTCACAAAAAGGAATGGGCGAACTCTTGACCTCAGCATTAAAAGCCAAGCTCTGAAAAGGGCTGATAGCTTCATTTTCTTTTGAATACCAGTCCTGACAATGACTCTAGCTACGCCAATGCTGTATGGGATTGTGGTTATATCTGTGGCGAAGCCAATCTTTACACAGGCATAGAGGCAGACTATAGACATGAAGAGTCAAGCTCAAAATATACATCAGTTTGTAAATGTACACAATTTTTCCCAACCTAATGTATTTTGTAAGCTTAACGTTCATATACCCTCAATCACGTAGTACTATGCAGACGGCAGCTGGTATGAAGCTTAATTTAGCACAATGGCAGTATTATTTCTCTCTGGTACCACGCTGTGGTGGCTTTCGATGACTAGCAATAAGATATTAGCTCTTTTCAGCTCACTGGATACTATTGGCAGCTTCGTCGACTAGTTTTATGTAGTGTGACTGATTCCAAATCTTAGCGATTTTATATATATATATATATATATATATATATATATATATATATATATATATATATATATATATATATATATATATATATATATATATATATATATATATATATATATATATATATATATATATATATATATATAAATTAGACAATAATATGGTATGAAATCAGTTTTACAAGTAAATGGTACACATGAAACATGGGACGTTTCGAGTTTTACCCTTTGTCAGCCACAGTTACGAACAGGTGACAAGGACAAGAACTACATATAGGTACTACAAAAATCTATGATGATGAGGAAAATGCCAAATGAGCAATACAAGCAGATGAAACAACGGTGATGAGCGAAGCGATAACAGTAATAATGCAAGAAAATCGTAAAACCAGAAAGACATGTCGAAACAAGAAAGTAAATAATCAACGAAACGAAGACAGAATTAAACAACACTATTAAAACAAGTAAAACATCACTTAGCTGGATCCAAGAAAGAAACATTCAAGATGGCTGACAAAATAAGGCGTCATGCGGAAGTGACGTATGAGCTAGTGACGGCTAAGAAAAGATAATTACGGAAACGAAACGAACCAAAGAAAAAACAAGTATAGATAGGAAAATAACGACAGAACAAATAAAATATGCAACAGAGACGGATGCCACCAGAATTAGGCAAGGTGATACTGGACATTAAGGCCAGCAGGAGATAAAACGCCCATTTGAAAATGGTCAGGGCTATTGAAGTGAAGGGCTACCGGTAAATGTTTGCCATGAAAGATGTCATTCAAGTACTCACGAAACCTGTCTGCCAGTTTCACCAATATAGGTCATATCACACCTCTTGCAGATGATAGCATAAATCAGGTTTCTGGATTCGCACGTGAAAGACTCCCCAATGACAAATTTACCGTTCGGAAAGGAGACTGACTGCGTTTGGAGTACAAAAGAACAGGTCTTACATATGCAACGTTCGCACGGTTTAGTACCAAAGTGAGAAGGACTAGTTTGTCTCAAGCTACTATGAACAAGAATTTCCCTAACATTCTTATCCTTACGATATGCCACCAAAGGGGTATCACGAAAAAACTATCTGGTATCAGGATCGGAGTGGAGAATAAGCAGATGACGAAAGAGAATGTTTTTGACCGCCAAACAGTGAGGGTGGAAAGTTAAGACAAGTTTGAGTCTGTCAGATGTAGTAGTAGGTTTAGCAGTAAGTGCAACCTGACGAGTAACGTGACTAATGCGATTAAGGGCATCAGATAAAACTCTTTCAGGATAATGACGTCGGCGAAAAAACTCGAGCATTTCTTGGGCTCGTTCACGGAAATCATCTTCATCGTGACAAATCCGACGTAAGCGTAGAAGTTGAGAGTAGCGAATGGAATTTTTACAACTGAGAGGGTGAGAAGAGGTGTAAAGAAGAAAACCATGAGCATCAGTAGGTTTATAAAAGACAGAGGTAGTAAGGCCAGTAGGAGTAATATTGAAAGTATGTCAAGGAAGTTAACTGAAGTGGTAGAAATCTGAGAAGTGAATTTGATGGCAGGATGAAAATTGCCAACATAGTCAATGAATCTACGGAGGTTAACTTCAGACATGTCTGTGACTCCAATGCCATCGTCCATATAGCAACGGTAAAACTCAGGTAATGGTCCATCGTAACTTTGAAGCACCAAATATTCAAAGTGACCCAAGAAGAGGCAAGCATAACCTGGGCCCATTTTGGTGCCCATAGCAACGCCACTAATTTGATTAAAGAACTGGATATTGACGATAAGAATTAAAATGAAATCTGAATACACCCCCAAAAAATACTATTTACAAAAGTACGACAAGGTTTGGGAATAGAGAAAACTTCACATTTGAGATTTCAAAATTAGTCTTTCACTGATTTTAATAATGTTGAAGAACTAAATAGACTTGTACTTTTAAGTTTGTGGAAAGAGTGGAAAAACAAAAAAAACTGTATATGCTGCACAGCAAATGTGAGCTTACGGCGCGGAGAGGGCGAAAACGAGAGGACGAAGAAAATTTTTAATGCTTGACATACACAACAATTAAAAAAATACGCCTGTAAGACTTAAGGCCTGTCACGGGTTGCCTCCCCTTTGCTCTGCAGTGATGGTCCAGCAATGGCCAAAACCTAGATTATCTAATGTTATTTTTCAAAAATATCTATCAACGCACAAGATTACCCGTGGCAGAGATGCAAATAGAAAGATGATGATGCTTCTACCTTGAGGGAGTATGCACAAGATATTCAGAAATCAAGACAATGCTGAATGTGTCTTAGCACAGGTAACTTATTATCTGCCCGAAAACTTTTTTGAATACATATATTGTATGGTTTAGCTTGTTCAAGCCCCCAGCTGATTTAATTCAGTGAAATCTTAATTTAGTTGCTCTGTTTTAAGTGTATTTAAGGTGACTGAGACATACGGTGCATTACACTCTAAATGATTAAATCAACTATAAATTTGTATATATACAAATAACAAATTTAATAGTAAATTATATTTAACAGTATAAAATTAGTAATTGTTTTTTAAAAAAAAGGTTATCATCACAGTGTGGTGTTATGGATATTGAGGGAATTGTCTGAAAGTTTACTTGGCAGCTTTTAAGCTTGTACTTAGCTGCCAGTAAGTTTGTTGGTTTCTGTTACAGCTGAAGTTTGGTTTTTTGCAGGTTATGGACTGGTTCACTCACGTCACTGGTCAAGTCTGGAGGTTGTGACACGTTCCAAGAAATATCAGGGAGTAATCACAAAGCTGATCCATCATCATCAAGACCCGTCTGGTGATGGGTGTCTAGCGTTGACAGCAGACCACTTATACCATACACTTTGTTCCAGAGATAGTACACTCAACTGGTATCACCGACTAGCAGTATGAAAGAAGATAAACAATTAATAATAATAATAATAAATTCTTTAAGCGCCAAACACGGCGCATAAGGCAGAAACCAGTGCTCTCCAGGTTGTTCGTTGTGACGCCACTCCTCTTAGCTCTTGCACATTATTTAGGCCCAACGTTCTTCCTTCTCTTATTATTGTTCTTCTGAGTGTTTCTTTTGGTCTTCCTTTTTTCCGCTTACCCTCAGGAACCCAAGTGAGCGCCTGTAGTGGTATTCTGTTGTTTTGCATTCGTAGGACATGACCGATATATGACCATCGTCTTTTCCTTATATAGTCGGAGACATATTTCTGCCTAGAGTCTTCTCTTATTTGTCGATTAGTCTTGAATTCTTTCCAACTGATGTTCATGAGTTTTCTAAGACATTTGTTCTCGAATGTATTCAGCTTGTTCTCCAATGATTTTGTTATTTTCCAACTCTCACAGCCGTATGTTAACACTGAGATAACATTTGAATTAAACAGACGAAGCTTGGTATGTATATTCAATGATCGTAATTTCCAAATGTTAGATAATCTATTGAAGGCGCTAGCTGCCAAAGCAATTCTAGTATGGATTTCTCTTGTTGTGTCACCATCCTGAGTCATTTTACTGCCTAAATAATTGAAACTTTCAACTTTCTGTAGTTTTTCCCCGTTCAAGATGATATCAAAGGTCTCGTTAGAAAAGTTCATAGCTTTAGTTTTAGAGGCATTTATTTGGAGACCAATTTTAACCGAGAGATGACACAAATTATTTATTGCTTCTTGGGATTGTCTTGGTGTTGTACTTAAGAATGCTACATCATCTGCGAAATCCAGGTCCCCCAGGAATTTTCCATTTGTCCATTTTATACCCAATTGTTCATTGTGGGTATATAAACAATTACCCTTCTGTATATTAGATTTCCTGACAAACAATCATGTGGTTTCCCCCCCCCCCCCTTTCCCCTCCCACTTGTTTCATTCCACCATACCATCTGCCTCAGAACTTTACCTTCTCTGAGCATTACTATTAATCCCAGTGAGCGGAAAATACAAATTACATTTAATTTGAATATCTTTACATTTGCACTGGTTGAAAAGGTGAGTAATATAATAAGTATGTACATCATTTCTATCATCATTCACTCCCTGCTCCATATAGATCTTGGGACTACCTGTGACTTTGTTCTTTATGGGAAACCCGCATAAAGCAGTCACCAGCTCTTGCAGTGGTTGTTCATGAAACCATCATTCTTTATGCTGACGTTGGCAGCCTCAGATGACTTGGACATCAATTAGCAATTTTCATATGTTAAAACAACTTGGCGGAGGACTGTGGAGGCTGAGATGCAAAGAATGAACCAGAGTTGGGGCACTGTACGAAGGATGGCCGCCGACCGAGGAAAGTGGAATCAATTTGTTGTTGCCCTACAAGACGCCACCAGGCGTAATGGCTGTGGTGGGTTTAGATGTTATGAATGTTGGTGTTGTATTTAATTTGTAACTGAGTGTGGTCAAGCTGTGAAGGCCCCTGAGTTTAACAATTGATGGGGTGTGTTTTCAGGGAACCTTTCTGCTACCACCCTAAGATCTCACTCAGCGTTATATTTTACTTATGATAAATGGTGACTACGTCTCAATGTCTAGGGTAATGTAAAGTGGTGTGATGATACCAAAAGAACGAAACACACACTTATTAATTCTATGATCAATTCAACTAACACAGTGTTTTAAATTTTGGTACTGAACAAACTTTTTACAATTTATTTAGTCCTGAACCTAATATTATTTTGGTCAGGACTATCAACATCAAATGAAATCAAATTATATATTTATATATGTATACAGATAAATGCAATTACACATAAGGGACAATCTGTCCAAACACATACTTTTAAAATCTAAGAATAGTATTAATATATCTCTACTACTAATTGACTGATACTCGATGGCGGGTTGGGGTGTTTACATCATACCCATGTTCCTATTCACTAATCTCAGTTTAACTTCATTGGGTGGAAATGGTGGTTTTAATAATATAATCAGTCGATAATATTCTGTTGATGAAATGTCGTGTGCCAGATCATAATCACTTATCTGGCACGTGTAGTTGAAATATAGTTGTCTTTCCAGCCAACGGCCACTGTCTCACTTGTCCTGAGGTAATATGGTAGAGAGCTTGTACCAATATTACTACTCCAGTGGTAGAGTGCCAGTAAGAAACCCTGCAATATGAAATTTATGGTTCCTTCTTTACATAGTATTTATGCTACCATTTCCACAAACAACACATTCAAAATACAAGAACATGGTCAGATCTCTCTGACCAACCCAGCTCATCCTCATAGATTGATGTTACAGTTTGTACCAGTTTTCTTTTTCCTCTCCCCTAAAGGCTACAACACCTTTGCCATTATCATTGATCTTTTTCCACAAAATATGATAGGTGATATGATCCTTGATGACAATCTATATAATCTTTTGGTTCTACATCTCTGGTAGTTTGGTAATATGATGGATCAACCTCTAGGCCCTGCATAATTCTGCTAGGGACCTATGTACTTACAGTCGTAAATTGTTTTTCATATGGCAGTATCTCACACTCACATTTTTAAATAAAATATTAATAATTTCGTTCTTACCACAAATTCAATGAAATACACACAGGTACGCTGATTTTGGCACAAATTTAGCTGAGCCGCTGCAAGACTATGACTGCTTTTATGTATTTATTATATGGTGAAGCAAGTCAAACTTCTGGTCTATCAATCGACCTGTTTAAGGGAACGTTTTACTTCGAATGGCGTCCAGCCTTCTAACATTTTCTCAATATAATATCCCCTACGCTGGCCAATAGAAATCGGCGTCTTTCAAATTTTGAATTCAAAGTTTAAAAAAGAAAAACAAAACTCCAAACAACTAGGTGTTCCTCTGTCAGTCGGTCCGTCCGATCTTGGCATTACATCTAAAAATAGGCTTGGTTTTTGGGCTAACAAATATTCAATTCCACCTCTCACTTACTCATAGATTTTCCCACTAGGTTTGGTCTTACCCTCTTCTGCCTATCTTTTCAAATTTGCGTCCCCAAATGTTACCGATAAGATAGGCAAGGATGAGAGTCCGTTCGTCAGTCTGTTCTAACATATATGGTATTATAGCAATATCTGGAGTATTAATTGGACGATTTTGTAATTTGAAACATATTATGATCAGGAGATCATATGCCATTTATATATCTAAGTTTTATGGCCCTAAGTATGGTAGTTCGTATTTCCATATTTTTTCCATGTTAGTCGTCAATATTATTTGAAACTAGAAAAACACCCTCCTTTTCCCCCTCTTTAACGCTTTTTTTTCAAACTAAAACGACAATTTCTGTGTTCGTCAAAATTTACGCTACTCTACAGGCAATGAGAGCGGTGTGTGTGTTTATACATTTCCACAGCGTGAATAGAAGGCGAGGCAAGTGGTGGCCTTGCGTCGTATTTTCAAATCTGCCACTAGCCATATCGCGTGTAAGTTACCATGTGTGATTCCAAACAACGCGTGTCGATGGCAGTTTTCTGTCGCTCCTTTCGTGTCTCTCACTCCGTCTAGAACCAAATTTTACGCTACGATTTGTTTCAAACATGTTACATTTAATTTTTTTCTACAGTAAGGCCTATCGAAAGCGATACGTTTGCAGGCGGGGCGAAGAAGCTAATCGCAACCCAATATTTTATTTCTACCTTATTTTGACTTTATATTCTATAATGTTTTATCTAGTTTATCTATTGTATTGAGAATATCACTACAATGGCCACTAACTGCTTTGACGGTCGGCGACTAAGGATCAAAGAAGAAGAAGAAGAATATGTTAATAAATGCAAAATATAGAATTTTATAATGTACAACTCACTCTAGAATCTCTTTTAGGAATACTGACTCCTGGCTCAGAGAAATAGTTCAGGCAACTTGGTTAAGATGCCTTTTACATCTGGTCTATTGTATTACTTAACACTAGTCTCCCACTCTGACTTTGTGTTTCAAATTCCTGAAATTTCGGCTTTCCGTGTTAATGTAGGTAGAATTTTCCTGGGATATAAGTCCACAAGATGCTCAAACCGGTCCGGTCCGATAAATTGAATTCTGATCGTATTGCTTACTCTGGCTAGCTGGTTGTCTTCTTGACGAGATAAATTTGACAATGCTCTAAATCGACAAAAGTGTCAGATTATATTGCAGCTTTCGTCCCACGCACGTGATTGCTACTATCTGATCAGGCTCCAATCATAAGTGTTGTTTATAACATCCAGAATTGCCCAGCCAGTTGTATTCAATCAGGCGTGTTATGATAACTTTCCTCACATAATTTTCTGTGTGACTCATACGTTTGTGAAGTTCACTTGCCATATAAGATAGTATAATTTTCCGTCTAGGATTATCACATTTACAACTCACAACTTCCTGAATTTGTTACTGATCATATCTTCCCGGAAGGTATTACAACTTTCTGTATTGAAATACAGAAAGTGTCTACAATATGTCACCACCTGGATAAATCACTGCCCTTTACCTGTGCAAATAAACATTCATCGTGTGACCAGGTGGGTTGTGTTCTCTCCACGAGAGAAATTAGGAAATCACAATAGATATATTAGCACCAATCAAACTTGCGGGGCGATCTTCGTGTTAATCCGGCACCCAATGTCTGGTACACGAGAATTTTACCAACATGACTGTCGGTCAATAGTATATCACCTGTATACTCTCTCAGCAGGGATGTTCAGGTAAACAGACATGACGGATATTACAGGAAGAAGTGTAAACAATGACTCGAAAATATCAAATATTGTCCGAAGTAGAAAAATAGAACGGGAAGAGCATAAAATAAATTACGGGATGGCACAAGAAATGAAAAGTTTCGATGTCATTCTGTGACAAGGACTATGATAAGAAAACCAGTGAAAAATGCCAAATACAAGGTGGAACTAAAAATACAAGTAAATGAAAATCTACTCCAACGCATATTGGGAAACCGCTACTTCAGAATAGAGGAACCATCTGTGAAGAATGTTAAGAATCCAATACCATTAAACACTTCTTGCTGAATGCAAGAAATACGACCAACACAGACAAAACATAAAAGGTTACTGCACAAACTGCAAAATATAACTAAATGAAGAAAATTTAATGGGTACAAAGTCTCCACACGCACTACAAAAATTAGTAAAACTAAATATTACAAGAACAAAAGCAACAATTTAGAAGACGACAGGATGAATAAGAACAATATATACTCTGAAAGTTAACTCGTAATTATCTTACAACATATTTAAACAAATTAGGAGGGAAAACCCAAGACCTGTAAACAGTAAATAAATAAATATTAAACACATAAAGGTATGTTTCAGGCACACGTGAGAAATAAAGAAGTAGAAAACTAGACAACAGAAAAACAACATAATTGAGAGACTTACTGGAGAATCGAACCAAGTACCTCCCGAATGGCACCCACGACTAGCTTCGGAAGCAAATTACACTATCCTCGCACAAAAATAGTGCTTCGTGAGCATGGTCATTAGCGCGAATTTAACACGTAAAACCAGACGCGTATCTAGTGCAATCCAGCCGAATTTATGACCAATCACTTCCATTGTTTCCCAATTATAAGGTATAGGACAGATTACACAAGACAAAGACCTTAATACGGTGTCTAGTAAATGATAGAAGAATAAGAACAATGCAGGACAATATGACAATATTTATTTATTTACTGTTAATAAGACTCGGGTTTCCCCTCTTAATTTGTTTAAATATGTTAATACAATACCTGAAGAACAGCAGGTTGGAGACTTTATCAGGCCATACATTTAGGATTCTTCAGCAAAAGAGAAGTTGGCAAGAAGACTGTCATTTATTTTTAGATAGGTTAGAGGATATTTATGGTCCCGTCTGAGCAGAGGTGATCGTGATAAATATGTGAGGATAAAGATGTAAGAATAGATTTCACGAGTGAATAGTTAAGGATAAAAAGTTGTCTCTGGACTGAATAGTTTCTCTAGTCGCCCCTATCTATACGACTATATTGTAGTGTAAGACACTCTTCCATCCCCTTATCTCTATAAAGATAAGTTTAACTAAACATGCCCACACACAATTATGTGACAACAAGACACACAAAACGTGAAAAAACTGTGGTTAACTGGGTATGGGTCTGACCAACACACACATTAAGTTCTTTTTGTTGTTTAATATAATTAAACTTTGTACAACATCAAACATATAGAGAAATCAATAAAAATCACGGTTACAGATATATAAAGATAACCGAATAAGTGCCCTCCCCTTGTTGAGAGAAGATCCCAAAAGAAGTTAATAACCGAAAGGTCAAAGATAAGCACTACGTTACTGTTAAGTCCTAATTTTTTAGTAGGAGTTAAGTGTTAAGGATGCTTATGTACGGAGATGTTTTTTCTAGTAAGCGCGTTTAAAGTAATGAATAGATTTTTTATTTGGGTACTTTCTTTACGATAATTTTGGAACATAGCTCAACTAAAGCTCATGTGTTACTTTTTTTCAAGAAAATAAAGAAACTGTTCGAATGTTCTTAGTAGTAGTTTGGGGGGGAGACAAGGATGAGCTGAGCTCAGATGTTAAGCTGTGAGTTCGCGCACGAGCGACTTCACTGAGCTGTACTGAGAAACAATTATCTCAGGCATTAGGGGATTTGACAGAGCTTCGAGAGGGGTGTTTTTTTGTCTCGCTAGTGTGATCAGAATATATTATTGTAGGGAAGAGTTTTTTTCCCAATTTATGGATTTTTTCCAAGCTATTATTCAAATGCCATGGATTACGTTGGCTCATGTTATATTATAAGAATTGCGATGTATGCAATCTTTTTCCCTCTGATGGATGTTTGTTCCTATGGATATGAACTGTATTGAGAGTTGCTGTGTATGCAACCGATTTCTGGATATTTGCTACTATGTTCTGCAACCTATTTACCATGGATTTTTGAGTTGTACTTGCACGATTTATTTTACACGATTTATTATTCTAATACGGTACTGATAGTTGCTGTGTATGCAACCAATTTCTGGATATTTGTAGTAACCAGTGACAATGTTGCTGTTCTTTCGTGTACTTTGCGATGTTACTGTGTCGTAAATAAACTGTGTAAAGTTGAACTAGTTAGTCTATTTCATGACCTTACGTTACTGTTGTGTGAGTGAGAGGAAAGCAGAATACTACACACCTGAAGAACACATGACATCCACGTTTTGTTAGATTGTACAACGGTCGGCCACCTGTAAGCCCGACCATACTGACTTTGTCCTTTTCCGGTGATTCGACACACACACCCACCACCAAAAACATTCACACAGTAGCAGATGTGATGGCCTGTGTGGTCTGCTGATATTGTTAAAGAAAACAAACTTTATCATAAGTGGTGGCCAGTGATATAGGGTGTGATTAACATAAGAAAACGGTGTGTAGCGACTCTTTCCACCACTAACATAAGTGGTGAACCTGGATTATGTGTTACGATAGAAGAACAGAAGGATATCAACTAACAGAATTTCTTATGATGTCAAGTCAAGATTTACAGTGTTGCCAAGTCTAGTTTTCGTGTCCAAGTTTCACATAGACGTCATGCAGTACGTGTCAAGGACCTGAGAAGAGAGGAGATCCAGTATCTATCAACGTTGGACTTCTACAGACCGTGTGATACCCGATGCCCATCGTTTTGTCGTGAAGGCCGGGAGTTCTCTTTTTCAAAGATAAGTGGTTTTTTGTTTGTAAACTGTGCCACTTTATGTGTTAACAGGCCTTCCATAATTAACGAGGACTATTTATTCTATTGAGTGTACTATGTTCTATGTTCCATGTTTACGCGGGTTTGGTTGGGAGGAGACTTACTGTAGGAATTATCCCAGTTCATCCAGGGCATACGTAAGCATTCTTTAGGGACATTCTTGCGGATTTCCCGCAGTGGAAATTCCAGCGAATTTTTTGCTGAAGCATTTCAGTCCACTGTGTTTGGCAATCTGTGACACCATTGTTTAGGTGTGACGAACTGTTTCATTGTCGTTATCGTAGTATTTTTTCTGTGCCTTAGTTTATTGATTAATTTGTTTGTGATTGTCTTCCTCTATCTAGCTATCTTTAATTTATATACACATTTTTTGTTTATACACTCTGCTGTTGCTTGTCTTGTCACTCCTTTCGCAGTGTCATTGCATTCTTTGCAATATATTTTTCTTTAGTTTTGCTTTCTTGTTTAGTTGATTCTGCGAACGTGGTCATTTGCTCTTTATATCTTGTCTTTGTCACTCTTGTTTGCATTGTCTATTTTTGTTATGCGTGGATAATATTATAATGCATACTTTAATAGGTAATTAATAACATTGTTAATAGTTAGGAAGTAATTGTGCAAGTTCTATGGACAGGAACTTATTGCATTTGCAGGTGATAAATAAATCATGAATTATTTGTGGAAAAAATCTTTCTAAGGTAGTAAGATTGTTTTACACATTTGTCATAATGGCATCTTCGGATTACTTCATTAAACAAGGGAAATCCCTTAATATGACTACTGAGGAAGTAAAACAATTCGCACTTGTCGAATATGACAAGGCTCAGAAGCTGGAAGAAAAACAAATTGAGGTGGAAAAGACAAAATTAAAAATGGAAGAGAAAAAACTTCAAAATCAAATGGAAATGGAAGAGAAAAATTTTCAAAAGCAAATGGAAATAAAAGAGAGAAAACTTCAGATGCAAGCTGAAGAAAACCTTAGACTGCACGAGCAAAAGTTATTATCTATGAAGCTTGAGAGAATGAAGGTAGTGAATGGTGTTAATACACAAAATGTTACGGACACTCAAACAACTTCTCATAGGACAAATACTAATTCCTATAAGATCAGATTGCCTCCTTTTAATCCTATCTCCGATGACGTCTTATTCTATCTGAATAGATTTGAACTTACATGTGAGTCTCATAAGATAGATAAGTCGGAATATTGTGCACGACTTATGGAACTACTTTCAGGTGAAGCTGTGACAGCTGTAGGTATGTTGGAGGGGCCTGACAAGAATAAGTATGACATTGTCAGGTAAGGTAAAGAAAAAAAAATACCAACTTGACGAAGACGGTTATCGTCTGCGCTTTAAGTCTCTATTACCGGAGACTGGGAAAGATTTTTCAGAGTTTATAGCGAATATACGTCTTACGTTCTCACGTTGGATTGAACTCTCAAAAACTGAACACACATATGAAGCCCTCATGGACTTATTTCTTCGTGACAAAGTCATGTCGTCAGTTAACACTTCTTTTCCTTCCTTTCTACATGAGCGAAACCCTACAAACTTGAACGATATGGAACAATACTGTCGCCAATACGTTACGGCAGACCCAAATATGATTGCTAGCCACTCTCAAGTCAGAGAAGGTTTACCCGTGGCTTCGGCAATACCATATAGTGCTAATTTTCGCCGTAGATCACAAAGTGTTGATCGCAATTTTGGTAGGAGAGATTATCGAGATTTTACACAGCACAAAGGGGGTCCATCACGAAGTAATTCTCCTTCTCCAAGAAACTGGAGACAATTTAACGGACCTCAACATTTTGTTTCCAACAATTCTGGAAATTATGGAAGGGATAACTACACTAGGGATTATCAACCTTACAGTAATTTTTCTCGACGACAACAAAATCCATCTAATAGATATTTTGATCCAAGGGAAAATAGTAATCGCAACTACGCTAACTGGGGTTCAAATCAGAACAATGGTCTCAATAGAGGAAATAGCAATGGTCCCATTAGAGATAATAGTTGTGATAGATCTCGATATGACGGTAGATCTCCAAATGATAGATCGCATCGCCATGCTAACTCTGCTCAACAGGAGCCCCAGGTTATTAATAATCAAGGTAACAATAATAATAGTGTCTCTAATGCTACTGCTTGCTCTGCTTTCGATTTCGAGAGAGCATCTCAGTGCCCTGAGTGCACAACTTTGTTCCAGCCTACAGCGGTGACTACCTTGAGTTGCGGTCATCCTCTACCTACTCTTCCTGCCTTGTCTGCACATGACGGAAGAGGGTCTCTTACCCTACACAAGGGATTTGTAAATAGTAATCCCGTCTCAGTACTCTTTGATTCGGGATGCACGACTGTTGGGATTAAGCAGTCTCTGATACACCCTTCCTGTGCCACTGGTAATGTGGTAAAATGTGTGACATTTGGTGGGACGGTGGAGACTTTTCCAACTGCCATCGTCCACATTGCCACTCCCTTTTTTACGGGACATATCCACGCATGCATGCTCCCAAATCCGATTGCAGACCTTATCGTCGGGCGTATACATGGGGTCAAAGATTGTACTCCACAACAGATTGCTACCTGGGAACAGCAAAATATGCATGCTGCCTATGCTGTCACGACTAGAGCACAAGCTCAAAATCTTTTACAGGTCCCACCTGCTACAACTATAGAGATACATGATTATGATGCTCACTCTGTTATTTCACGGGAGTCTTTTATCGAACTCCAGCAAAATGATACATCGTTACGTAAATTTTTTCAGCTTGTAAAACATGATAACGCAAACGATGACACAAACCTTAAATATTGGTTTTTAATTAAAAATGGAGTGCTACTTCGGATGGTACGGGATTCTACTTCGTCCATACGATCTCAAATTCTGGTACCTACTGACATGAGAGTTCGTATCTTACAACATGCCCACGACTCTCAGTGTGCAGGACATATGAGTTTTTCCCGAACTAAATCTAGGGTGCTTTCTTCCTTCTTTTGGCCGGGCGTAAATAAGGATATAACTATTTATTGTCGCTCCTGTAAGATATGTCAGGAGGTTAAGTCACGAGGTCCACGTCATGCAGCTCCCATCCACGCTGCAGACGTCCCTATTCGTCCTTTTGAAAAGATGGCAATTGTCATTATTGGTTCTTTGCCAGTCCGATCTGCTAGGGGACACCAATACATTCTTACATGTATTTACATGTGTACGCGTTGGCCAGAGGCTATACCTCTTAAGAACATTTCTTCTGCAGATGTTGCAGATGCTCTTTGGCTAATTTTTTCTCGCCTGGGTTTTCCCAAGAAAATTTTGTCTGATCATGGTACACAATTTGTGTCCGACTCTATGACTACAGTAATGGCGATGCTCCACATTGACAGGTCTCTAAGTAGTGTGTTTCACGCGATGTCAAATGATTTAGTGGAGCGTCAAAACAGAACGCTTAAGCAGGTACTTGGGAAGATAACTGATGACTATCCTCAGGATTGGGACGGGGTTTTACCCGCTGCTCTTTTCGCATATCGGGAAGTGCAAAATGAGCATACGGGGTTTTCACCATTCGAGCTCATTTTCGGTGCACAACCTCGTGGTCCCATGCCGTTACTTCACGACCTACTAACCGCTGATGACATTATTGATGACACTCAGTCTTCTTATGAATATGTCATCACTAAGACAGAAAATTATTGATGCATGTAAGTTGGCTACCTCTGCATCTGAGTGCCAAGGAGAAGGCAAGGCTCTTTGCGAATAGATACAGGCGTCTACGACAACTCTCTCCGGGTGACGAGGCATATGTTTTACTTCCTCGTAAGGACAACCGACTTCTTATTGCCTGGAAAGGCCCTTTTACTATTGTCTCGAGAATTTCTGACGTCGACTATGTTGTCGACATTGACGGGAAACATAAAACCTATCACATTAACATGTTGAAGGAATTTCACACCAGTCCAGACTATCTACAGTCTGTCTTTCAGGCAACAGACGACCCTCCGGCCCGTCATAATCACTATGCCTCTTTGTCTGTTATTCAGGAGGAAGAGGCTACTTTCTCTGACGTGCATCTTCCTCTTCCTATTGTCCCATTACATTCAACGGAATCCTGGAAAAATGTGACCATTTCTCCTGAACTGCCTGCAGAAAGACAGCAGCAAGTCTCCTCTTTATTACAGACTTTTCATGATGTCCTTACTGACATCCCTGGAAGGATATCCGTCATTACACATGACATTATACTAACGGATTACAATCCTATCGGAGTTAGACCTTATCCAATTCCGCTGCATTTTCAAACTCAAGTTGACAAAGAATTGGATGAAATGCTACTGTTAAATATAATCGAACCATCTATTTCGGCATACTCCTCCCCTATAGTTATCGTCAGGAAGAAGGACAATAACATAGTCTTTGTGTTGATTATCGCAAATTAAATCAAGTGTCTAAATTTAATGCAGAACCAATGCCTTTGTTGGAAGATTTGCTTATCAAACTTTCTAATTCAGTCTTCTTTACAAAACTAGACTTGTCTAAGGGATATTGGCAAGTTACACTTACTGAACGAGCCAAACCTCTTACTGCCTTTTCAACACCTCGCGGTTTGTTCCAATGGAACTGCATGCCTTTTGGTCTCGTCAACGCCAAGGCTACTTTTGTACGCATGATGCGGCGTATTCTTTCTCATCGTCCTGATGTTATTGCGTATCTCGACGATATTTGCCTTTTTAGTGATTCTTGGGACGATCACTTTAGTGGTCTTTGTGCACTTTTGTCTACACTACGGTCTCACAATTTGACGGCTAAACCGTCTAAAGCCCATGTTGGTTTCGGTGAGATCTCTTTTTTGGTCCACCGTGTTGGTCATGGTCTCTTGCAGACTGAGGATCATAATACTTCGAAGATCCTCAATATCACTACTCCTAAGACTAAAAAACAGGTTCGTAGTCTTCTAGGTCTAATTCAATTCTACGGACGGTTTATATCACACCTATCATCGATCACTGCACCTCTTTCTAGTCTATTGAAGAAGGGGTCGCCTAACATAGTACAGTGGTCCCCAGAGTGTCAGACCTCTTTAGAGCAAATTAAGCTGTTATTTTCATCTACTCCTATCTTACGATTACCCAATGCAGATAGGCCTTTTATTCTTCGCAATGACGCCTCATCGACGGGGATCGGGGCCTCATTGATGCAAGAGTATTCTGAAACTTTGCACCCGGTGATGTATGTCTCTAGGAAGTTGACTGCGGCAGAACGGAACTATTCTGTCCTAGACCGGGAGTTGTTAGCGATGGTCTGGGCGATTCTAAAACTCCAGAGATTCTTTCTTGGCGCTCATTTTATAGTGGAGACTGATCAAAAAGCCCTCATGGCTATACAGAACAAGGACTTGAAGAGCTCAAGATCCACACGTTATGCCATTTCTTTGCAGCCCTTTCACTTTTCTATACGAGCTATTTGAGGTTCAAAAAATGTGATAGCAGACATATTTTCTCGATGCCCACAGGATTCTACTTAACTACTATCTTCTGAATTTACCTAGGGATGTCGGTATCACTTGTATGTTCACGACTTATCTATACATCATTGCATACTGCTATTTTTTTTCAAACACTTTTATCACCCTATGTAATTAATGACTCCAGGTTAGTCTGTGCTACTTTCTCTGTTACCCTTTCTCGTGTAACATAAAAAAAATGTCCACATATCTAAATTAAAAAGTAAATGTAAAGCCTAACGCATTAATTCTAAAAAAAATAAAAGAAAGTGCTGTCACAATGGTACAAAAACTACTTGTGCATAAGTGTTTAACGCTTTCACGTTTGATAAAAGCCTACAGCAGCATACATCGCGCTAAAAATAAAACTGGTACTAGCTTAATGACCTAGATAAATACTAGCATTAATGGCATTATATACACTGCGTAATGACAAGACAGACGGACTTAGAAGAGAGAGATAGAGAGATAAACGGAGGAACGCATGCAATGCTACCACGCCGTCTCGCGATAAAAGTGAACGCAAATCACACGCGAAAGGCATGAAGCACTAACTTTTTTTCAAATAAACAGTAATAAAAAAACACTACCAATACACGGTTAGGTTTTGAAAACATGTTTAATGCTTATTAGGAAACATGACATTCTACTGATTTATGTCTAAGCTCCTGACATTAGTCTGACAGTACAGAAGACACCCCATAGTATGGAAGTGAGGAGGTGGTAACAGCACGACTATCCTAGAAGAAAATACATATTTTGAACGCAGCCACTTGGCTCCATTAAACTTATATATTTGGGTGCCTTAGGACTTGCTGACAAAGAATATGTTAGGTGTTAAGCAAATAGTCTAATAATTAACAAATTATAGCCAAAATACTATAATGGTGTTGTCTGACAACACAGGATCATATTTGCTCATTATGGCGTGTTTGGACACTGCTTTAGCGGAAATGAGGCCACCACGTTAAATCCGATTTGATTGGCTGGAAATATATGTAAGGCGAAACATGATTAGTTGACTGCAAATACTATTTTTGGTTGTTAAGGGAAACGGTAGGAAGGGTACTTTTTTTCAAATGCTTTTGTAAACATGGTCTTATTGGCTAGACCATTTAATATAGTCAATTAGGAGCGTCGGTTCAGTGCCACTTATTGAAATTAAACTGTGTAGAAGCAAGTGCGTTGAGAACCAGTTCATATTTTTATAATGAAAGCCTGGGACAGAGGCAGATCGGAATTGTGCCATAACTCATCGCCAGTCAACGTATTTGTTTAATATTTCCTTGAATTGTGGTAAGCTAGACATATTTGATATCTTTTTGATGAAAATTGAATGTGAATTGATAATTTATATCTGTATGTGTGTGGTTCAGTAACAAACATGAGGCAAAGCCTAGATATTGCTCCAACCTGAACAAAACTTGTCGGAGAGGAGTATAACTACATGGGATTGCCAAATAGTACTATGACACCTATCTTATTGAATAGAAGGAAATAATGCTGGAATTGCAGAGGCGTTGTAACCATTAGGGAGAAGAATACTGGTGTATACTGTTACATGAGAAGCTAGCAGTTGGCCTACCGCGCTGAACTCGGTGTTTGTTATGTATTGTGCTTCAGTGTGGAAATAGATTATAAATTAGTTCTGAAGTAGGAGGTACAACCTTCTTGTTTCAGGGACCGTGGTACTAACGTATTAAAGCAGCACCTGGTCTGAGTTTTGCTAAATCCAGAGGCTGGTAGCAGACTCCTTGGTCAAGATATCGACCAGTGTGGTTTCTCAAGGAAACGGTGAAGCAAGCGAGCAGTGGAGACTGT
The DNA here is from genome assembly GCA_024509875.1 of Oreohelix idahoensis. Classification (NCBI taxonomy): domain Eukaryota; kingdom Metazoa; phylum Mollusca; class Gastropoda; order Stylommatophora; family Oreohelicidae; genus Oreohelix; species Oreohelix idahoensis. Next base: position 379,651 of record JAMPIV010017379.1, read on the forward strand.
TTCCTGCCGCCCACACAGAAGTTAAGATTTCGTGGCCAGAGCAGCTCAATCTTGTGTATACCCCCCTCTAAAAGTGACTTTACCTTAAATCAAGAGGGACATTTATTTGTTTCAAATAAAAAGAAACTGTGAACCTTTACAATATTATTTCCACCAGAAACAAACACTTGAAGTCATGATGACAAACAACAACCTAACTTGAAAAGCCAGTATTACCTCATAGTACTACAGCACAACTTACACACATATTGCAATAATAATATATGTCAATACAAAGATCCTATCTATAAATTGTGTACATACAACTTGTGATTACATTTGATTGTTGTGAACATACACTTCATCATTATCATAACCCTAGACATTCAACGTAGTCATCACAATATTCCAGAATAAGCCTGACTGAGGTATAAATGTGGTAGCAAGTAAGGTTATCTGTAATACACCACACTTATTAGATACAGATACTGTAACCGAGCTGGTTACGGCACCAATTTGAAGATATGTGCCCGCGTCAGTTGAATGCGGCACTAGTAGTTATATTGATTTTATGTAGTCAGAGTTAATCTTTCATATGTTGTTGTGGTTCAAGTGCTGACTGGCGTTCCGCTAGAGATGGTGATACTTGACCTTTTGTTATTTGTTTCAACCCAGGAATGTTCTTCCCTTTAAGTTTGGTGATAAGCAAAACAATTTCAGCACAACAACGTATATCCACAAGAAATAATTTACTGATTTGTTTACTCAAAAACTTGTCTTGGTATCCTCAAAGACGAAGTTCACCTAACGCTATCTGTAAAAATCCTCTAGTCTAAAATTATGGTATCCTTGGAATCATAAATCCTTAAATCGCCCACAACTCTTCTATTTATACTATTTCTTCTTTTTCCCCGCCTTTTTTCACACGACTCGTTCTTTTTTCCACACGACACAATAGTTAACATTTGCACTCCGTTCCTCAGCTTTTAGACCTTTTTGCACACGACAATCTGTTATTTCGACTTTATTTTCACATGTGTGATCTTTTCCAACTTAACATTAGGATTTAAAAAAACCCAGATCACACAAACATTCATTTCCCACTTTCGCGCTTATAAAACCCATTCATTATTACCTGTGATTGACCTACGTTTGCCCTGTCAGAGCAGTAACGGCAACTGAACTTTGAATGAATACTGCGTTTTGTGTAAAAACGTCTTATTTGCTTTTAAGGTCTGTTATTCTTACATGTAGCATTTTCTAGCACATATAAATGCTTATCGTGAAGTAGGAGGGACAAAGCTAGCGTGAAAGGTCAAGCGGTCACAATACCTTCACAGCTGATCTCAGTCAGTACACTAAGTCCCCTATAAATATTTATACCATCCCACTTTACCACAACAGCCACACCCGGTAGGTTAAATTTAAAGTTAACTTTTTTTCTCTCAATAAAATCCTACTGTTACCAAACATAAATTTTCATTTGATTATTCGCAGGAACTGCTTCTCGATGGGAATCGGAGCTGTTTTGTTACATGTTTAAGCAGTTACTCTACAACTTGTTCTACGTGTCGCCTTGCGGCAGTTTGACTGTTCTATTCAAGCCATTCGGAATTTTGACTCAGCAGTAGATGATTTTGTCTCTTCATGCTCACATGACTTTCCAAGACCACTGGAGCTTTTTGATATTGTATAACTTACTTACGACATTGTGTTTTTTCATTTTCATGTGACATGTTATTACCATATTATTCATGTACGACAGTGTTTTGATAAACGTTGAACGTATGACAATTGTAGTGATAATACTATTTAAACTTAACGTATCATTACGATATATTTCGGTGGTATACATTTATCAAGTGTGGTTTTTTTTCTTGCTGATATTGTTATTTATGTGCATTACCAAGCACTTAGTTGTGCGCCAGTAGTAACTGTTTATACGTGGTATTATTTTTTTTTTTTGATTTCTATAATAAGCTCATTAGTACTGAATAAGTTAATTAACTTGTTTCTCTTGCATAGTATGCTCTAATTAGATTGTAGCTCTCTTTTTGTTTTTTTGGTTTATATATGTATTGCCTTTTTGTTCCATCCTGTGTTGCCACAATTGTATTTTTTTTTTACTATTACAAGCAATGCATTGTTTAATTTAAATTGTTACCATGATGTATCATTGCTTTCTTTCACGACACACATTTCATTGCCTTCTTTCACTACACACACTTCATTTCTGGTCATTCTTCATTTCATTTCATCTCCTCTATTCATTTTCCACTTATAGATTCATAGTTAGTCTATACTTGATATACTTCATTTTTGTTTGAATTTGATTATCTTTTTATACTTCATCTTCTTACTTTACACATACTTCCATCCCTCTTTTGTTGATTTATTGATATGACTTAACATAGTGTAATTCTTTGTTGTAGATATTAGAATTTCATCGACCTCACATTTTTGTTCGATGTAATTTTCGAATAAAAATGGTGATATCATTTTTTTTTCTCCGGGGGTCGGTGTAATCTGTTAAGTCATAATTTTTTAGTAGGAGTTAAGTGTTAAGGATTCTTATGTACGGGGCTGTTTTTTCTAGTAAGCCCGTTTAAAGTAATGAGTAGATTTTATTATTTGAGTACTTTGTTTACGATAATTTTGGAACATAGCTCAACTGAAGCTCATGTGTTACTTTTTTTTAAAGAAAATAAAGAAACTGTTCGAATTTTCTTAGTAGTAGTTTGGGGGAGATAAGGATGAGCTGAGCTCAGATGTTAAGCTGTGAGTTCGCGCACGAGCGACTTCACTGAGCTGTACTGAGAAACAATTATCTCAGGCATTAGGGGATCTGACAGAGCTTCGAGAGGGGTGTTTTTTTTGTCTCGCTAGTGTGATCAGAATATATTATTGTAGGGAAGAGTTTCTTTCCCAATTTATTGATTTTTTCCAAGCTATTATTCAAATGCCATGGATTACGTTGGCTCATGTTATATTATAAGAATTGCGATGTATGCAATCTTTTTTACCCTTGATGGATGTTTGTTCTTATGGATATGAACTGTATTGAGAGTTGCTGTGTATGCAACCGATTTCTGGATATTTGCTTCTATGTTCTGCAACCTGTTTACCATGGATTTTTGAGATGTACTTGCACGATTTATTATTCTAATACGGTACTGAGAGTTGCTGTGTATGCAACCAATTTTTGGATATTTGTAGTAACCTGTGACAATGTTGCTGTTCTTCCGTGTACTTTGCGATGTAATTGTGTCGTAAATAAACTGTGTAAAGTTGAACTACAGCCGATAGGATAGTCTGACGCTCTCTCTTCTAAACCTCTACACCTCACGGTAGAAGGGGAACGACTAAGTAAGTAAGTAAGTAAGTTGAACTAGTTGGTCTATTTCATGACCTTACGTTACTGTTGAGTGGGTGAGAGGAAAGCAGAATACTACACACCTGAAGAACCCATGACATCCACGTATTGTTAGATTGTACAAATGTCGGCCACCTGTAAGCTCGACCATACTGACTTTGTCCTTTTCCAGTGATTCGACACACACACCCACCACCACAAACATTCACACAGTAGCAGAAGTGATGGCCTGTGTGGCCTGCTGAAATTGTTAAAGAAAACAAACTTTAACAGTTACAGAATAGACTATGAAGAACAAATTCACCACTAACTTACTACTCAGTAAAGTACTCAGTTTAGCGAAACAAAAAAAAAGTTAGTACAATGATTGTAACAAAGGAAAATATTCACTCTCTCTTGTTCTCACTCTGTCATAAGTGGCCACTAACACTCTTGCTTATCTAATAGTGATGTTGGTATCCCTTGAAAAAATTACAATAGTTTGAACATATACTGTCAGGTGGGTTGCCCAAATATGGCCACAGTCCAGCCTATATATCGAAAAATAATTACAAGGTGGACGCCAAATTTGGTGGTTTAATTTTTTTCTGGATGAATCAGGTGTCACCGCAAATAGTTACTGAAGCAAGACGTGCTCAGGACGTTCACGGCTGCAAAAGGAGAAAAGTAGTTCCTGTAATGCTAAGCATCTGGTTGCTAAGACAAATGTTACAATATGTAAAACTGATGGTGATGGTAAATCCTATCGGCAGGTACTTATGGTGAGTGCCACTTTTAAAACAGCGTAGTTTTCTGGATCGCTCCGTTGCTACGGCTTTCAAACGTCATGAATATATGTTCTTTCGTATGCCCAGTGGGCTGGAAAAATTGTACAAATAATTCTGGGTAATGTACAGTCCAGTTACGATTGCTCTTATTGTTTATTGGTCTTTTCTGACCAACCGGTTCACGAAGGAACTTGTTACTGGTAGCCACGAAGAAGACACCATTAATCCTTAACTTAATGAAGAAGGAGGACCGAAGTAGTCCAAAAATCGAAGAACCAAAATAATAATAATGGTAATGGTAATGTTAAACCGCTGGCCGCTGGTTTTGATCAGGTGCTAGATTAGGAAGAAAAGAACATTTTTAAAAACTGCTACTATCCTATCTACCCGTTAGTTTTCCGCTTTGGCATGTCGGGAAAAAAGGGTATGTGCCCTCCCCCATTATGGCCCGCGAGAAAATGCACAGCGCACAAAGTCAATTATTATTTACTTTATCCATACGCGCACTTTAATACAAATCGCCTGTCACTACTAGCTATTTGTCGGCGTCTATTGTTTAGTCACACAACATTAACTCTAGTCACTTATTTAATTTCACACAATGAAATGTAATGCGAATTCTATTCGGTCACTCATCCGTCACGCTTAATAATCTCAGTCAGCTAAGCCGTATCTTCTTGTGTAAGAAAAATGGGGTGTTTGAAATTACATTACTCTGAACGACTGGCAAGAAATATCTATGCGTTAGGTTATTTCACTAGTTTTAAACGCTAGGGAATTATAGTGAATAAAAATGGTAAATTTAACACATTTTAACACTTAAGCACAATTTCTATTACCACAAATCAGAAAATGGAATCCACACGAGACAATTTAACACATTTAGCGAAGAATGGTTCTAGTCCGTCGTGTTTAGATTGTCCTAGAATTTCTGAGCGACTACTGATAACTGAATTTGAGAGAGCGGGATATATATACAGATTGTGGTGCTATTATTAATAGAAGATGTTACAATTCACACCTTCTGTAAAGCAGAGAAATCAGGGAACTACGTTTACCTGTTCAAAGGTTTTTCGTTCATTCTACTCAGCGATGCTGATCGACATCAGAAGACTGACCGTGCATGAGCCTCTCTTAGATTACGTCCCCTTTCCGCAGATCAACCGTTTACCTCCACCTGAAACGTATGAACATCAAAGACGGTCGGGCAAATATTATCGCCCCTGTATATCTTCAAACGGTCCGTTATTTCTACGCGCATGTTCCTAATGACTCAGGTAAACAACTGTGATTCGCTCCCTTGTTAAGACTGGCAGGTGCGAATAGTTGGTAAACAAACTCTGTTGTTATGTTCCCAGAAAAACGGGTCGTGGATTCATATGCGAGTCATAGAAACAGAAAATTGCGTGGTTTGCTTAGCCAACGGTAGACACTAAATGGGAAAGCAAAGGTTGTCGGATTACTGTATCTATATTCCCATTCTACGTCACAGTACGTCCGGGCTTTGAAGATGTGAAACCCTTTCATATCTCATTTATGGAAATAGAGCTACTGACATGCGCAGCGTCCGAGTGATTGCTATCTTCCATTGCATCATCCTCCTCCATGAACCAATTTCAACTCATAAAATCTGCTCCTACATTCTCTTTTCCTGGTATATATTGTACTATAAACGAGTACACGCTTAACAGCAAAGCCCAACGCATAATCTTTGCGTTAAATTCTTTATTGGCTCCAAGAAATGCCAATGGAGCATGATCTGTCTGTACCGTAAATGAAACGCCATATAGATATTCATGATGTCTCCTGATTCCATTCACGAGTGCTAAACATTCCCTCTCCACGGTCTAATAATTTCTTTCTGCTGTATTCATTTTGCGGCTGCCGTATGCAACTGGAAATAACAGGTTCGGATTCTTGTCATCTGCCTGAAGCAGTGTTTAACCCGATTATCTGTCCGAAGGCATCTACACGCAAAATGAAAGGTTTCTTAAGGTCAGGTAACCTTAGAATGGGGTATTTGGACAGTTGTTCATTCAGAGTGACGTAAGCGCTTTCACACTCTGCAGTCCAAATAACCTCATCCGGTTTTCCCTTCTTTGTGAGGTCAGTAAGAGGTGCTGTCAGTCCATTGAAGTTTTTAATGAATTTTTGGTAGTACGCGCACAGTGATAGGAACGAACGTGGGTCTCTCTGTTTTGGGCCTCTTTGCTGCACGTATTTTCTCTACGTTTTTGGCAACTGGCCACATACAACCTTGAGAAATGATATGCCCCAGGAAGACAAGCTCTTCAAAGCCGATTAAACATTTGCTAGGACGGGCGGTAAGGCCAGCTTCATTTAGTCTCCTGAGGAGCATAGCGACCGTAGCAACATGTTCTTCGTAGCTGTCCATTGCAATCAGTATATCGTCCATGAAATTGTGGATATGTAGACTTTGCAAGGGTTCTAAAAGCTTTTTCATCATTCTGGTGATGCGTTGTTCAAACCGAAAGGCATAACTTTGAAAGTATAATGGCCTTCACTGGTGCTAAAAGCTAGCATGGATGTAATGTCCTCCTTGACTGGTATTTGGTAATAACCTTTACTCAGGTCAATCTTTTAGAAAATTATTGCCTTGCTAAGCTTGGTGAACAGTTCAGAAACGTTTTGCAGGGGCTCAGGCTGGAATTCCGTTACTGTTTTAAGTAATCGGTAGTCAATACACAGCCGAACTTCCTTATTAGGTTTCTGCAACAGTACGACGCTCAAGCTATACGGTGATGTAGACTCGCTAATAATCCCAGATTGACGTAGTTTGTCTATCTCTCCGCGTAACGTGTCTGCTTTCGCATATGGAAACGGGAAAACTCGCACAGGTGTCTCGATTGTAAGCTTCATATCAAACTCTGCGAGATGCGTTCGACGAGGTATGTCCGTTAAGACTGCCGAATACTGTTTCCATAACACTTTAGTTTCTGTCTGTTGCGCTTCTGAGAGAGTGTCGCCGAATTTAACATCTTTGAATGATTCTTTTTGTTGCAGTGGTTATTCCATGCAACTATCGTCATTTTCCTCATATTCGGTTGCTATAGCGACCGCCAAGGGATGTTCGGGTGAAGGCACCGGTTGTAGCAAAATATGCGAGAATAAACGCTCAATTCAGTACGATTTAGGCATAAAACGATAATAAATACATTAGCCCGCATGTGTCTGACGGTTGGCATCTTCGAAGCCAGCAGCGCTGCTTTTTGCACAGTGCTAAGCCTATAGAATGATTTCACGGAAAAAGTCTGACACGCTTTAGTTTCGTTTTCGAGAAACACTATTATATTTAACTTTTGCCCAATCTGCTGTATACACTTTGTAGTCTAGCCTTATAATTAACTATTGGCGGAAGCATGCCGCAATATAGCTATCTGAAGTAACACTTTCTGTCAACTTTGTAGCAAAATCAGTAGTAATCCTTATATTTTTTGGTAGTATTACACGATACAATGCTAACTAGTAACGCAAATTCTTAAACCCGCCCCGTCTACACCCCGCTTCGCTGACACAGTCTGCAACGCATATATTCACACTGCGGAAAAGCCAGCCAAGGCATAACCACGCAGACAGTTTTATTTCCTCCTAGTGGTAGCATTTCTGATGTAACTAAAACAAGTAGTTATTTGAAAAAAATACATGCTCGCAAGATGAAGGAGAGGAAAGATGGCGGACTTGTGTAAAATTTTAGTTGACGATAGACGATGACAAAAATTGGAAATTTTAAACCATTATGAAGTTCCCCATAAGAATTATATGGTAGTATGACGTAGAGTTAGCTGAGTAAGAATGTACTTTAAATAATATGATAGTCCCAGTATTAGAGAAGTTATTGAAGAAATACTAATATCTAGGAACACACGACCAGACACACTGGCGTTCCTGTTCAGGTTTTTTTGGTAAAGTTAGGGGGACGCGAGCTGGGAAAAGAGGCAGGGAGGTACATTCAAATTCGCTTGGGGTGAACAGAGTATGAATGGGAAAGGGGAGCGGTAGGAGAAATGTAATCCTAAACGTGATATCTTTTGTATTGGGCATGACTAGAGCAGACTAGGCTATCGACCACCAGTTATTCAAAATTATTTTGGGTTTTTCATTCAAACTGCATTTGAATTCAAGTAGTAGAACGTTACGATTGGCTAGTGCTGGTAAATATTAGCAAAAGGCTTTGACTATTCATTGCCAGTTGAACTAAAATTTGTATACAGATACGCTGAAAAACAGCTGTGTTAATTTTAAACTTAAATAAAGAATAAATTCACAGTCTGTGCAGTTCGGAGGAAGCTGAGGCCATTTCTTCACAAAATCAGCGTCATTTGTTTATATATTTCTTGATTGTGGTAAGGATATTTTATGAAATTTAATATGTTTTGTCCAACTACAAAGTTAGATACTGCTATTGGGAAAAAAGTGAAGGACATGTCGGAAGCAGACATTGTTGAGTCCACACATTAAACGGTATCTGACTGATGTATGTTGTTATGATTATGTTGACATATTATTGTATTAAAATAGTTCAGCAAGCCTCTGTGTTCAATGAACACTGTTTAACATGCCTTAAGCAAATATAAGTGTAAAGAAAAGAAGATAAGATCATATCACAGGAAATGTGGTTACTCCACATTATTGTATGGAGGAAAAGTATGGGAACGTACAGTGGCGTATCTACTATAAGGACTTGAGGTGTGGTCACAACCAGGTGGGAGTCCTGTACAATTCGGGGCGAGTGCATTTGTAAGGCACGCGAGGCTGACCCCATACCCACGTAGGAAATTAAGTGTTAGAATAAATGATCAGAGATAAAAGGCCAGGGTGTCATTTTGTTGCAGAGAGTCTATGTTCCTGTTGCCGACTGGTGACAGGAAACCTGCTGAGTGCTTATAAACGCCAACCAGTCTCCAACCAGACTTATATGCTGTCGAATATCCAGTAGGAGCTTTGGCAAGTGGTGAAAGTGAACTTTCTGCAACTACACATTGAAATATTTTACAACAAGGATTTCCTGGTGATCAGTTAGACATCTGGGGCATCTCTGACAGTTTCTTGTGTTTCAAAATATTACACATGAACGTTTATGGGGGTAGGATGAACTACAGCCCTCATATACAGTGACTCTCCCGTTAGATAAATAAAGTGAACTCTGTAATATTTCATACAGGAAAGACATTATATCAAATACATAATAACATTTTTAGTTATTGGGAATTTGTCCCACCATTTTAATTGTTCTTTTTCTGTAAACTATCTTGTCCTTATTTTCAAAGACCTGTCCACAAGCTATGAATGGACAGGCAAAATAAATTGTAAAAAATATGTTCAAAGAAAAACTTAACTGATAGTGTTATTATATTCTTTATAGAAACTTAAAGTGTTTGACTGTTGTGTACCATCACTTCATTTCTCCCCTAGACACTAGGTACACCATACACCATACACTAGAGCCATAAGAGTGACCGTGTGAGACCTAGGGAGGTAGCTGTAGGTTCTCTGCACATAATTCATCATCATCATTTATAGAGTCAGAGGCCTACATTTGCTTGACCTCACACGGTTATAGCAGACACCTTTTCATTCTTTTAGGATACCATCATAACCTCCCCAGCAAAATCAACTTTGCTACACCGGTCTTTCCAAATATTTCTTTAACAGATTTATATTGTAGACTTTTTCCTTTCCTTTAGTAGAGATCTTGTACTTAGTTCTCGAGATCTTTTTAAGGACGGTAAACGGCCCTCGCCATCCGATACGTAGTTTTTTGCTTACGGTAGGGAGTAACAACACAACTTTCTCTCCTGGTTGCAATTCTCTCTTTTTCACTTCTCTGTTGTATCGTTTGGCGTGCTTCACGCGTGCTCGCCTAAGGCTGGTTGTAACTAGATCCCATCCTAGTTGTAACCTTTCCTTAAGTTCTGACACATACTTAAATGCTGAGACGACTGTCTCATCAGCCTTCTAGTCTGTCAGTGACTGGAGTAAGGCTTCTAGCGGGCACTTAATAGGTCTGCCGAATAGAAGTTTAGCTGGTTGTAAACCTGTAGATGCCTGTGGGACTTCCCTGTAGGCGAATAAGGCTGCGAGAATGAAACGGTCTCAATCTTCAAGTTTCTGTTGTCCCAGCTTACGTAACATCATGGTGAGGCTTCCGTTGACACGATCTACTAACCCACTTCCGGCCGGATTGTATGGGCTAATATAAATGTGCTGGTCCATCAAGATCTTAAAGATCTCCTCCATTAACAGGCTACGGCACTGGGATCCGTTATCCGTCAAAACGTGTTGAGAAAATACCAATCGTGTAAAATTCTGCACTAGGGCTTCTGCGACATGCTTGGAGTCCGTGCATGTTAGCAGTATGGCTTCGGTCCAAATAGTGCATGTGTCGACTAAGGTCAAGATAAACCTGTTCCTTCTTTGTGTTCTTTCTAGTCGACTGCAACCCGTTCAAATGGTGTCCCGACTATTGGCATTTCTCCCATAGGAACTGGGGTGTCCAATGCTTGGGTGCCACACGTTGGCACTTGGCGCAGGATTTCAAATATCTGATATCAGTGTTCATTCCTGGCCACCAATAGTGAGTGGATATTCGCTGAATAGTTTCGTTTTGTCCCGTACGTCCGCTAAAGGGAAGAGAGTGCCCCATTTTTAAGATTTGGTCTCTGTACTGCGTCGGTACTAGGAGCTGGTTATGTCACTGTTCAGGATCGCCCGTTCTTCGATACAGCACTCCATCCTTAGAAAATATGTCTCCGTTGTGTCTGGGGTCCTTGGCCATGGGCAGTTTTCTAAAGCAGGGCTCCAAGGCAGGGTCCTTTTGTCGCGCTTCTTTTAGTTCCATAGGTAACATATTAGGTGCAGGCTCCCGTTCCTTCTTGGTTTGCCCTCTTGTGGTCACTGCTGCCACAATCGGCTCTTTCGGTCTCCCTATAAAAATATATCTACAACCAAGTATGACTGGGTAGATCGGATCATCCATTATAGCCGCTTTGATAACACCTCTGACGAAATCAGAGTGTATCTCCACCAGTGCGATGGGAAGCGTTATGGGTGCATCTCTTTTGAAAACTCCCCATAATTAGACGGTATTTTCTGTCTCTTGACCAGGTTTGACCAAATGCCTTGCAACAATACAATCAAAACTCAAACCTGTATCAAACAGACAATAGGCTGAAGTCCCGTTCAATAAAACAGTTCCTCGCGTTGAAGGCCTCTCGCCCTCAGGTTGAGAATCACTGACATTCCTCCTCCTTTGCTAGTCTGTTTGCAAGCAACCGATCCGATTTGTTTCGGTGTGCTTGCCCTGATTAGATGTCCCTTGCGCAGGGGTCTTCCCTTTGTCGTGTCCTTTCTGGCTAGACTGCCATGAGTGACGCTTGGGCTGATCATGGGGTTTGGTGGCATATCGAGTTTTGTAGAATTTTGATTTTCCTTCAGGTGGGTCTGGGGTACAGTATCCCTATGGTGTTGATGGGAAAATGACTGGGAAGACTGCACTAGGTTATTTTTCCGAGAAGGTTCTTCTGTAGATTTGTGTTTTGAGCATGGAAGCTCGGCTAACGCATTTGTATATCACTCAGACTTACTTAGAATGTCTTCCAGCTTTACAGCTCACTGTCACTGTTCAGCAAGAAAATCTACGGGTTTCATTTTGTAAAGTGCTTTTTATTTGTTCGGTTAGAACAAACTCTTCTAGCCCTTCAAAAGTGCAAGGGAGCTCTGAAAGCTCCAGGCACTTCGTCAAAAATCCCTTCAGACGTGAAGAGAACTGGTGAAATGTCTTCCTTCCTGCTATTCCGGAACATTTGCAACAATTTGTGAGCGTTCACTTTGAAGCGCTCAAGTAAAGCGTTCTTCAACATGTCGTAATTGTCTTGATTACTGCTTCCCAGTTTCGCATACGCATCATGTGCATTGCCTTTTAAAGCCTGTGAAAGCTTCAAACACCATCGCGAACTTTCTAAACAATACAGTGTTGCCATTCTCTCAAATTTTTCTAGATACGTGTCAATTTTCTTATTGGGACTTGGGAAGGATTCTAGGGCAAAAGACATTGCTGCTAATTGAGGAGATTGAGTACTGGAATGATCAGTTAAGAGTGATTGAGGTGAAGACGGCTCTCCGTTGCTGGAGTTGGACGATGCACCGTGACTTTGGACCTCTAGTCTTAAGCGCCAATTCGACTGACGTCGTTGCTCATTTTCTCTTTCCTTATGTTGTCTCACTCGTTCCTCCTGTTGTCTCTCTCTCTCTCTCTCTCTTTCCTCATGTTGTATCTCCATCTCTCGCTCCATGTCTCTGCGAGTTTCCATTTCCGCCTCAATTTTCTTCTGTTCCAATTGACGGTCTTCCGTCTCCTTCTTTCTAGCTTCTGCTTCCTTCTTCTCCAACTCACATCTGTCGAGTTCTTCGTTCACAAAGCTAGCTATTCTGCACCTTGTAGTCCTACTCCCCTTGCTTCCTCTCTTAGCATTGCTCTGAGTTTTGCACGCTCAGCCATGGCACATTACTGACTGCGACTTATTCGAGAAAAAAAGAGGAAAGAGGATACCGTGCTCCCTAACAAATTAAGAGACAAACCACAAAAAAATTACCCAGATTTTACTGTGTTACCTCCTCCATGTTATCAGTTATCTAACCTATCGCTGCTGTTAACTGGCAAAGGCTCCTAACGCAGACGACTTAAACCATAAAGATGGTAGATCAGACTAAAAACTGAAAAAACTACTATTACTACTGTGGAAGAAAAAAAAAATTTATAAAATTTTGAAGGAGAAAAAAAATTTTCCTTATTTAAATCCACCACGCTCGTCCACACATGAAGTCAGTTTTGCAGTTAGAGAAGGCTATTAACTTGTCGATAGCCAGAATGCTCTTCTTTTGCTAAGCTCACACTCCACTGCTCCCAAAAAATTTTGTGATTGATAAACAATCACGCGTACCAGCGGTCTTCTTGTACAAAATTACCATAGATCATATATCCGACAAAGATCACCAACATAATCAAAACTTTATGTAATTCTATGATGCTGTGGAAAGAAACAAATTTCTAATATATGTGGTCAGAACCCAGTAAAATAGGAACGTTGTCTGGGGATAAATATTTAATATTCCTTAACTCACAAAACACGACGCACAGCACACTCTATCTAGACTAAGATTAAGATTCAAATTCAGACGTTAGTCATTTATCTAGACTCAGACTTACAACAAATTTAGGAAATTAGAACCCAATCTGTCGTAATTAGATACAATCTCAGGACCGAGCACCCACTCTGTGGTGCTTGTTCAATATTTAGATCAGATCCAGCGAACGAGCGACTATTGTGTGGTGCTTGTTCCAGATTTAGATCAGATCCCACGGACCAGTGACCATTCTGTCGTATATTTTTAGATAGGTTAGACGATATTTATGGTCCTGTCTGAGCAGAGGTGATCGTGGTAAATATGTGAGGATAAAGGTGTAAGAATAGATTTCACGAGTAAATAGTTAAGGAGAAAAAGTTGTCTATGGACTGAATAGTTTCTCTAGTCCAGCCTATCTATCTATACGACTATAGTGTAGTGTAAGACACTCTTCCATCCCTTTATCTCTAAAAAGATAAGTTTAACTAAACATGCCCACACACAATTATGTGACAACAAGACGCACAAAACGTGAAAAAACTATGGTTAATTGGGTATGGGTCTGACCAACACACATTAAGTTCTTTTTGTTGTTTATTATCATTAAACTTTTTACAACATCAAACACATAGAGAAATCAATAAAAATCATGGTTACAGATATATGAATATAACCGAATAAGTGCCCTCCCCTTGTTGAGAAATGATCCCAAAAGAAGTTAATAACCCAAAGGTCAAAGATGAGCACTACGTTTGTTACGGACGGGTTTAGCTTGGCAGGAGTAACAAGGTGTAGAAATGGCACATATAATCTACATCATCAAAACAGTGGAGACATCGTGCTTATAATACGAACGAAGATGGGTGTACAGAGGATGACGTCAGCTCATCGAATAATTCAAGACTTCTGATGGATGGGTCCACATAATAACTTGAGATTTATTACACTTGAAGAATACAAAGTTCATATTGGCATATAATTGGTACTTACAGATCATAGAATCCACCAACAGTCTCGTCTCTAACCGTACATTCTGGCCGCTGTACTGAAGGTGGAATCCACCCAAGTAATGTGTGTCAGACAATGCCGCGAAAATTATATGTTGCTTACTTCTTAAGCATACGAACCTTCTCTTTTAATTCTGGTTCTTCATCACATTAATAGTGGCGGCCTTCGAAACATAATAAATGCCACTGAAGCTCTTCTCTACAAATATCTTAGGAGCTTGAAAATACGTCTTCTCACAAGGTCTACAAATCACGAAAGGCCAAGAATCATAACCGTTTGCATAAATTAGCGCAGAACGCATTACGTCATAAACTACCGATGACGAATTAAATATATCGCGTTCAATATCAATGAAAACCCGTGCAACCTCATGATTAGCCACAGATAGACATATTACAGCGTAAATTAACTGCTAATATCCTATGTGTGGTTAACATGCAAAATACATAAATAATCTTCCTTAACAACGTTACAGAAAGGAATATGAAGAACAAATTCCCCACTAACTTACTACTCAGTAAAGTACTCAGTTTAGCGAAACACAAGAAGAAGTTAGGACAATGATTGTAACAAAGGAAAATATTCACTCTCTCTTTCTCTCACTCTGTCATATGTGGCCACCAACACTCTTGCTTACCTAATAGTGGTGTTGGTATGCCTTGAAAAATTACAATAGTTTGAAACTATACTGTCAGGTGGGTTGCCCAAATATGGCCACAGTCCAGCCTATATATCGAATAATAATTACAAGGTGGACGCCAAATTTGGTGGTTTAATTTTTCCTGGATGAATCAGGTGTCACCGCAAATAGTTACTGAAACAAGACGTGCTCGGGACGTTCACAGTTGCAAAAGGAGAAAAGTAATTTCTGTAATGCTAAGCATCTGGTTGCTAAGACAAATGTTACACTATATAAAATTGATGGTGATGGTAAATCCTATTGGCTGGCTCTTATGGTGAGTGCCGATTTTCAAACAGCGTAGTTTTCTTGATCACTCCGTTGCTATGACTGTCAAACGTCAGGAATATATGTTCTTTCGTATGCCCAGTGGGCTGGAAAAATTGTATAAATAATTCTGGGTAATGTACAGTCCAGTTACGATTACTCTTATTGTTTATTGGTCTTTTGGGCCCAACCGGTTCACGAAGGAACTTGGGACTTGTAGCCACGAAGAAGACACCATTAATCCTTCACTGAATGAAGAAAGAGGACCGAAGTAGTCCAAAAATCGAAGAACCAAAATAATAATAATGGTAATGGTAATGTTAAACCGATGACCGCTGGTTTTGATCAGGTGCTAGATTAGGAAGAAAAGAACATTTTTAAAAACTGCTACTATCCTATCTACCAGTAAGTTTTCCGCTTTGGCATGTCGGGAAAACGGGTATGTGCCCTCCCCCATTATGGCCCGCGAGAAAATGCACAGCGCACAAAGTCAATTATTATTTACTTATCCATACCCGCACTTTAACATAAATCGCCTGTCACTACTAGCTATTTGTCGGCGTCTATTGTTTAGTCACACAACATTAACTCTAGTCACTTATTTAATTTCACACAACGAAATGTAATGCGAATTCTATTCGGTCACTCATCCGTCACGCTTAATAATCTCAGTCAGCTAAGCCGTATCTTCTTGTGTAAGAAAAATGGGGTGTTTGAAATTACATTACTCTGAACGACTGGCAAGAAATATCTATGCGTTAGGTTATTTCACTAGTTTTAAACGCTAGGGAATTATAGTGAATGAAATTGGTAAACCTAACATATTTTAACGCTTAAACACAATTTCTATTACCACAAATCAGAAAATGGAATCCACACGAGACAATTTAACACATTTAGCAAAGAATGGTTCTAGTCCGTCGTGTTTAGATTATCCAAGAATTTCTGAGCGACTACTGGTAACTGAATTTGAGAGAGCACGGTATATATACAGATCGTGGTGTTATTATCACTAGAAGATGTTACAATTCACACCTTCTGTATAGTAGAGAAATCAGGGAACTAAGTTTCCCGGATCAAAGGTTTTTCGTTCATTCTACTCAGCGATGCTGATCGACATCAGAAGACTGACCGTGCACGAGCTTCTTTTAGATTACGTCCCCTTTCCACAGATCAACCATTTACCTCTCCCTAAAACGTATG
The DNA here is from genome assembly GCA_024509875.1 of Oreohelix idahoensis. Lineage (NCBI taxonomy): Eukaryota > Metazoa > Mollusca > Gastropoda > Stylommatophora > Oreohelicidae > Oreohelix > Oreohelix idahoensis. Next base: position 396,071 of record JAMPIV010017379.1, read on the forward strand.
AACATCAAAGGTGGTCGGGCAAATATTATCGCCCCTGTATATCTTCAAACGGTCCGTTATTTCTACGCGCATGTGCCTAATGACCGATAATTGGCAAATCAGCTCGCGTGAGAAACTCAGGTAAACAACCGTGATTTGCTCATTTGTTAAGACTGGCAGGTGCGAATAGTTGGTAAACAAACTCTGTTGTTATGTTCCCAGAAAAAGATGCGTGGATTCAAATTTGAGTCATACAAACAGAAAATTGCGTGGTTTGGCTTAGCATATGGTAGACAATAAATGGGAAAGCAATGGCTGTCGGATTACTGTATCTATATTCCCATTCTACGTCACAAAGACGAAGAAAGCAGTATAACGCTCCACCTATGTTACAGTGTTGACGATGTTAAGTGCTGTTTTGTGGGTAAGGTCGTGTCGTGCCTGGACAGTGTAATGTTGTCGTGTATTTGGGTCACCAAATATTGAGGCGCTGACAGGGGTAACAAAACAGACACTCAAACAATGTACAGCTTCCCAGGAGTGTACTGCTCGTAATAGGATGTGGTTGAGAGTGTAGCTGTGTATGTAGATATCAGCAGATCGTGGACACAAAGTCGTATAGGCTCTTATGTAGTTGCAAACCAATCTCACTCCACCACAAGTAGAAGTCATAAATGTAATTAGTACTGATGACTCTTCTACAAACGTTTATTACAGGACATACGCTGATAGACGGACACAGTCAATTGAACAAGGATCATGGACATTTCATGTGTGGTAATGATCATTAACATCTAGCATCATAAATCTTGGATAGCTCATGTATAAGGTGCTAGTAGAGCTGGCTTTACAATCTACGTTCTTTCATACTGTAGCTCAGGGCCCCTGACTAAACGCGTCAGGCCGTCCTTCAACAAATATACCGCACGATAAGGGCGGTTCCAGTTGCTTAATAACAAAGTCAATGAACTTGTTTAATGGGACATCAAAGACTCCATCTGGCATCACACGCCAGGTACTTCTTCTAGTGAAGACTATCGGCCGTAACAACGGGCCTCTTGTGGCGACAGAATCAGGCCGCAGGTAGCGGGCCTCGATAATCAGGTAACCTTCGTTTGTTTATATCTTTCTGTGTACATATATTTCTGCCAATCATACCGCCTGCATTGCGGATTACATAAAGTTAATTCTCTGGGCTTTTATACATCCAAAAGGACATCTGTGGTAAAGTGGGATGATATAAATATTTATAGGGACTTAGTGTACTGACTGAGATCAGCTGTGAAGGTATCTGTATCTAATAAGTGTGGTGTATTACAGATGACCTTACTTGCTACCACATTTAGACCTCAGTCAGACCTATTCTGGAATATTGTGATGACTACGTTGAATGTCTAGGGTTATGATAATGATGAAGTGTATGTTCGCAACAACCAACAGACAGATAAACAATTTAATTTAATCCACAATACTTTACAACACTGTGACACTCACATACATAGAACACTCTATAAGACTATCTTAAATGAGTCAAGTGTTAAAGTTTAAAAATATATGTATTAATTCCTTCAAATATTAGATATCCTGATTCAACTACAAAGTGAACCAGGAATCACAATCAAAAGTAATCACAAGTTATATGTACACAATTCATAGATAGAATCTTTGTATTGACATATATTATTATTGCAATTTGTGTATAAGTTGTGCTGTAGTACTATGAGGTAATACTGGCTTTTCAAGCTAGATGGTTGTGTGTCATCATGACTTCAAGTGTTTGTTTCTCGTGGACATAATATTGGGAAAGTTCACAGTTTCTTTTTATTTGAAACAAATAAATGTCCCTCTAGATTTAAGGTAAAGTCACTGTTAGAGGGGGTATACACAACATTGAGCTGCTCTGGATACAGAATCTTAACTTCTGTGTGGGCAGCAGGAAACAGTCTCCACTGCTCGCTTGCTTCATCGTGTTCTTGAGACACCACACAGTTCGATATATTGACTAAGGAGTCTGCTACCAGCCTCTGGATTCAGCAAAACTCAGACCAGGTGCTGCTTTTAATATGTTAGTACCACTGTCCCTGAAACAAGAAGGTTGTACCTCCTACTTCAGAACTAATTTATAATCTATTTCCACACTGAGCACAATACATAACAAACACTGAGTTCAGCGCGGTAGGCCAACTGTTAGCTTCTCATGTAACAACATTCACCAGTATTCCTCTCCTTAATTATTACAACGCCTCTGCAATTTCAGCTGTAATTCCTTCTATACAATAAGATAGGTGTCATAGTACTATTGGCAATGCCATGCAGTTATACTTCTCTCCGACAAGTTTTGTTCAGGTTGGAGCAATATCTAGGCTTTGCCTCATGTTTGCTACTGAACCACACACATATACAGACATAAATTATCAATTCACATTCAATTTTCATCAAAAAGATATCAAATAGGTCAATCTTACCACAATTCATGGAAATATTAAACAAATACGTTGACTGGCGATGATTTATGGCACAATTCCGATCTGCTTATGTCCCAGGCTTTCATTAGAAAACTTATGAACTGGATCTCAACGCACTTGCTTCTACACAGTTTAATTTCAAAAAACGTGGCACTGAACCGACGCTCCTAATTGACTATATTAAATGGTTTAGCCAATAGGACCATGTTTACAAAAGCTTTTGAAAAAATTTACCCTTCCTACGTTTCCCCTAACAACCAAAAATAGTATTTGCAATCCGACTAATCGTGTTTCGCCTTACATATAATTCTAGCCAATCAAACAGGATTTAACTTGTTGGCCTATTTCCCGTAAAATAGTGGTTTTAAAACATGCCACTGAGCAAATATGGTCTGGTGCTGTCAGACAACCTCACTTTTTTATTTTGGCTATAATTTGTTAATTCCTAGACTATTTGCGTAACACTTAACATATTCTTTGTCAGCAAGTCCTAAGGAACCCAAATATATAAATTTAATGGGGCTAAGTGGCTGCGTTCAAAATATGTATTTTCTTCTACCTCCCGTTCACTTCGATACGATGGGGTGTCATCTGTACTGTCAGGATTTCAGACGTAAAACAGTATTGGGTCATGTTTCCTAATAAGCATTAACCATGTTTTTTTAAAACCTAACCGTGTATTGGTAGTGTTTTTTTATTACTGTTTATTTGAAAAAAAGATAGTGCTTCATGCCTTTCGCGCCTGATGGCATTAATTTTATATCGCGAGACTGTGGTAGTATTGCATGCGTTCCTCCGTACAGCTCTCTCTCTCTCTCTCTCTCTCTCTAAGGCCGTCTGTCTTTTAGTTACGCAGTGTATAAAATGAAATTAATGGAATATTAATCTAGGTCATTACGCAGTGTGTATATCGCAAGGTTTTCTAAGAAATACAGTACACGTTTTATTGTTTTTTTTTTTTTTGAAACGCGTGTAGTGGATGCATTAGGCTTTACTAGTAAACGTGAAAGCGGTACAATTATGCAGACGAAGTAGAAAAAGGGGGATTTTTGTACGCCATTGTGACAGCACTGGTCTTTTACCATTCTTCTTTCCTTTTATTGAATTAATTCGTTATGCTTTACATTTACTTTTTAATTTATATATGTGGATTTAGAATGTTTCACGACAAATTCTCCCCACTTAAAACAGACGTTATATGTCAGTCTATAATTCTATATACACAAAGAGAAATTTATTATTATTCCTGGGGCTTACGGTGATTTTCATCACACGGATGGCGGCTTAGAAAATCCGCATCACCGTTTCGCTAATTTTATTTTTATCATGGATTAATGCAGGTGGGTCAATTCAAAGTAGGCACGACTCAAGAAATCTGCCCCAGACCTCTGCAATCCAAGAATCCATTTCAGATTTGTTGCTGTACAGCTGCAAGTGTTACGGCTTGTCTTACTACTGCTTAGCAATCAATATTCACCATTTATTTTCTCTGAGTCTGCTCAACGACATGTCCAGAGAAGATTAGATGTTCATCAAATTGTACGTTATGAGGAGTTGATCTATATGGTGATATCTGAGTTGTGTAGTGGATCCAATAATTTCTCATCAGCCTTAATAAACACTCGGACTATCCTCAATTCAAAAGGCAACAAGGGAGACACTCTGCTCTTCCGAAATGTTCCCAGCCAACAATTGGTCTGATCTCAGGCTTTACTGGAATCTGATAGTATCCTGTACTCAGATCCACTTTTGAGAAATACTTAGCTTTATTTAGCCTGGCAAACAACTGATTTGTATCCGGCAATGGATCCACCTGACCTCCTGATTTTTCGTTAAATGTGTACTGATTTTCACCTGTGCCGCTGTCTCACAGGGATGTAATGGATATTCAAATGATGAAAGTGGTTCCTTTTTCATCTCCATTGCAATGGACAAGGTCAACAAGTGTGTCTCTTCCTGATTTTCTCTTTCCAAATATTTCTTCAGGAGATTCACATGATAGATTTTTTCTTTCCCCTTCTTATCTATCTTATAATTTGTTCTAGACACTATCTCTAGAACTGTATATGGACCTTGCCATCCAATTTGTAACTTATTCTGACTACCGGGTAGAAGAAGCAGTACCTTCTCTCCCACAGCCAAATCTCTGTCTTTAGCATTCTTGTCTATTTTTCCATGCACTGGTAGGGTCTCTTCCACTAGAAGCACTGTAGTGATGATTTTTCTTTCCAGAATAATCCTGCACAAAACGACCGCTACCAATTTTTCTCTTGGTGCTCTCTCCCCACTTAGAATTCTTGATGAGAGATTTCCTCTCTACATCTTCTTCCTCCAGTTACATAAGTCCGACTGAGGGATTTTCGGCTTATCCTGGGGTAAGACATCTTTTTGCAGTCTCTGCATCGTGGCCATTGTAAAACAGTTAATTGAAGCTTGTCCGTGAAAAGGGGCTTCCCATTTCACTTGGTCCACTTTATTATTCTTTCTATTGTCAGGCCTAAGTTTGCCCCGTGGCGTTTCCAGGTCCTGATCAATGTTCCCACTTGTGGGTGTTCCCTCATGTGCTATGCTACACCTCTCTACAAAATTTGCAATGTCCCACCTTGCCTTGGGCCAATAATAATTCTGAGCTACCTTTTGAATGATGGTACCTATTTTCTCATGGTCCCCATCTTGTTTCACATGTAAGCTTCTTATTAAGTCCGTCCTATACCTTTTAGGAAGTACCAGCTGTCCCTGACCTTTGGATCTAGTTCCAGTCTTCCGGTATATCAGTTTGTTCTTCACATAGAAGTCTCCTTTTCCTGGAGGTGTGTGACAATTGGACAATTTCCTAAAACAAGGCTTGAGGGTCTTATCCCCAGCCTGTGCCTTCCTCAACTCTTCTGGAGTGGTATTTAACATAATATCCTCATCCTTTCTTGAGGTCGACCTGACCTGAAGGGTGGCCATATACACAGGTTTCCTTCTGCAATGGTCAGTATCATGATTGTCCATCTGACAATTTTTACACCACCTCCTTTTTTGGTTGAAAGATTTTCTTTCATCATATTTCCTTTCATCGAATTGTGGGGTTTTATTTTTATTGTCATACCATGGCCTATCAAACTGGTGCTTACCTTTGTTCTGATCTTTATGATCAATTTTATTAAAGTTCTGTGGTGCCCTAAAATTATCTACCTGTTTCTTTTTATTACTTGTTACCTCTGCCTGAGCTGCTTGATACCTTTCAGCTACATTCAGTAACTCACCCAGTCTCTCTGCACCTTGTTCCATGAAAAACTTTCTCAGGTCTGGAGCCATGGACTCTCTTAACTGTTCTATAAGGATCATTTCCTTAAGATCTTGGGTTTTCCCCCAGAGAAGTCCATTTCTCCAAGTATGTCTCTAACCGTGCAGAGAACTGGTGATAGGTTTCACCTGACAGTAGTTTAGCATTCCTAAATTTTTTTCTATAAAATTCACCATTCTTTTCATATCTTAACAAAAGAGCCTGCTTTAGCATGTCATAATTTTCTTGATCACCTCTGCTCATTTTGGCAAAAACTTCATAAGCTGCACCACGAAGCCCTTGTGATAACTTTAAGCTCCACCTTTCTCTCTCTAACCCATACGTGGTAGCTAATAGTTCATATCTATTTAGATAGCTCTCGATATCGTCTTCTTTCTCAACAAAATGATCTAAATGAATATTCATAGCTGAGGTTGAGGCTCCCTGACTAGCAGAGGCATCAGAGGTAAAGGGACTGGCACCATTTTCAGGAGCATGGCTTTGAAACTCAAACTCCCTTAGTCGTAACTCGTGTTCCCTTTGTAATCTCTTCTCCTCCTTTTCTGCTTCCCTTTCTGCAGCCTGTCTTCTTTCTTCTCTTTCTGTAGCTTGCCTCCTTTCTTCTCTTTCTGTAGCTTGCCTCTTTTCTTCTCTTTCTGCCTCCAGCTTCTTCTCTTCATACTGGAGCCTTTTAATTTCCCTATCTGCCTCCAATGCCTTAGCCTCAGCCTCAATCTGCAACCTCTTAATTTCCTTTTCCACCTCTAATTTTCGTTCAGCTTCTTTTTCTAATCTTTCATATTCTAATTTTCTTTCTGCTTCAAATTTTCTTTCTTCACGTTCAATATATTTGTCACATTCAGTAGTGACATAAGCAATCATAACTTGCCCGTCCATTCCTAACTCTTTAGCAGTCTGCACAGCAGCAGATCGAATTTTTGCCAAGTCGGCCATTTTCTAACAGACAAATGTAAACAATATTTAACCAAACAATTTTATCTATAAATAATTATCTAAGGACAACCACAGGCACTGAGAGCTCAACCTTATTTTTCCACCCAAGAATACCTTTTTAATTTTTATAATTTCCCGCAGTGAATTACTCCCAATATATATGCTAGGGGAAGGTTCAAAATCCCGGACGAGCCCCCAATATATGTGGTAAAGTGGGATGATATAAATATTTATAGGGGACTTAGTGTACTGACTGAGATCAGCTGTGAAGGTATCTGTATCTAATAAGTGTGGTGTATTACAGATGACCTTACTTGCTACCACATTTAGACCTCAGTCAGACCTATTCTGGAATATTGTGATGACTACGTTGAATGTCTAGGGTTATGATAATGATGAAGTGTATGTTCGCAACAACCAACAGACAGATAAACAATTTAATTTAATCCACAATACTTTACAACACTGTGACACTCACATACATAGAACACTCTATAAGACTATCTTAAATGAGTCAAGTGTTAAAGTTTAAAAATATATGTATTAATTCCTTCAAATATTAGATATCCTGATTCAACTACAAAGTGAACCAGGAATCACAATCAAAAGTAATCACAAGTTATATGTACACAATTTATAGATAGAATCTTTGTATTGACATATATTATTATTGCAATTTGTGTGTAAGTTGTGCTGTAGTACTATGAGGTAATACTGGCTTTTCAAGCTAGATGGTTGTGTGTCATCATGACTTCAAGTGTTTGTTTCTCGTGGACATAATATTGGGAAAGTTCACAGTTTCTTTTTATTTGAAACAAATAAATGTCCCTCTAGATTTAAGGTAAAGTCACTGTTAGAGGGGGTATACACAAGATTGAGCTGCTCTGGCCACAGAATCTTAACTTCTGTGTGGGCGGCAGGAAACAGTCTCCACTGCTCGCTTGCTTCACCGTGTTCTTGAGACACCACACAGGTCGATATGTTGACTAAGGAGTCTGCTACCAGCCTCTGGATTCAGCAAAACTCAGACCAGGTGCTGCTTTTAATATGTTAGTACCACTGTCCCTTAAACAAGAAGGTTGTACCTCCTACTTCAGAACTAATTTATAATCTATTTCCACACTGAGCACAATACATAACAAACACTGAGTTCAGCGCGGTAGGCCAACTGTTAGCTTCTCATGTAACAACATTCACCAGTATTCCTCTCCTTAATTATTACAACGCCTCTGCAATTTCAGCTGTAATTCCTTCTATACAATAAGATAGGTTTCATAGTACTATTGGCAATCCCATGCAGTTATACTTCTCTCCGACAAGTTTTGTTCAGGTTGGAGCAATATCTAGGCTTTGCCTCATGTTTGCTACTGAACCACACACATATACAGACATAAATTATCAATTCACATTCAATTTTCATCAAAAAGATATCAAATAGGTCAATCTTACCACAATTCATGGAAATATTAAACAAATACGTTGACTGGCGATGATTTATGGCACAATTCCGATCTGCCTATGTCCCAGGCTTTCATTAGAAAACTTATGAACTGGATCTCAACGCACTTGCTTCTACACAGTTTAATTTCAAAAAAGTGGCACTGAACCGACGCTCATAATTGACTATATTAAATGGTCTAGCCAATAGGACCATGTTTACAAAAGCTTTTCAAAAAATTTACCCTTCCTACGTTTCCCCTAACAACCAAAAATAGTATTTGCAATCCGACTAATCGTGTTTCGCCTTACATATAATTCTAGCAAATCAAATAGGATTTAACTTGTTGGCCTATTTCCCGTAAAATAGTGGTTTTAAAACATGCCACTGAGCAAATATGGTCTGGTGCTGTCAGACAACCTCACTATTTTATTTTGGCTATAATTTGTTAATTCCTAGACTATTTGCGTAACACTTAACATATTCTTTGTCAGCAAGTCCTAAGGAACCCAAATATATAAATTTAATGGGGCTAAGTGGCTGCGTTCAAAATATGTATTTTCTTCTACCTCCCGTTCACTTCGATACGATGGGGTGTCATCTGTACTGTCAGGATTTCAGACGTAAAACAGTATTGGGTCATGTTTCCTAATAAGCATTAACCATGTTTTTTTTAAAACCTAACCGTGTATTGGTAGTGTTTTTTTATTACTGTTTATTTGAAAAAAAGATAGTGCTTCATGCCTTTCGCGCGTGATGGCATTAATTTTATATCGCGAGACTGTGGTAGTATTGCATGCCTTCCTCCGTACAGCTCTCTCTCTCTCTCTAAGGCCGTCTGTCTTTTAGTTACGCAGTGTATAAAATGAAATTAATGGAATATTAATCTAGGTCATTACGCAGTGTGTATATCTCAAGGTTTTCTAAGAAATACAGTACACGTTTTATTGTTTTTTTTTTTTGAAACGCGTGTAGTGGATGCATTAGGCTTTACTAGTAAACGTGAAAGCGGTACAATTATGCAGACGAAGTAGAAAAACGGGATTTTTGTACGCCATTGTGACAACACTGGTCTTTTACCATTCTTCTTTCCTTTTATTGAATTAATTCGTTATGCTTTACATTTACTTTTTAATTTATATATGTGGATTTAGAATGTTTCACGACAACATCTTAGTCTTGGTTTCTTCAACATGCACCCATACTGGGGTACTATATAATATATCACAGTGAGCTTCGCTCACCATGTCGCCGTAAAGCAATGAAAGTACCTTTGTGATTTAAACGAACGAAAGATCAAGAAATGTATCTGTGTTACCTTTTATAGAATCCTCAAAACATAAGGAATCACAACACTGCCATTCCTGGCATAAAGAATCACTTAGGGAAGGAAGAATGACAAATCAGTCATTCACAGAACCTCCAAATCCCCATCAAAACTTGGCAGAGAGAATCTACGGACCGGCACATCCGCTCTAGAAGCTCAAGGTACACTGCTAACCCGGAAGTCTCTCGGTCTTTGCGCCAAAAACTTGCTAATGTCCCGACAGCACCAACCTGAGCGAAACTAACCTAGACCACGGCGTTTCCGCCAAACGAGAGGCAAAGAGCTCCGTATATGGTCATATGAATAGAGACTTAAGACCTGACAACTATTTAAGACAGGTCAACATCTATCCATAAGACAAGGGAAGATAACCACAAATCAACTTGTCACAAACTTAAATAAACAGTTCTCTTTCTTAGATCATCAAAAAATATTAAACGAGTTGATGTCTTCAAAATTTAGACAGCAACAGATTACCGCACCCCCCGGGAAAAAAATGAAACACACATTTTTTTTAAAACATCAATGAGCAAGGTGCAACAAGCTCATAGCGTATGAATAATGCGCCGATGAAAGGATCAACATATATATAACACTATCATGTCATACCCAATCGACGCACAATAGAGCGTCTGGTGAGAACAATAGATATCTCACAAGACAAGAGAAAATATATTCTCCAAACAAAATCTATCCGAGGAAGTGCCACCAACGAATCCATAGGTGCTGGCAATGCTATCAAAATTACATACATGTCAACAGGAATGTAATATCCTTATAATATGCAATAACACATTGTTATCTAATTGTTGAACATAACATCATTTATAAGTTTGCTAATTTAGTTATGACAATACAAGTATGCAATCTAACTAAAATAGCTGCCATCCGAGGAACAAGTCTTTGAACTGATCTGGGATCACTCGTAAGCAGCATCCAAATGTTCAGTAAGGACGTCAAAAGCATCAGCAGGATTCTCTAAAGCACTCCAAAACGTCACACTGGTTTGCTGAGAACAATACAAATGGCTCAATTCTGAGAATGTTATAATGTACCATAGTCACTTAATACATATCTAAATTTTAAATGTGGCCGAATTAATTTTGTTGGCCTTTATATCGTGATAACTAAACCTTCCTCTGTTATACCAAAGAAGGTAACAGAGAAAGAAACCAATCAATCCATAACCATGAATTCAAATAAAGTGACCACGAATGTTCTAGTAGCATGCTATTGTAAGAAAAGTCATAACTCTAGATATGTATCAGCAGATCTAGACAACAGAATTAAGTAGATTCATGTGGGCATCGCAACAATATGTCTGCCATCACATTATCCGAACCACGGATAGCTCGTACCGTGAAATGAAAAGGTTGAAGAGCAATAGCATATCGAGTGGATCTCAAACTCTTCAAATCCTTACTCTGCATAGCTGTGAGAGCTTTTTGGTCGGTTTCTACTATGAAATGCGCGCCGAGAAGGAATCTTTGCAATTTAAGAATTGCCCAGACCATAGCTAGCAATTCTCGGTCCAGAACAGAATAATTCCTTTCTGCCGCATTCAATTTCCTCGAGACATACATTACAGGATGCAGAGTTTCTGAATACTCCTGCATCAGTGCCGCCCGATCCCTGTTGATGAGGCGTCACTACGAAGGACAAACGTCTTATCGGCTGTAGGTAGTCTTAAAATAGGAGGAGATGAAAATAATGACTTAATCTGATCCAGTGAAGATTGGCATTCTTGGGACCAGCGCACCATATTAGGAGACCCTTTCTTCAATAGGGTTGAGAGTGGTGCCGTAATAGAGGAAAGATTCGGAATGAATCTTCCGTAGAACTGTATTAGGCCTAAGAGACTACGGATCTGTTTCTTTGCCTTAGGAATAGTGATGTTTAGTATCTTAGAAGTGTTGTGGTCTTCTGTCTTCAAGAGACCATGTCCAACACGGTGACCAAGAAAAGAAATCTCACTAAACCCAACATATCCTTTAGAGGGTTTAGCTGTCAAATTATGTTCGCGTAGAGTAGACAACAGTTCATATAATCCCAAATAATGATCTTCCCAAGAATCGCTAAAAAGACAGATATCGTCCAAGTATGCAATAACATCAGAACGATATGACAGTATTTGACGCATCATGCGTACGAATGTAGCTGGGGCATTCATAAGGCCAAAAGGCATGAAGTTCCATTGGAACAATCCCCTAGGTGTAGAGAAAGCAGTGAAAGGTTTGGCTCGTTCAGTTAGAGGAACTTGCCAGTAACCTTTATACAAGTCGAGTTTTGTTAAGAAACGAGAGTAAGAAAGTCTAGTTAGTAGTTCATCTAACAGAGGCATAGGTTCAGCATCGAACTTCGTTACTTGATTTAGTTTACGGTAATCGACGCAAAGGCGTATGTTATTGTCTTTCTTTCGAACAATAACCATAGATGACGAGTATGCCGAATTGGATGTTTCAATTATACCTAACTGTATCATTTCATCCAATTCTTTCTCGACTTGTGTTTGGAAATGAAGAGGAATAGGGTAAGGTCTGACCCTGATAGGAGTATGGTCAGTAAGTACAATGTCATGTTCAATGACCGTAGTGTGTCCAGGAATGTCCGTGAGAACATCCTGAAATGTTTGTAACATGGAAGAGATTTGTAGTTGTTCCTCAGTAGACAATTTAGGTGAAATTGCAACATTTTTCCGTGATTCCGTAGAGTGAAGTGGAGTCATTGGAAGAGGAAGATTAACGTCAGAGAAAGTAGATTCTTCATCCTGTATAACCGACGGAGATGAGTAATGACCGCGAGGGACTGAAGTGTCGTCCGTCGCTTGAAAGATTGGTTGTAAGTAATCTGGACGTTCATAAAATTCCGTAAGCATATTTATGTGAAAAGTTTTATGCTTTCCGTCTATATCGACAACATAGTCGACATCAGAAATTTTAGAGACAATCATAAAAGGACCTTTCCAACCAATGAGAAGTCTATTTTCCCTGGAAGGTAGTAATACGAATGCTTTGTCTCCAGGACAAAGTTGACGTAGGCATCTATTTTTATTTGCGAATTGCCTTGCCTTTTCTTTCACAAATTCCGAAGCAGAAGTTGCTAATTTGCACGCTTCAATGATTTTTTCCTGAGTGCAATGACATATTCGTACAAAAACTGTGTGTCATCACTGATATCATCGGCAGCTATAAGACCGTGAAGCAAGGACATTGGGCCGCGCAGACGCGCGCCAAAGACGAGCTCAAAAGGAGAAAACCCGGTATGTTCATTAGGAGCCTCTCTGTATGCGAAGAGAGCAGCGGGTAAAACTCTGTCCCAATCCTGAGGATGATCCTCAGTTATTTTCCCAAGTAAATCTTTGAGGGTTCTATTGAGACGCTCGACTAACCCATTAGACATCGGGTGATAGATGCTACTCAAAGACCTCTCAATATTAAGAGTAGACATCACTTTTGACATAGTGTCAGATATCAGTTGGGTGCCATGATCTGACAAGATTTCTCTAGGAAATCCCAGACGTGAAAATATCAGCCAAAGAGCGTCTGCAATATCGGCAGTAGAAATGCTCTTAAGAGGGATGGCCTCTGGCCAACGAGTACACATGTCTACGCATGTAAGAATAAATTGGTGTCCTCTGGCTGATTTGATTTTAAAAGGACCAATGATATCTATCGCCATTTTCTGAAACGGATGGATAGAAATGTCCGCAAACTGGATAGGTGCTGCATGGCGAGGACCCTTCGACCTGACTTCTTGACATACTTTACACGAGCGACAGTAAAGACGTATGTCTCTGTTTACGAATGGCCAAAAGAAAGCCGCAAGAACTCTCGACTTAGTACGTGAAAATCCCATATGACCAGCGCATTGGGAGTCGTGAGCATGTTGCAGTATTCTAACTCTCATGTCTTTCGGAACATGAATTTTGGAATGTATGGACATGTCTGAGTGTTGTACCATACGCACTAGTACGCCATTCTTCATAGTGATCCAAGATTTGCGATTGTGTTCTGATTAGGATCACCATTTTTTACCAGAAGGAAGAATTCTTTTAAAGAAGTGTCCTCTTGTTGACCTTTTATGAAAGAGTCACGCGAAATCATAGAATGATCATCTTGATCAAGTACTTCATCTTCAGTCGATGAAGTCTGTGGCATATTCCGAGCGTGCGCTCTCGTGACAACTGCATTAGCAGCTTCCATATTTTGCTCTTCCCAAGCAATTATCTGCTGCGGGGTACACTCCTTAACCCCGTGTATACGTCCGATGATAAGATCCGAAATTGGATTCGGTAGCAGTCACGCGTGGACATCTCCCGTAAAGAAGGGAGTACCTATGTGGATGATAGCAGTCGAATATTTTTCTACTGTGCCACCAAATATTACACATTTGATTACCTTTCCAGTGGCACAGGAAGGATCTACAAGAAATTGTTTAACCCCAATAGTAGTACATCCAGAATCAAAGAGAACTGAGACTGGATTTTTGTTCACTAGACCCCTATGTAAGAGAAGAGATCCTCTCCCGTCATGCGCCGCTGCAGCACGAAGAGCGGGTAGAGGATGGCCACAACTCAAGGTAGATATGGTAGTAGGTTCAAACAAAGTAGAGCACTGAGGGCATTGAGATGCTCTCTCATAATCGAAGGCAGAACATGTGACAGCACATGGGTTAGCTTTATTATCATTTGATTCATTACTAACTATCTGTGACTTGTTGAGCACAGTTAGCATGATGACATGATCTATTATTGTTGTGTTGCCATCTACCCCGAATATTATGTCCTCTGGAATTATTGTTATTTGACTTTTTGCTTTGGTTTGCACCGCAGTTTTCACAATTGTGATTGTGATTTACACTTTGAATATAATATCTACCAGATTGACTTTGCTGTTTCCCTGCAAAATTATGATAGCTAGGATTGTTTCTATTGTGGCTACCACTACGAAAGTTCCCATAATTGCCGGAACCAAAATTACGAGGGCTGTCAGATCGCCTCCAGTTCTTTGAAGACGAACCACTGTGGGATAGATCACCCCGATCCTGTCCGTAACTACGATTACTTTTCTTATCAAAGTTGCATTTATTGCCTTGAAATTTACCCTGAAAATTAGGCCCATATGGTGTTGCAGAAGCCACGGGCAAACCCTTTTAATCTTAGAATTACTAATCGTTTGTTGTGGGTTTGCAGTGACATACTGGCAACAGTATTGTTTCATGTCTTTTATGTTTTTAGGTTTACGTTCATGTATGAAGGCAAGAAAGGACTCACTAACTGATGACATTACTTTGTCCCTAAGTAATAAGTCCATAAGTGCTTCATATGTTTTTTCAGTCTTAGACAACTCAATCCATCGAGTGAAAGTAAGACGTATCTTTGTAATAAAGTCTGAGAACTCTACCCCAGTTTCCGGTAACATACTCTTAAAACGAAGACGATAATCATCTTCTTCAAGTTGATACCTCTTTAATAAGCTTGCTCTGACCACTTCATAGTTAGTCTTGTCAGGTTCATCTATTGCCATTATTGTATTTAATGGTTCACCTGTAAGTGTATCCAACAGTTGACCGACATACTTTTCCGTATCTACCTTATGCGATACGCATGAAAGTTGAAATCTATCAAGATAGAACGTTATATCGTCCTTTGCAGCATTGAAAGAAGGTAGTTTTACTTTATAAGTATTATGATCTGTCTTACTAGAAGTCGCTTGAGAACTACTCATATTCATCACTTTTGATTTCTCAATCTCCAAAGCCAAGAGTTTTTCTTCATGTTCCCTTTGTACCTTTTTCTCTTCATATTCTCTTTCCTGCTGAATTCTTCTCTCTTCAGCTTCTCTTTGTAACTTTTTCTCTTCTCTTTCCTGCTGAATTTTTCTCTCTTCAGCTTCTCTTTGTACCTTGTCAGCTTCTCTTTGTTGCTGTAACTTTTTCTCTTCAGCTTCTCTTTCCAATCTTTTCTCCTCAGCTTTTTGTTTTTTCTCTTCTGCTTTTTGCGCCTTGTCGTACTGAGTAAGTGCAAACTCTTCCAATTTCTCACCAGTTTTGCCAAGGGTTATCCCTTGCTGGATAAAGTAATCCAATGTAGACATTATGTCTAATAATGTGCTATCAATACCTCTGAAATAATAATACACAATATCCCAATCTCAGTGGGAGGCAAGTCTTTGACAAAGACTTTGTATAATTACCTTGTTTATAATGACACCATTAATCTCCTCAGTATCTAATGTGCATCATATTAATAATAGTACATGATCAAGTACATATGTAAACTGTATATGATAACAAAATACAACATTAATTAAACAAAGACAAACATCTGGACAACCGAAAACATTCGCAGAAGTCAACTAAACTGAAATGTTAAACTAAAGAAAATAATACAAACAATTGTAATGATAACTGCGAAAAATCAAAATAACACAAACACAACACAGTGTATAAATATAAAGGGTGTATAGAAATAAACAATAGAAAAGAGAAGGCAGACAAATACAAACAAATCAGAACAAAACTGAAAAATGGAGAAAAATAACGGAAACGACACTAAACACATCTCGTCACAACTAACAACAAATATCGTGTAAGCAACAAAGTCGCAATAAATTTCCACAGATGGGAAATTCACGATAAGTTCCCTAAAGAACGCTCACAATAGACCCTCGGTTATGTGGGATATTCTATTGGAGTCACCGACCCAACCAGACCCGCAAAATGTACACACTAATACAACATGTAAACAAAAAACATGTAAACAAAGAATGCATGTAATATGTAAATACAAAATATAAAGAATGTGTATAGAGGAAGGCTCAGTTGAACACAAATAAAGGCACATTTTAACACATAAACGGGCCTCTTATCTCAAGCACAATCCTCAACCACCGCAAAGATGCGGTTCAATGCAGTACAACTGTAAACAACAATGGCAGACGATCCACCGTTGAAGGACAAAGTAACTTGCCAACAGTTAGTAGTCTCCAAATTACAGCTACAGATCATACTCGACAAACCAGTTGAGACCGGAAGATCGAACGTTGGTATGTGAAGACTGTAGTATGTAAACAATTGCTGGAAATGTTTACAACCTGAGCTTGAACGTAAACCACTTGACTTGAACGTAAACACATATGCCCATAGATGACTGTCAAAGTGTTGAAGGGGTGTTTACTTTTGTAGTACAGCGTAAATCGTCTTCATAAGCAGCTGTGGTCCATGAAGCAGTATAAAGTGTTGATCTACTTAGTACTGTTCGCTGCGTAGCTGACACTCCACAATGTTATCTTGCAAGACCCACGAATCTGGCCTACCAGATTGTTAAACGCTGTTTTGTGGGTAAGTTCGTGTTGTGCCTGGACAGTGTCATGTTGTCGTGTATTTGGGTCACCAAATATTGAGGCGCTGACAGGGGGTAACAAAACAGACACTCAAACAATGTACAGCTTCCCAGGAGTGTACTGCTCGTAATAGGATGTGGTTGAGAGTGTAGGTGTGTATGTAGATATCAGCAGATCGTGGACACCAAGTCGTATAGGCTCTTATGTAGTTGCACACCAATCTCACTCCACCACAAGTAGAAGTCATAAATGTAGTTAGTACTGATGACTTTTCTTCAAACGTTTATTACAGGACATACGCTGATAGACGACACAGTCAATTGAACAAGGATCATGGACATTTCATGCGTGGTAATGATCATTAACATCTAGCATCATAAATCTTGGATAGCTCATGTATAAGATGCTAGTAGAGCTGGCTTTACAATCTACGTTCTTTCATACTGTAGCTCAGGGCCGCTGACTAAACGCGTCAGGCCATACTTTAACAAATATACCGCACGATAAGGGCGGTTCCAGTTGCTTAATAACAAAGTCAATGAACTTGTTTAATGGGAAGTCAAAGACTCCATCTGTCATCACACGCCAGGTACTTCTTCTAGTGAAGACTATCGGCCGTAACAACGGGCCTCTTGTGGCGACAGAATCAGGCCGCAAGTACCGGGCCTCGATAATCAGGTAACCTTCGTTTGTTTATATCTTTCTGTGTACATATATTTCTGCCAATCATACCGCCTGCATTGCGGATTACATAAAGTTAATTCTCTGGGCTTTTATACATCCAAAAGGACATCTTAGTCTTGGTTTCTTCAACATGCACCCATACTGGGGTACTATATAATATATCACAGTGAGCTTCGCTCACCATGTCGCCGTAAAGCAATGAAAGTACCTTTGTGATCTAAACGAACGAAAGATCAAGAAATGTATCTGTGTTACCTTTTATAGAATCCTCAACACATAAGGAATCACAACACTGCCATTCCTGGCATAAAGAATCACTTAGGGAAGGAAGAATGACAAATCAGTCATTCACAGAACCTCCAAATCCCCATCAAAACTTGGCAGAGAGAATCTACGGACCGGCACATCCGCTCTAGAAGCTCAAGGTACACTGCTAACCCGGAAGTCTCTCGGTCTTTGCGCCAAAAACTTGCTAATGTCCCGACAGCATCGACCTGAGCGAAACTAACCTAGACCAGGGCGTTTCCGCCAAACGAGAGGCAAAGAGCTCCGTATAAGGTCATATGAATAGAGACTTAAGACCTGACAACTATTTCAGACAGGTCAACATCTATCCATAAGACAAGGGAAGATAACCACAAATCAACTTGTCACAAACTTAAATAAACAGTTCTCTTTCTTAGATCATCAAAAAATATTAAACGAGTTGATGTCTTCAAAATTTAGACAGCAACAGACGTGTAGATGCGAGTCATGCGCAATGGCTACAACCCACAAAAGCGAACTCCAAACCTCGGAAATGAGTAATCGGAGGAAGGTGTTGCAGTAACAAGAAAAGACATGGTCCGCAACCAGACGATACGGCAAGGCCTTAATACTCAGCCACTGCAGACCCAAGTAGATCAGTCACAGTGTCCACCGGGAAGACAGCATTAGACAATCTGTGAAATACCTGTCTTAACAGTTCATCCTCTGATTTCCTACCGTTTAAAACCTCTTGAGATACATGTGTCACATAATTTGGGTCGATCTCTTGTCCGCTCCGGCAGTATTTATCTACTTTTATGGGGCGTGCGAATTTGGTGCACCGTTCAATGGTCGGCACCTTTTCTTCACCTACCTTCCGACAGTTAATTGGTATTTTCAAGTCATTGTTTACCTTTCTTCCTGTAATAATTTGTCTGGTCTGTTTACCTGTTCATTCCTGCTGAAAGAGTTGACGGAGGATACAAAATTGACCGACAGTCATTTTGGTAAAATTCTCGTGCACTAGACAATGGGCGCCGGATTCACACGGAAATGGCCAAGCGAACTTGCTTGTCGCTGATATGGCTAGTGTGACTTTCTAATTACTGTCGTGAAGAGTTACATCCCAGATGGTCAAACGAGGGTGTTTGCATAAGTACGGAGAGATAAATTATCCGTCTGCGGACATATTATAGACATGCACCTGAAATACGGAATGTTGTAATCGCTTCAGGACAGAAGTGTTACGAAGACATTATTTGTGATAATGTAGGGGGTTATAGTTGCAATCAGTACCGCGAATCGACGGATATAACAATTCCACATTCTGAAAGTGACATTTGAAATAGCACGCAGAATTTTCCTGTCAGGAAATTTTTCGAATAAACTACATCAAACCATGCATAATTGAAACTATTGCCGGCATTCGAGATGTAAACATAACAACATTTCTGATTGGAACCTGGTCTAATAGTAAACAGCAACGTGTGTGGGACGAAAGTTGCAATATCACTTGACACCTTAGTCGATAGAAAGCACTGTGAAATTCAACTCGTCAAGAGACCAGTCAGGCAGCCAGAGTAAAGAATAGGATCAGAATTCCATTTATCGGACATGACTTTGAGCATCTTGAGGACTTATGTCTCAGTAAAACTCTATATTTATTAACACGAAATACCGGTATGCTAGGAATCGGAACACGAGGTTAGAGTTGGAACTTATTGTAAAGTAACACCCCAGAACACGTGGAAGAGGCATCTTAAGCAAGCTGCCTTAACTATTTCTTTGAGCAAGAAGTCTGTGATCTCAAAAGAGAGTTTGGGGTATGTTGTACATTCAGAATTCTATATTTTGCTTTATAACACGTGAAATAGTATGTGAATATCAAGTACCACACTGCAAACCTGCCAACAGATCCGAGAAACAATTATTGGCAAGAATGGCTAAACCAGTGGGCTACCTCCCAGACAGGGCGTCCTTTCTTCAAACATCAAGCGAAGACAAACCCTCAAGATCCAGTTAAACAACTGAAAAGAAGAGATCAGAGTCTTATCTTCAAGCCGAGAACAGGCTATGCCCACATCAATAAACATTTAAAAAGTATAGACCCACTACGTGAACTAAACTGTCGGCACTGCCACCACCATCAGGAATCAGCTGAACACCTACTGTTATAGTGCCCAAGACTAACGGACCTGCGACACCAGCTACTCCCATCGCACCCAACCATCCACCATACACTCTACACATCATCACAACAACTGAGGAAGACTTGTACCTTTATCAGAGAGGCAATGGGCTGTCAAGAGCTACCTGCTCACAGCTAAAAGGATTATATCATCATCTCTATCTATCTATCTATCTATCTATCTATCTATCTATCTATCTATCTATCTATCTATCTATCTATCTATCTATCTATCTATCTATCTATCTATCTATCTATCTATCTATCTATCTATCTATCTATCTATCTATCTATCTATCTATCTATCTATCTATCTATCTATCTATCTATCTATCTATCTATCTATCTATCTATCTATCTATCTATCTATCTATCATACAGGACAAGGACAGCAGCTGCCACTGGCCAATGGGACCACTTGTTCGTGACGCCAAAACTCATCCACAAAACAAATAAAAAAACAGGAAAAATGAAATTAAACACGATGAATCAATCATTTTATCCTGTAAACTTGGACTTATGTCCATGTTAATTTGTGTTTTGCTACTCCACCCTTTTCGTCAATATATAAATGAGAGGCAGCAACGAATAATTATATATTTTAAATAACGTTTTTTCCTTAATCAGATATGTAATATATATATATATATATATGTATATATATATATATATATATATATATATATATATATATATTTATTTATATATTTATTTATTTATTTATTTATTTATCGGGTTCGGTAGCCCCGAGCTATCATAGGGCAACTGAATCAATGATAGCTCAGCGCAACTGAATCAATGATGGCTCGGGGCAACTGAACTCATAGAGCAGTCCAGATGCACGAAAACAATCAAATGAATATCGAAATCACTTTCAAAAATAAAGATAACATTCATTCTGGGTCAACAACTCTTCACTTTCAATGGTGTTTTAATGTAAACATTCGTGGATTAAAACAACAAGAATGAAAAATGTTCAGTTCCTTTCAACATTTAATTAGTTCATAACCCTCCACTCCCAAAGGAGCATAGGCCTTCAACAAACACATGCCAAGTCCTCCTGTCACGTCCCATCATCTCAAGTTCTTTCCATGTTCTCCTCTGTTGAGGATTGTTTCGGGGTTTGCAAGCTTGTGAATGTGTGCTCCATTCATATGGTTGCACCACGAAACACCTCAGCTGAATAATATTGGAATAGATCGCGCATTTCGATGTATGACGCGTTACTCATGGTAACAACAGTCGTTGTGTGGCCTGCGGGCCTGATGGCCGCGTTTCAAATGTGTGGCATAGCCACTTATGGAAAGTGTTTCAAATGTGTGGCATAGCCACTTATACAAAGTGTTTCGGATGTGTGGCACAGCCACTTACTCAAGTGTAGAACCGTTTGTGTTCTGGCTTTTAAGCCCATATAAATATGTCTGGATAAAGACATAAGTCTATGTGTGGCCGTAGTGCCGCCCGGCAGTGTTTAAAATATGTGTGGCATAGCCACTGATTCATAGTGTATAATATATGTGGCATGGCCACGGATTCGGAATGCGTAATATATATGGTATAACCACTTTGAAATAGAATCGCGTATAACCGTAAAGGTAATGCTGGGAAAGCAATAAAGTCAAATGTATAGGACCTGTGAGTCCAGAGTATAAACGCGAAAATCGTGGGACACTATCGCAGTTGAGATTATATATAAGGCAGTTAAAGCCTGGCTAGGAATGCCAAAAGTATATGGATAACATAGGCATAGACGTAAAGTGTGAATCACTATGGTATATCACTAGTATTAAGAAAGTGATAATTATTCCAAGATATGGATTTAAGTAGAATTGGTTGCAGACTTTACACGCTATAAATTAAACGGTTATAATACAGACGTGCGATGTCTGGAAGGATTGAACTTTAGTGTATCCTAGAACTATGTTTATGCAAAGTCTTAGATGTGTGATAGCGTATTACGTATTCATGTGAATATGAGGACATATTAAATATTCAGTCGTCTATGAACTTGACTTATTGCCTGAATTGTTCAAGTTCAACGATGTTCGGTGACTGTTGAATTAACCTTGCAATGTCAGTACAGAATACAACATTAATTACAGGCTGAGGATAATAATAAATAAATAACACTGCTGGTTAAGATAAATACAAAGTTTAATGAAAAGACGCTGAAGCAAACATGATAATAATCACACAGATGAATCTGAGACTGCAACATAATTATGGACCGAAACTATGAAGATGAATAATGACTAATTGAATTGTATTGTACAGCAACCCAATCATTCACGCCCTAAGGAACTGAAGAACTTTATTAATAACTAAAATAAGTTTCGTAACATCCTCATCATTTTCATCTCTGTTTCCAGCTCTCTTCTCCATGTGCTTCTTGGTCTACCTCTGCCTCTCTTGCCCTGGGGGTTCCAGAACAAGGACTGCCTTGTAATTCTATCAACAGGTTTCCTCAGTATGTGTCCTATCCATCACCATCGTCTTCTTCTGATCTCTCGTTCCACTGGCACTTGTCTAGTTCGTGTAATCAGTTCCACGTTGGTAACCTTGTCATACCACTTTAATCCCTCTATTCTACGCAAGCACCCATTTATGAAAGTCTGTAGCTTTTTTGTTGTTGTCTTTGTTGTTCTCCATGTCTCCGAGCCATACAATAGGACTGACTTCACATGTGAGTTGAAGATTCTTATTTTCGTGTTGGAACCAATTTCTCTTGTTCTCAATATACTTCCCAATGCAATGAAAGCTCTTCTTGCCTTTTGTATTCTTATTTTGATATCGCTGTCTGTCCCTCCAACTTTGTCTATATTACTACCAAGATATATGTACGATTCTACATCTTGTATTGGTGTTTCTTCAAGTTCAACCCTGTTATCATTACCTGCATTTATTCTCATTATTTTTGTCTTTTCCCTGTGTATTTTCAGACCCAATTGCTGTGATCTCTCATCTAGTGTTTTCAATTTGTCCTGCATCTGATTACGGTTATGGGACAGAAGAGCCAAGTCATCAGCAAAATCTAGATCATCCAACTGCTTAGTCAGAGTCCACTGGATTCCATTTCTGTTGTGTGTTCTCGATGATCTCATAACCCAATCTATTGCCAGCTAAAAAAGAAATGAAGACAAGAGGCATCCCTGTCGCACTCCTGTTCTTATCCCAAACGGTTCTGTAAGCTGTCCCTCGTGAAGAACTCTGCATGTCATGTCTTCATATGTTTTCTTTATTAAATTAATGATCTTCAGGGGAACCTCATAATGCCTCATCAATTTCCAAAGTGATTCTCTGTCTACACTGTCAAATGCCTTTTCGTAGTCCACAAATCCGGTGTATAGTGGTGAATTCAATTCCAGACTTTGTTCAACTATTATTCTCAAAGTGGCTATCTGGTCTGTACATGATCTGTTTGTTTTGTCGAAAACCTGCTTGTTCATCGCTCAGTTTCTTGTCTGTGGACTTTTTTAATCTCTCAAGGATAATCCTGTTTAATTCTTTTCCTGGCACTGATAGTAACATTATTCCTCTATGTCGATATTTGTGCATCTCTTGCTTTTCCATCTCTTAGAAGCTTTAATTTTTCCTTCCTCCCGTTTAGGCATGTCCGGGGGGTTCATTTGCAGAGGTTATTGTAGGGTCCCCCCAATGTCTCTTTTGATATTTCTTTTTACTTCTTCGTTTGCTTCTGTGTACACTTCTTGAGCCTTAGCTTTGGAACTTCTGGTTTTGCTTGTGTTTAAATCTGCTTTCTAGTTTTTTCTGTCTTTTATCTTATTGATGGTTTCTGTTGTTATCCATGCTTTTTGTTGTCTTTCCCTTTTCCCCAGTATTTCTTCACATGTCTCCTTCCATACAGTTTTGACCTGCTGCCAATAGTCTTCTGTATTCTCTACATCTTCCAGCTGTTGGAGCACTTGGAATTTGTTGGATACTGTAACCGCAAATTTGTCTCTTGTTTCTTGATTTCTTAGATGTCCTACATTAAACTGTTGTCTATAATTGTGCATTGTTGCATATCTCTTGAGTTTCATTTTTACTTTGGCTATCAGAAGATGTTGATCTGATGCCACATCTGCTCCTCTATATACCTTTACATCCTGCAATGATGATCTAAACTTCTTGTTTATGCATATATGATCAATCTGATTTTCTGTTCTATGGTCTAGTGATATCCATGTTGCCTTGTGTATTCTCTTATGCGGAAACATGCTTCCTCCTATAGCCAGTTGATTTGAAGCACAGAAGTTTGCGAATAGTTCCCCATTTTCATTCATTATTCCTAGCCCATGTTTTCCCATGATTTCTTCAAATCCGGTGTTGACTGTACCTATCTTTGCATTCATGTCAGCCATCAAAATTGCGATGTCTCTTCTTTTTACTTTATCCATAATTTCCTGTAGTCTAGTATAAAATGCTTCTTTCACAGACTCTTCTTTGTCATTAGTTGGTGCATAACATTGGATGACATTTACATGAATTTTATTTTTAGCTGTTTTGAAAGTAGCTGTTATTATTCTGGGTCCAACAGCTTCCCATTCAATGAGTGCTTTCTGTGCTTCTTTAGATAACATAAGAGCTACCCCTTCACTGTGGTGTGAACTTTCGTCTTCATGTCCTGAGGACAACACCAATTCACATGTGATGAGTTTCTTCTTGCCTACCCCCTTCCACTTTGTTTCACACATTCCCAGAAACTCGATTTTGTATTCCCTCATTTCTGCTGCTACTTGCGCCACTTTCCCTTGTTCTTTTAATGTCCGAACATTCCAGGTGCCAAATCTGGAAGTTCTCCTAGAAGAAAGAAGGTTAGTCAGCAACACAGACTCCTTTCGGCTTTCTCTGTGTTGCATCATACGCCTCCTTGCGAGAGGACCTTCCCCTGTCTTGGACGGCTGTGTTTTATTTTCTTTATTTGACTTGTCCATATTTGTTGAAGTTTTTTGTGGTTTAAATTTTTTACAGGATGGGGTAACCAGCCCCATGCCCAACCATCTTTAGTCGCTTTCTACGACATGCTTGACAGGGAACACTGTTACTATTCTTTGCTCCCCTTTCGGGCCCCGGTAACACACGGGTGATTTAATTAGTTGCAGCTGCACATAATCTGTATTGAAATTTGGGTTATTGTCGCGAGTTTTGGTAAATAGAGAATGACTGAGTTAGAATATGAATGATGTAATGTGAAATAGAGAGAATAGAGTCAATAATGAAATTATGGGGAGAGATATGACTTCTGGAGAGTAATAAGGCTACTTCTCCACCATACTCCTATTAACTTTTAGGATGTAATTTTTTTTTTTTTAAATTAATGAAGATAAACAGAAATCCCGTTCAACCTCTGATGGGTTATAATTAGGATATATATTGTTTTCAATTCCAAATAATATGAACAACTGCCGACATGAGAAAGTGGCATCACATTTGAAAATAGGGATATTCACAATTGTGCTTAGGATGTAAATCTCTCACCCGTCATCCAATGCTTCATAGAAAATAAGAAAATTATATTACAGTAAGGATTTACGGCATAAAATCAAGTGACAGTTAGAAGAGAAGAGATTCTGACCACAGAGCAAATTTAAATATGTTTATTACATGAAAAAAGCCACAACATTTAATCAAAAAAGATACTGTCCCCACTAGCTTTGTAAGACCAATGAATTTATCACATAAACACCACAAGAACAAATAACAGCCGACTTCACTCAATCACACACCCCCGTACACTTCCTGACACAATGTTATTGTCCATTTAAAGAGGTTAGGCCCTCAGCTCTCGATAATGAGAACGGCCGTTCCTCTAAATGGGGTCAATGCTTGGCAGATAATCCTCCACTAGGAAAACTTACAGTTCCACATACGTGTGTTGTACCAAGTCAATGGAGATAAGCTCCCTCTGGAAGACTTAATAAATCCTAGTGAATAACACTTTTTGCTACGGTGGTCACCACAAAATAAGTGAATCAAATTAAATATGGCTGAGACAATTTGCGCTCATAGATCGAGGTATGTAAATTACTAAACAAGACTCTCTTGACCACACAGACAATACTTTATTGATGGACAACATCCGCTCCATGTCCCCATCATATTTGAGGATAATCAATGATAAACTTGGCCATCTACATCAAGGCCTTCATATCTTGTATAGGAACCCGTTACACGCCCATTGAGGCATATTGGGAATATGGTGTTAGGCCCATATTATCTTGACCGTCGGCAAATTGGGGTGATGTGGTCGGCATCACGCCGGCCGCCTTAACCTTCCCAGAGTTGCTCTGGTACCCAGTTGGGGCTGGGTCGATCCAGGAGCCGTTTGTGGCTTACAAAAATCCCACCTCATCTGGGGATCGAACCATAGACCACTGCGCTAGGAAGCTAGTGCACTAACCACTATGCTACCGCGGCTCAATATCTTGTATAAATCAATGAATAACGTAGCCGTCTGCCCGTCGAAGTCGGAATAAGGTCGTTTATACCGATATCGACACAAAAATGTCAGAACTGCAGGATTACAATACTTCTCTGCATATCACCAGACAACTCCGGCATACAATAGAAGCACACATCCTCAGATTACATATATTTCAGGCAGCGGATATCAAATACACCTCGGGGCTCTAACACATAGGTCTAGACACCTTGGACAAACAGCGAAGAATGCCCCAAAGACCATACCCTCACCTTTGCGCATGCTTACATCGTCTTTTTCTTCTTTTCTTCTTTGATCCATAACCACCAACCGTCAAAGCAGTCAGCGGCCATCACGCCTGTTGGCGTTTTGTAGGGCAGCAACAAATTGATTCCACTTTGCTCGGTCGGCGGCCATCCTTCGTACAGTGCCCCAACTGTGGTTCATTCTTTGCATTTCAGCTTCCACAGTTCTCCGCCAAGTTGTTTTTGGTCGGCCTCTCTTTCGCTTTCCCTCGGAGGTCCATAGCATAGCTGTTCTTGTGATGGTATCAGGGTCCTTTCTGAGGACGTGGCCAACCCAACTCCAGCGTCTGCCAGCTATGATGGTGTGCATGTCCTCCTGGCTACTCCGAATAAGTAGTTCTTGGTTGCTTATGGTGTTTGGCCAAAAGATTCGGAGAATTTTCCTTAGGCATATTGTGTGGAAGGAGGACAGTTTCGACATTTCTTTCTCTGTTACTCTCCAACATTCCGTACCATAGAGAAGCACAGAAAGTACACAGCTCTCATACAGTCTTAATTTGATGTTTGTGCTGTACTGGGAAGACTTCCAAATGTTGTTGAGAACAGCAAAGGCTGTTCTCGCTTTATTCATTCTGTTGTTAATGTCCTTGCTTGTTCCGCCGTCAGGTTTTACTATGCATCCTAGGTAAGTAAATGTGTCTGTCTGTTCTAACTTCTGGTTCCTTACTGTTATTGGCTCAGGATTGCCCATATTTAGTGTCATGACCTCTGTCTTCTTGTAACCGTCAGCTAGTACTGGTTACGGCA